>JAQOTM010001052.1:0-59253 GCA_029168755.2 Tillandsia fasciculata | reverse complement strand
ATGGTTTCAATGGCTGCGACCTTCGGGCGAAATCGTTCAGGAAGAGTTCTTAGAATTTTTCTTACAACTTTACATTCTGGAATCTTCTCTCCCAAGTTAGCACATGAGTTCACGATGTCATCTTGCAATCGTGTATAATAGTCAGTGAAGGATTCATTCTTTGCCATAGAGATAGAGTCAAACTTGCTCGTGAGCATTTGCAGTTCTGAATCTTCACTAAGTTAGTTCCCTCATGCGTAACTTGAAGAATAAAATCCCAGATTTCTTTCGCAGTCTCACATGCCGAGACGCGAGAGAACTCAGTTTGTGACAAAGCATTAAATAGAGCATTAATCCCTTTGCCATTGTAAGAAGATAAGTCTATCTCTTCCTTGGTCCATTTCGACCCTAGGTTTTAAGGTGCGAACATCATCTAAATTTCAGTTGGATTAGACCATCCTAATTCAAATTGATTGCCACACCCTTGGTCGATGGAAAATTAAGAAAGTTTTCATCCGTACTTTCCAGTACGCATAATTAGTTCCATCAAAGAAAGGGGGTCGATTGATGTTTCCACCTTCAACCATTGTTTACAACCCTATTCCCTCTCTGATACCACTTGTTGGGTTTAGGTTAATAAGGATCTAATAGGGGAAAAAACACCTAGAGGGGGGGTGAATAGGTGGTGTAAACAATAAACACTCAAAAAATCATTGTGCGATAAAACCCAATGCGGAAAAATAAAAGAACACACAAGATTTTTACGTGGAAAAACTCCAAACCGGAGTAAAAAACCACGGGACCGATAACACGGCGAAATCCACTAGAGTTAACACACGTACAAGGTGATATAAGTACTCACAGACGACTCAACCTTTTACCATACGCCTAGTCGATCTTCTCCGCTCGATCCACGACGCTTCTCGAATCCACGATCTGCGCCCAACGCTGAATCCACAGCGTCCAACGTCGAGTCCACGACGTCCAATCCGAATCCACGGTCTTCACCCAATGGCACGCTTCGAATCCACGAACGCACCTCGCTCCGAATCCACGAGAGCGATAACACCTTGAATCACAAGGCCACGCGAGTCCACGCGCCGATTTTGGGGAAATATAAACGTGTTTTGTTAGGGTGGTGATGATCCGCCGAATACTTAGATTAAAGATAGATCGGAAATGCCCATCTAAGTATTCGGAGTTTGATTCAACTCAAGTATGAGTATGAAAACCTAGAATCAAAAAAACTAATCATAGAGATGAAGAACCATTAAATAGATCTAATGATTTCGTTCTTCTCTATATATGTGGATTTTTCTTTTCGGCTATCTTTTCTCAATCAGCCGTTCTATTGCGGATGCCCTAGAAATGAAATGGTAGGGCTATTTATAGGTTAAGAAACCCTAGGAAGAATATTCGGATCAAAAACAACTTTTCTGGAAAGTTTTACCGACGGCGATCCGGATTGCAAAGCCACGATCCGGATTGCAGAAGCACAAAATACGGTTTCCAGAAAAATTGATGTTCGGGATCCGGATCGAAAGCCCGATCCGGATCGTTCATACAGTTTTACCAGAAAAACATGTTCGGGATCCGGATTGCAATTCCTGATCCGGATCGAAGAAGCAAACAGGTAAAACTAGTGTTCGGGATCCGGATCAGAGAGTGCTGCGATCCGGATTGAACCAGTGTATGAACAAACACCTTTCGGGATCCGGATTGAAAGCCACGATCCGGATCCTGAACATGTCCCATGTCCAGTTTTTGATGAATAAGCAATTAAAACCTCTTCCAGGTGTTTCTACACTATAAGAAGTATTCGGATCATCAAAATTATTTAGTTAAACATACCTGATCCTTTTGAATTCTTCTTTCTTGAGATTGAGGTATACGATCCGAAGTTTCTTCATCTTCAATCTTCAAGACTTAACACATTCACGAAATACGCCAACTCAAATTCCGTAACAATAGCCACCTGACTAAAGAATAGGGAGAGAAGAAGCAAATAGGGTTTCTCCTAAATCAAGTCCCAACATATAGTGTAGCGATAAGAAATGGCCTAACAAGATGTCCATATAAGCCAGCCTATGTCCTCACGAGAGATAGAAGAAAGTGTGACAAATAGTGGTTCGACATGTGTATCAATTAATAGCTCCACCTGGGTATAATCATCATGCTAAAATCATAATCCGACCACACCTGTCTATAATCTGCTAATCACCCTCACATAAACCATCCACCTATGCCTGTCCAAAAGATCCTCAAGTGGTATCCTCCCACAAGACGTTTCCTAGTATATCAACATAAAAGTAAATCCCCCATGCAAAGTTAAATGCCAATATTAATCCCATACAAGCTTGTGTAAGTCCCAACCACTATCAGACTTCCACAATGATATTTTCCATATGATAGGCTCACAATTATTTTAATTAAGCATGCATGTCCATTAGATGATCATTCAATATGTCCAATAAAGAGGATCTCTCTAATATTCCTAGTGGGTATATCAGAAAGAGGGATATAGCAACCACCCACCTGGAATTGCGCAATCCAAGTCTCAAAAGTGCCCTCGCCCAGTAAAAGATCACCTGTCGCAATAACTGCAAAATTGTACACAGGGGTGTCCAAATTACACACAATAATTCAAGTTATCCGATGTCCCAAAATCAGTCCCAAGAATGCACTGTTTTCACCTGCGAGATGAACTCAGAGAAATCCGAGAAAATAACCGCTGTGTTCGTCGCGTCGAGCCGGTCGAAACGAGTAACTGCACGCTCAAATCCGAGTTTCCTACACTGAGATATAAATTCTGCAAGGGAACTACCCCAAAGAATTCTGTACAGAAAACTGCAGCACCAAACACTGAAAATAATGCCTTTTTCACCTTCAGGAAAAATCCAAAAAAATCCAGGAAAATTCAAGGATGCTCCTTGCGATGTGTAGATGGAAAACGCCTCCTAGAACGTCTCAATTCGATCCCCGGTTGTGGAGATATCGCCGAAATACCACGATGCTGTCCAAATCCTCCACAAAAGAAAATGGGTCAAAGAGAAGCTCGAAAAACTCCAAGAAAAGCTCGGAAATAGGGGGAGCTCAAAACATGATAGTTGAAGCCCTACCTGTCGTGAAGCCAACGGCGCAAAAATCACAGAAAAAGGAGCTTGGAGTAGGCCGGGGGAGCTCGAGTACCGAAAAGCGACGGAAAAGAACACCGAAGAAGAAACGTCGCGCCGCGCCGGTAAAATGGATATCTCGAAATCCGTGTCGCCGAAAAATCCGAAACTTGACGGGTGAAATCCTCTCTTCATGGAGAAGAACTTTTCTTCTCATCCCCCTTCGAGCAGAAGGCTCGAAGGGGTCGAAAACTCCCCTCCAAAAGCCCTCGGATGCAACCTAAGGGAAAACCAAGGAAAAACATTTCAGGAAATACCCATCGTGTCCCCAGAACAGGAAACACCGAAACGGGCCGCTCACGGCGCGCCACGTGGCACCCGCACAGCAAACACCAACCCGGGCCACTCCCCGCGCGACACGTGGCCTACCATTCCCGCGCGCCCGCGCCTCGGGATTCGGCCCACGTGCGCGCGCTGCCGCGCCCATACCGCGCACGCAACCCGAGGTAACCATCTCCTGCTCCGTGGACCGGGTCCACAACACCAGCAAATCAAAAGCTGCCACGTGTCCTCCATCGGTCCACAGTGCACCCGCGAATTTCCGTGGACCGCGCCGCCTGAACCATCCAACCACAAACCGCCACGTGGCACCGCCCTGGTGCACGCCCGCCGCGTGGACCGCGCACCTGCCCGCGCCCCTGTGCGCCTGCCCGCGACCGCGTGCCGCCTGCCCGAGCCAGCGCCGCCGCCTTCCGCCGCTGCCCGCCGCCGCCGGCCGTCGCCGGAATCACTGTTCCGGCGATGAACAGTGATTTTACTGTAGCAACCTCCGAAAATTGCATGTAAATAGCCCATTTTGACCGTTTTCGCGTGCTGAGTCCAAATACGGTGTCCGATTTGCCAAATTCCACTCCTAAAAATTGCCGAAGGCATCCGAAAAGGTATTTTTAATCCGAATTTAGCGCTGAGTCTAAATTTGATATCCATTTTGCGCGGAAACACCTCTAAACATCAGACGGGGTCCCCCGATTTCCCCCCCGTGATCCGTTTTACGCCCGGAGTCCAAAACTTGTGTCCATATTGGCGCACGAACACCGCCGACATGCCACGTAGGCCTCCAGAAGCTGTCGGTCACACTATAGAAGCCTTGCAGAGATCCGGGTCACCACACAGACGAAGCGTCTACCCTGCAAGTCAGATCTAAAGCTAAAAAGTATCAGAGCTGAAATAGAACTAAAACCCAAAAAGCTAAAGAAAAACAACTGAACATCTGAATACATACAATAATCCTCAATACAAGTCTCTCAACTATGCTAAAACAAGTACAATCCTCACAGATCTCTCAGAATGTCCAGTACAAAAGTGGAAACATAAAAATATACCGGGTACATCTATATCAGGCTCTCAATGCTGGTAAGGAACTAATCGGCCACGTCCTCACCTCGATCTGCTGTCTCCGCGCGAGCCAAGCCGGAACAGCTACCTCAGGAACCTGTCACCGCAGCGGGTGTGAGATCTACTGCAGAAGGTAGATCTCAGTGGGTACCGTCACCAATATCCACGGTATGCCCACTAAGTCTACTGGAGGCACAACAGATAGGTATGCAGATAGATAGATAGATAAAAACTGAAATGAAACTATAGCTACCATGTCTCAATCATCATGCTCAGGAAACTCTACTAGAGATAAAAATATGCATGCACTCGCTACTGCTAACATGCCTCAAGTATCATGCTCAAAGGAAAAACTCATCTAAGAACATGCTATGCAATCACTCTCTCATATCACCCAATCTCAATGACTGCCTCATAGGGTCCAGTCAAGCCTACGCCAAACAATACCCCTAGTAACTCGGCTAGGGGTGAGTCATCTAGGAACGCACCTGCCCACTACCACGCATCCACAAGAGGACGGGATTTACGTGGGCCGTCCTAAACTAACTAACTCAATCTCACGCAAAGTGACCCCATGGTAACTCGGCCAGGGGTATCAAGCGACCACTAGTATATCAACTAGGCGCATCAACAACACGCACCCGGGGCGTAGCTTGAGGGGAGCGACCCCACCGAACTCAAGTATCTCGTCAGTCTCAACTGTCTCATAAGCGGCACATGCAGGCTATGATCCACGATCAAACAGATCGGAAACTCAAAAGCTCAACAGCTCAACTCAGTCGGAAAAAGAAACCACGACTCAATCGAAAAATGCCCAAATCCTCACATTGTCACGCCCCGGAGGTCTAAGGATAAGCGGAAAAGCGTCTATATATTTTTTTCCTTCTTTGTAAATAGATAAATAACGACCTCGCCTACCGGTGCGTGTCAGACCTGCCACATATACAAATTCACTCTTCAAACGGACAGAGTCTCCTTTGTATATGCACGGCGTCGCAATTACAACAACATTCTTTAACCACACAGTCACAGTGAACATAGCAAGGAAGAGTAAAACACATCAAGAGATAGCTACGGGTTTGCAAACGGTGTCCACCCGACACCTAGTTTTTCAAAACGTCTATGCATTCACAATAAAGCGGCTACATCTTTTGAAAGGATAAATCCAGAGGTTTTCAAGATTGTGCTCACACGACACTTGGTTTTTGGAAAGCGTTTTCGAAACCTTTGTTTAATGTAAAACGGCCGCATAAGAATTCATAACAGTAAACCAAATCCATAGTGTCAACTAATGATCTATCCAACATCCAACATAATCCACAAACAAGCAAATTAAACTACCAGTTAGACTAAGAAGAGAAATGAGATAAGCGAAAACGAAAATAACGTAGCAAAGCCTCATACGGCTAAGGTCCTCTCGACGCAGCCTCACCACCATCCCGGTTACTACACCTAGTCGGACCTGTCACAGTGTGGGAAAGTCAGTGACAAATAAAGTAGATGTTTCAACAATTAACAGTAACTTTAAAATAAAACGAATACACCGGAACCTTTCGCTTTTCCACCTCATGTGTCCACCTCACTTGATTTAATTACAACTGGTACCTGTCGGGGAGCTGACAATCTCCCCTCGTGAACATTTACTTTACTTACGTGATGCTTTTAACCCCTTCACGGTGCTAGTGCGGCACTTTTAGCTGGCGTGAAGAGGTCCCCACTCGACACCTACACTTTCGTGGGGCACACGTCATTCAGACCACTTCTCCGGAAAAGTACACCCATGCGGTGGCCAGACCGCCTGTGTACGTGCAGCATCTAAAAACAAGATAGCCGAAACCGGCGTGTAACAATCACCGCGACACTTAGTCGCCACAGTTAATAACAGAAGAACCGGTACATATTTATGCGAAAGGTTAAATCAAGTTAAACATCTCATCTACTTTATTAGGCAGGTTATTACACTTTTTACGATGACATATTGCACTTATTGCACTTACTGCACTTATTGCAAGAGTACCCACCTGATTGCGGAAAGATCGGAGCACATGGATCTTTAACACACCTCCGCTACACACCTGGACCTAAAGAAGTCCCCCAAAATGATAGTTAATAAAATGCACCAACACCGCGGAAACGGAAATCCAAAACTTACCCCGCGACAAAAACCCAAAAACGGCGCTCTTACAACACACGACGGCTCCCCGCGCGCCCATCCACGCAGACGTCGTCGCCCGCGGTGTTTGCCCGCGCGGATGCCGCCGCCCGTGGATGCCCCTGCGGCATGAAACCATGCGGCGTGCGTCCGCGGGCAGCGCCCGCGCGGTGGCCGCCGGCCCGCGGGTGGCCTGCGCGGCGCAAGGCCGCGCGGTGTGCGCCCGCGGGTGGCGCCCGCGCGGCAGCCGCCCGCCCGCGGGGCGCCCCGCGCGGCGCAAGGCCGCGCGGTGCGCGCGCCCGCGGGTGGCCCCCGCGCGGCAGCCGCCCGCCCGCGGGCGCCCCGCGCGGCGCAAGGCCGCGCGGTGCGCGCCCGCGGGCGGCGCCCGCCCGCCCGCGCCGTGCCCTAGATCGAGCGGCGGCGGCGGCGGGGCCGGCGATGACGACGGGGACGGAGACGGAGATGATGACAACGAAAAAGACACGAAAAACCCCAATAAAGCAACAAAACGAAATCTACTTACCGAAAATCCCGACGGGGGAGTCGACCGATCGCACGCCTAATTCCGGTACGTTGTTCGGGGTGATCGGATTCCTCCGTCTTCTTCCTCTTTCTTTCTTTTTCCCTCATCCGGTTAGGGTTCCGCCTTTTTCTTCTCTTTTCTCCCTCGTTCTCTTTCCGGCTAGGGTTTCTCTTTTTTTTTGCGAAAAGTGGGATTTTTCTTTTCGTACGTACAACTAAAATCCCCCCTTTTTAATATCTGTCACCGAATAATTAATTATTTAATTAATTAATCATATGAGATAAACCCACATTTTCTCGAAAAGCGTGCAGGATATTTTGCACGGATTTCGATGCACGCTAAGTCACCGCAACTCAAAAAACCCTATTCCGGGAGATCCCTACATCGGATTTCAGATCCGATTGCACCGTCGGTCATCATTTTTTGAGCCCTTTTACAGAAAAATACCCGTGCCACACCTTGACCGACTAACAAAAACTCGGTGATTCAAACTCACTAAAAGGAACACTTTATTAACAGGAGGGTAAAAATTACAGAAAAAGTCGTGTCATTACACACATAATCTATCGGAGAACTCTCTACGACTCAATCTGATAATGCACAACCAACGGCGAAGTCGGGAAACCTCCACGACTAAATCAGAAATACGACCCATGATCTAGAATGAACTCGACAATCCCAACCAGGAAATGCAACTCTCAAGACACTAGAAACTCAACACACAATGCACTAAAAATCCGCTCGGCCCTCTGGCACGAGCATACATGCAATCTGAACCAACTCAACCCCTCTGGGTGATCTCACAATTTTAGAAACATTTTTCAAAGCCCGGTTTTTATTAAACATGTCCGACGATTTTTAAAACGGTTCAGATGCTAATCCAATGCAAAATAATCATGCAGTCTAGTGTCAAGACACCTCTAGATCATGCTAAAAATATCAGGGGCTCAGAAAAGTATTTCTACAATTTTTTAGGCAACTATCAGATTTAATAAGCATAAAACAGATAAACTAAATATGATCAACATGCTTACAGAAGCTTTAGAGGGCATTCCATACATTTCGGAGAAATTCCAACCCACCTCAAAAGCATTCCGTAGGCAAACGATGAAGTCGGTGAAGTGTCGCGCCGCTCACTGTCAGAAACTGCCGGAAAAAAACCCAAAACTGCGCCGCGCGCGCGCGCTCTCGCGATCCTCGGAAAAATCCCCGGAAGCTCGAACGGATCCCACGGGTCCTCTACAAAAATCCGGCGCGCCTCGGCCTCCCGGCTGTCAACCCACAGCGTGCGCGCGAGTATGCCTCGGCTCCGCGAAGTAAAATCCAAAGCCTCAGCTCAACAGCACGCAAGGAGAGGAAACACAACCAAAACCAGCTCAAAAATCCTTAAAATCCATCTAGGAAAATCTTAATCCAATTAGGAAAAACAACTATCACTTACCTCTCACGTGCGGCTGACGCGCGCGCGGCCCCGCTCAGCTCCAAGCCGCAAGACCACACAAGTAGCACCCAAGCTTGCTCTCCTTCCCTTTTCTTCTCTTTCTATTTCCTTACTTTCTCTCATTCTTTTTCTTTCTTTTTTTTTTTCTCTTATCTCTTTCTTTCTCTGAATCTAGCTGAGAAGAGAGGAGGTGGGGGAGTCCATATATAGAGGAGAGGTGGTCCACAGGGTCAAATGGAGGGTTAGAAAAGTGAAAAGACTGCATTTCCCTTGCAAAATCCACCAAAAACTGTATTCAGCACATTGGGGTACCGGTACTCTCCATTTAGTACCAGTACCCAAAGGCCTGTTCCGGAACCCCACCATTTGTTCCGGAACGCCAAGCCAAAGAAAGAAAGAAAAGAAACAGCAAATCGCAGCACGCGCGGCGCCCATGCGCGCGCCCGCATGCCCGCGCCCGCCTGCGCGCGCCCGCTTGCAGCGCTGCACGCGGCGCCCGTGCGCGCCCGCGCAGCCACCTCACCAGCCGCGTGCGGCGCCTCTGCGCGCCCGCGCGGCACCCTCCGCTGGCCTCTCCTCCACTCCTGGACAGCAAACCCAACAAATTCAGCATCAAAACCATCAACAAAACCATCCAAGCTTTCTCTCTCTCTCACTAAAAAAAAACAGCACAACCTTCCATGAGGCTCGACGCACACTTGCTCCGCTCGGCACTACGCGGCTACTAGCGATAGATTCGCACCGTCAAGACGATCAAAACCCTCTTGAACTTCCCTTTAATTCTTCTTCTTCTTCTTCTTCTTCTTCTTCTTCTTCATCTACTCTTTCCTCTGTTTCACAAAATTTACTCTGTTTTGCTTTCAGAGAAGATGATGACATGGCATTTAATTAATTAGTGTGTGCATGGTGCATGGTGTAAAGAGCCCATACTCCTCCAACACTCTCCCAACACCAACACTAAAATCCATCCATACACCACAACCCAACACACTCTCTTTCAAATTCCTTTTCTTTCTTTACACTTTCTTTCACTAATTCCTTCACAGACCACTAATAAATTAATTAATTAATTAATCCAAATTAAGCCAACTCCAACTCACTTTTTGCCCTCGGGGCCTCTGCACCAATCCGGAACTTCCCGAACTCCGTTGTAATCTAAAAATACACGTGTCCAGAGTTTTCCCCACTCAAAAAGCTCAATCGTAAAATCAAGGTGCTCAATCCAAAAACCGGCTCCCATAACTGCCGATCCCAACTCACTTTTCGCCTTCGGAGTCTCCGCACCAGTCCGAAACCTCCCGAACTCATCTGTAAACAGAAAATACACCTATTCCAAACCTTTCCAAATTCCTGCAAACCACAGTGGAGTCGCGGCTCTAGCAAACTAGTCCTCTAACGGCGCACAAAGCCCGGAAAAACTCCGATTCAAGCTGGGGCTTCTGCGTCGATCTGAACCAACCCGAAATCATATGCAAACAAATACGGAACACGTCCGAGGCGATTTCTCCGCACCACGCCATCTTGCGAGGTCGGTACACTCCACCAAGTCCCGGTACTCTACACCAACGGTATGCTCGAAGGCTAGAGCCAAACCGTGCCAACCTGAATCATAAACATTGATCAGGGAACAACTCACACCCAAACCACAGACCCACTATTCTCACATGACTTAAACCTGGATCTTTTCCAGATTAACGCGACTCGCCGGAAATTTGCCGTTCGGCCCACTTTCACCCGAACAGCGCTTATAGATTTCCGAATTTAACGAAACCTGACGTGTCACGCCCCGAGGGTTCGAACACGCGGAAGAAAAGCCACCGATGCTCCCAGATCAACGTAATATTTTTTTTTTGAAAACAAGTCCACCCCAGTGCGCGCACAGACCCGCCGCTGCATATACAAATTCACTCTACAAACGGGCAGAGTCTCCTTTGTATATGCACGGCGTCCTGACTACATAAAGCATCTGATACAGGCTTTAACCACACTAGATCGAGGCATAGACACATTCAACATGCAAACCATACATTCTATCAACTCTCACACTTAGAAAAGGGCCGACTATTTTAAAAGGATAAATAATCACAGAGTTTTGAAAGCGACGCCCACCCGACGCCGATGTTTTAAAAATCCGTTTCAAAGCCACATAAATCCACAGAGTTTTAAGAACGGCACCCACCCGATGCCGAATTTTGTAAAACCATTTTCGAAATCACATAAATCCCACAAGGTTTTTAAAAAACAGAGCCCACACGACACCCACGTTTTAAAAACGGTTTTCGCAAACGGTTTTCCTTGTTTTTGTTGTTCGTAGTTTAAAACGGCCAAATAAGGGAAAAAAAAACGCCATTCATTCAACAATTATAAAAGAAGAGGCAAAATCCACGTCGATCCCACGGTGCTATCGCAACCACAACTAACTAACATGAATAATAAAATAACAAGGAAAGAAAAGTCACTGTGTCTGATGTCGCTAAAAGTCAGAACAGCGCTCTCACGGCCTCACCAGCGCCCTAGCACTAGCCCCTGGACGAACCTGTCACAAGGTGGGAAGTCAGTGACTATAAAGAAAAGTAAGAGCATGAAGGGCAATAAAACAGCAAACCACTAATAACTGGAGCAACCCCCGCCTCAAAGTGCACTCAACAGTAAGTAACCCTGTGTAAAAACAAACCGGGCACCTCCCCCGGCAACCCCTCTGAGCACCTACCTCGGTAACCCCTGCCGAGCACCTGCCTTGGCCGCCGAGCACCTGCCCCAGCATCACCGCTCACACCCTCCATCCCCGAGGGCCCCCATTACGTCACCGTCATGTGGGGTACACGGGTCAACGTACCACTTTTCCGGAAAAGCACACCCTTGCGGTGGCCAAACCGCCGGTGTGCGTGCAGTCACACGAGCCTCAAAATCAGATATTTAGATGATTATTTAGATAAGTAAAGTAAAACGGGGTCAGCATTGCACGTAAAGAATATTTTAGAAAAACACCTTTGCCCATACTAGCATCCTACAATGTACACCCTTTCCCAAGTAACTCTGGAGAAAGTACCCACCTTGAAAGGAGACCATCGATCAGTTCGTCCGCGTTTGCACGTCTGCCGAGCTTACGGCGTCCCGCGCCACTGAAGAGACAAAAGGATGCTAAGACTAGGTGACTAACGCCGGCGTCGACTAAAACATCGAAAATGGGAGACCCGACGCGATACCAGGACTCCGCGCGACGAAGTTCCCCGCACGGCACCGACCCGTGCGGCGCGCACACAGCCTGCGGACAGCCCCGCGCGGCCCCAACGCGTCGCGGCGGCCCCGCACGGCGCGCCTGCCGCGTGGTGTGTGGCCTGCAGGCGGCCCTCGCGGCACCAGCCCGCGCGACGCCCGCCTGCGGGCAGCCCCGCGCGGCGCGCCTGCCGCGCGGCGCGCCTGCCGCGCGGCGAGCGGCTTGCAGGCGGCCCGCGCGGGGCATGCCCGCGCGGTGCCTACCTGCGGGCAGCGCCCGCGCGGCGCGCCGCCTGGAGGCGGCCCAAGCGGCGCCTGCCTGCGCGCAGTGCCCGCGCGGCGCGCCTGCCGCGCGGCGCGTCGCCTGCAGGCGGCCCGCGCGGCACCAGCCCGCGCGGTGCCTGCCTGCGGGCAGCCTGCAGGCGGCCCGCGCGGCACCAGCCCGCGCGGTGCCTGCCTGCGGGTAGCCTGCAGGCGGCCCACGCGGCACATGCCCGCGCGGTGCCCGCCTGCAGGCAGCGCCCGCGCGGCGCGCCCGCGCGGCGCGCCTGCCGCGCAGCGCACTGCCTGCAGGCGGACCGCGCGGCACCCGCCCGTGCGATGCCCGCCTGCGGGCGGCCCCCGCGCGGCGCGCCTCCTGCAGGCGGCCCACGCAGCACCAGTCCGCGTGGTGCCCGCCTGCGGGCGGCCCCGCGCGGCGCAGCCCCGCGCAGTGCGCGGCGGCGGCTTTCCCCGCAAAGGTCGATTCCGAAATGAACCTACGAAAACCTAAAAGAAAAACTCACCTTCGATCCGCCGGGGGAGAAGAAGAAGAAGAGGATCGTCCTACCGTTGCCCGATTGATCCCGCGAGCAAGAAAGCCTCCGTCCCTCTCCCGGTCTCCAACGTCCGGATCGTCCCGCCGTCGTCTCGAAATGAGAGCAAAAAAGGGTTGGGTTCTCCGGTTTCCCCTTTCTCTCTCAGGTTGCGCCCCTCAAAAACCCTAGCCGTCGAAAAGAAAACCAAGGAAAAGAAACCTAAAATCCCCAGTTTAAAAACCCAAATCAACGGGACAAAACCGGCAGCTAAAAGTTACCTCGAAAAACGTGCCGGTTGTCCGCACGGATCCCGGAGCGCCTAAAAGAGGTCCAAACTTCATAATTAAATTTTGGGAGATCCCGGGGTCGGAATTCAAATCCGATCGCACCACCGTTCCCCGTTTCGCGAGCTCTATCACCTAAAAATACCCGCGAGCCCCGACGGACTGTCCAGAAATATTCGAAAATTAGCACCCGCCGGATCACTACACGTAGGAAAGGAAAGAGAAAAACCGGAAAAGAACAGCGGGTCTTACATCAGTCACCACTAAAAACAAGTTTCGTCCTCGAAACTTAACTCCCGTCCGCGGCAAAAAGGTCCGGATAACACTCCCTCATCTTCGACTCAGGTTCCCAGGTCGCCTCACGTTCCTCCTGGTTGCTCCAAAGTACCTTCACGTCGGGGATAGTTTGATTCCGCAACTTCTTGTCTTCCCGTGCTAGGATCCGTACAGGTACTTCCTTGAAGCTCAGGTCCTCTTTAAGCTCGACTGCGGTGACGTCGAGCACCCGCGATGGATAGGGGAGGTACTTACGAAGCATGGACACGTGGAACACGTCGTGCACCCGATCAAGGTTCGGCGGTAGGGCGACGCGATAGGCCACCGGGCCGATGCGCTCCAAGATCTCGAAGGGTCCCACATATCGTGGGCTCAGCTTGCCTCTCAGCCCGAACCGCTTCACCCCTTTTGACGGTGAAACCCGCAATAGCACGTGCTCCCCCTCGTGGAACTCCAAGTCGCGGCGTCTCTGATCTGCGTAGCTCTTCTGTCGGCTCTGGGTGGTCACCAGCCGCTGCCTAATGAGGCGCACCTTTCCCTCAGTCTCTTCCACTAGATCCGGTCCCAAAAACTTCCGCTCTCCTAGATCGTCCCAACAGATCGGAGACCTACAGCGTCTGCCATACAGAGCTTCGTACGGCGCCATGCGGATGCTAGCCTGGTAGCTGTTGTTGTAGGCGAACTCCACAAGAGGTAGGTGGAGTGACCATCCGTCTCCCAAGTCAAGTACACAGGCTCGGAGCATGTCCTCGAGGATCTGAATCACCCGCTCAGACTGTCCGTCCGTTTGGGGGTGAAAGGCTGTGCTGAAGTGTAGCTTGGTCCCCAAGGCCCGTTGTAGACTCTACCAGAAGTTCAAGACGAACCTTGTGTCCCTGTCTGAAGTGATTGATGCTGGTATCCCGTGTAACCTCACAATCTCGCTAGTGTAGACTTGAGCTAGTCGATCGCGCGTCCAGGTCGTGTGGATGGGTAGGAAGTGAGCTGACTTAGTTAACCGGTCTACAATGACCCAGATAGTGTCGTGTCCCTGTTGCGAACGCGGGAGCCCGGTGACAAAATCCATCGTGATTCGCTCCCATTTCCATTCTGGCACTAGTAATGGTTGCAATTTCCCCGCCGGCCGCTGGTGCTCGGCTTTTACTTGCTGGCAGATCAGGCAGTGCGCTACGAACCGTGTCACGTCCCTCTTCAGCTTCGGCCACCAGAAGGTCTGCCTGAGATCCCTGTACATCTTGGTGCCCCCAGGGTGCGCCGCAGTAAACCTCAAAGTCCTCTCCAGGCGTCGGTAGCGCCAGTACCGGTGCTCTTGTTAGCCTCCTCTTGAGCTCCTCAAAACTTTCTTGGCATTGGGCCGTCCAGATAAATTTTTCTCCTTTCCGGGTCAGGCGGTTTAGGGGGGTCGCGATCTTCGAGAAGCCCTCGACGAAACGTCTGTAATATCCTGCAAGGCCCAGGAAACTGCGGACCTCCGTTACCGTAGTCGGTTGGGGCCAGTCGGTCACCGACTCCACCTTCTTCGAATCCACCGCAATTCCCGCAGCTGAGATGATGTGCCCCAGAAACCCCACCTCGCGAAGCCAAAACTCGCATTTCTTGAGTTTGGCAAACAACCTCTGTTCCCTGAGAGTCTGTAGAACGATCCGTAGATGCTCCTCGTGTTCCTCATCAGTGGGCAAATAAATCAGGATGTCGTCGATAAAGACCACCACGAACCGATCCAGGAAGGGCCTGAAGACTCGGTTCATCATATCCATAAATACCGCTGGGGCGTTGGTGAGCCCGAACGGCATTACTGTAAATTCGTAGTGGCCATACCGGGTCCGGAAGGCCGTCTTCGGAATTTCCTCGTCTTGCACTCTGAGCTGATGATAGCCTGACTGCAAATCAATCTTGGAGAAGACTGTTGCTCCCCTCAGCTGATCGAAGAGGTCATCAATCCTGGGCAAGGGGTACTTGTTCTTCACTCTGACTTTATTTATCTCTCGGTAGTCGATACACAGCCGCAAGCTTCCGTCCTTCTTACGCACGAAAAGTACCGGTGCGCCCCAGGGTGACACACTCGGTCTGATGAATCCTTTGTCCAGGAGGTCTTCAAGCTACGCTTTAAGTTCTTTCATTTCTGCAAAGGCCATTCTGTAGGGGGCCTTCGTGATTGGTCGGGTGCCGGGTAGGAGCTCGATCGGAAAAACAACCTCCCGTTCGGGGGGCATGTCACGCCCCGAGTCCGCCAATTAGTACGGTTCGGGCACGCCAACAGACCCGCCAATCGGGTAAGACCTTTCACTACCCGAAAGGAACGGTAACATCCATAATCATACAACAAGTATATGCGGAAGCTCAGTATCAGAGTACTAAAAATCACTACAAATTTAAAACTTTCATTCAATAAACAAATAGTTTAAGCGGAAATGAAAGCATACCAGAGTGAACCATGAATTAAATTTATTACACTTTACATTTCTGAACTTGCAAATAAAATTATTACAATTCTTTTACATAAATTCCTCACCATACAAGGTTCACTCAAGAAATATATATAAAAATGGATACCTCTGCTAGACCCTCTAGGTCTCTATGCTGCTGGGCCCTTGCCCATGTCGTATGCCTCGCCGTCTGCACCTGAACCGTCTCGTTCGCTGTATCCATAACCGAACCTGTGGGGGGAGTCACCCAAGGGGTGTGAGAACTACAACTGAGTTCCCAGTGGGTTCAACCACCGAGAAAAAGTGTCCTACACCACTTGGTCCAATGGAAGCAATAATAATAGTGCTAGGAAACTAAAATCCTCGATATCAAATGCAGCTATACAAAATAATACATCACTGTCTGTATATATACTCATCAACCCAGCACTACACTGTCTAGCCATACTAGGCTACAATATAATAGGTCACTACACTATCTGTGTATACTCATCGACCCAGCACTACTCTGTCTAGCCACACTAGGCTGCTAAGCACCAACTCGGCCACTATACCGCTGTATACAGGGTGAAACTAACCCGGCCACCTTGGCCACTCTGTTTCCTTTATTCTTTAGATTCTGGTGTTTTAGTTCAAGTTAACCCTCAGAAATTTCTTATCCAACGGGCCCCAGCCCGGTAGTCCTGCTACCATAAGATAAGATTTCTAAGGTTGCCGATAACACCCGCAAGTGTTACCCCGTCCTACGGAAGAAACGTCCCGAACGGGTCTCTACCCGGGAGAGGGATACTGCCCGTACTTCCAACATGGGCTGGTTTCACCGTAGGTCCGCCCATTTTATCTTTATATTTTCTTTCTTTTCTTTTCTTTTCTTTCTCTTTTTACTTTAGTTCTTGGCCTCTTTGCCTTTGAACACTTGCTTTCCTTTCTTATTCGAGCTTATAGCTCCCATTTTGCCACTGGCAAATCTCTTTCTCTTTTCTTTGAGCATTTAGCTCTTTACTTTCACTTTTAGCCCTTCGAAAGTACCTCGTCCGACGGGTCACTGCCCAGGGAGTCCTGCTCCACTTGACGAGTCTCAAATTCGAAGGCGCCAATTACATTCTTGTTATGCTCTTTTAGCCGCTTTTAGCTTGCTATTAAACTTTACCCTTTTGCATTAATTACCTCTTATCCTAGGTCTCGCCGTCAGGATAACTAGAGAGTCACTTGGACTCTTATCATTTCTCTTTCTTTTAATTCAAATTGAAGTTAAAGTGATTGTCCATTTGCCCAGACACCCTATGACCCACTCTAGGGTTGTATTATTTAGCTCTTTGACTTTGTGATTTCACAAACTTTTCCTTAGAGTTTGACTCTAAGTTGATCACTTTGCTATCAGTCTAATTCTTTAAACTTTGTGGCCACATACTCTTTTCTTTGCCGAACCTGGAGTTACATTATCTCTATTTACCTGTTGCACTTTACATTTAGAGTTATCTTGACTCTAATCCATTTCCTGTGTGTATAAACTCCACTAGTTCACCTTAGGTTCTCTTACCTAAGTTTCATATCATGTTTAACCTAGAGTTCCTTGACTCTATGTTAACTAGTCTATTCTCAACCCACTAACTTACCTTAGGTTTCCTTTACCTAAGTCTTATATCATGCTCATCCTAGAGTCCTTGACTCTATGTTGATCACTCTATCCAATGTCCTTAGGTTATCTTCTGAGATAATGCCACTCATTCAATCCTAGGATAAACTTCTAAGTTTGATGCCACTCATTAACCCTGAGTCTAAGTTTTCTCCTAGTCTTACTACCAACATGTCCTTTTCCTTATGCTTTCACATGATTCCTAGGGCTATACCCTAACATGATCACAGACAACAAATAATTGATTCCCCTTTTTACGCATGCAATTATTTCCATATTTAGCAGTTCAGAAAAATCCACTTTCCTATCTGTATCCTCCTACACATGCAAGTTTATCTCTTATTCTAAAAAATTTAGAAAAGTTTACTTCTCTTCTATATCCATCTACACATGCAAATTCACTCATAATTACCCAACGCCTCTAACAGGCTACTATCATGCTTCTAGATCGAAAAGCAAAGGAGCAAGGGGAGAGGTCACCCAATTTCGGCAGAATCCCCCACCTTGTGGTGTCCCCAATTGCTTGTAGACACTTGCAATTGGTCTTCGCGCGATTCCACTTGTCTCCTCGAGCTTGCACGCAAAACGGTGCACTTCTCTCGAGTCCGCACGCAAAACGGTGCACGTCCACCAAACCTCGGGTTTGCACGTAAAACGGAACATGCTTCTCTTAAGGTCGCATGCAAAACGGTGCACATCTTTTCTAACCCTGCACGAAAAACGATGCATAACATTAGGGTCGGCACGCAAAACGGTGCGCGACAACATGATCGGCACGCAAAACGGTGCACGTTCGACCGCAGGATTGCACGCAAAACGATGCACGTTTTTCTAATCCTGCACGAAAAACGATGCAAAACATTAGGGTCGGGACGCAAAACGGTGCGCGACAACACGATCGGCACGCAAAACGGTGCACGTACCTCAAATCTGCACGCAAAATGGTGCACGTTCGACCGTAGGGTTGCACGCAAAACGATGCACGTTTTTCTAATCCTGCACGAAAAACGTTGTATAATATTAAAGACTGCACGCAAAACGATGCGCATTGGTCCAACCTGCACGCAAAACGGAGCACGTACCTCGTATGGGCACGCGAAACGGTGCACGTTTCTTTTTCGACGTTGCACGCAAAACGGTGTATGTTTTTCGAGTTTGCGTCCAAAACTGCGCATATTTTCCGAATCCGCATGCAAAACGGTGCATTTTCTACAACTTGCACGCAAAACGAGACGCGCCAAAAATGCCTGCGACAGTCCGGGCAGCAACGGCACAGTAGAACTCGGTCCCTAACACGCAAAACGGCACGGGGAGTCAAATCTAATGTCCAAAAGGAGGCTCAAAAACTGTGCCAAAAATACCACAAAATTGACGAACGGCCTACCTCGACAGCGTCGCGTAGTCCATCTGGCTTTTTGGAGCACTTTGCGCGCTCCACGAAGTCGTCGAAGTGCCGTTCCCTCCCCACGAATCCTCCACTTTCGCTCTCTCTCGTGCTCGGGTGGAGAAGGAAAGGGAGAAGAGGAAGAAGAATGGCGGTGGGAGAAGAAGAAGGAAAGAAAAGGAGAAAAGAAGGGAAAGGGGGGTGGCCCGTGGACCGGGTCCACGGGTCCCCCCAATGGGGGCCCGCCATTCGGCGGTTCACCACGAAGGGGGGCGCGCACCAGGTCCAGGCGGCGCCCCCCAGCGCCACGTGGCGCGCGTCCTGCGCGCCACACGGGCGCGCACCCGCGCGCTACATGCGCGCGGGACACGGTGCGCGCCGCACGGGCGCGCACCCCCGCGCGCCACACAGGCGCGCGGCCCCGCGCGCGCGAATGGTAGCCCGCCACGTGGCAGAGCCCCCGCTGACCCGCGCCAGGCGTGCCTGCGCAGCATGCCTCGAGAATCGCGCCCGTCATCCCGGAAATCCGTTTTTGTCCCGTTTTCTGTCCATTTTTCATCCGTTTCCGTCCAAATTTGACAAGCGGCTTCGTTTCAGCTTAATTTACCACAGAAAAATTTAAATCTTCACTTTGGGCCTTTTCTGGGCCACCAAAAGCCCCGCTGTGTCTAGAATCATTGGCGGAGCCCGTTCTCGCAATCCGGGTATCCGATCCACGCGAAATTTTTGCTGAGACCTTAAAACATAATTACGAAGCTCCCGTAATTTTCTCAGAATTTTTCGACACTGTTGGCGGAGCCCGTTCTCACTATCCGGCATCCGATCAACGCGAAACTTTTTCTGTGGCCTTAAAACATATTTACGGGGCTCCCGTAATTTTCTCAGAATTTTCCGACACTGTGAATTTTCCACTAAAAATCTGGGCCCCCTTTCTCGAATAAAATTCCAGAACTCTCATTTTAATCCCGATTCGGGCCCAACTCGCTTCCAAATATTCTTTACTTCCCCAATTTTCATAAAAATGGTATTTCATATCATTTTTACTTATATTTATTTATTTGCTGAAAATCCGGTACTTTACAGGGCATTCCTGGCAGTTCGGTAGGGAAGACATCGGGGATGTCCCTCACAACCGGGATGTCGGAGAGTGCCGCAGAGGGTCTTGTGGCCAAGTCCACCGACGCCAAGAAGGCCACGCACCCTCTCTCGATCAATTTCCTGGCTCGCGATGCTGGAATGATGGAGGAAAAGAAAATGCTCTTGCATGCTAGGTACACGTTCTCTGGAAACTCTGGGTACTGTAGTCGCACCTGGCGCTTCTCACAGTCGATCACCGCTTGATACCACGTGAGTCAATCCATTCCGAGTACTACGTCGTACTCCTTTAACGGAATGACCACCAAATCCCAGGGGCAAGAAAGCCTCCCCAACCTTATCGGGCAGGACGGTATAAGGTTGCGGGCCTCCAAGGGTCCCCCCGCGGTTTGGACAGACAAAACACTAGGTAGGGGTCTCTCCTCAAAACCATGTGACAGTGCAAAATCACAAGACATAAACGAGAGGGTTGCTCCGGTATCGAAAAGGGCTCTAGCACGGTAAACAGAAACAAGAGTGATACCTGCGACGACATCCTCAGACGGGTACGCCTCCTGGTGGTTCATCGAGTAGACCCGGCCTCCTGATTGTGGCGGTCTGTCCCCTGCTGGTCGAGGTGCTGGTGGTCTGGGGTCCGATGTCATCGGGGCTTTCCCTCGCCCCGCGTGCTGAGGTGCTGGCGCGGAGGCTGCTGAAGATGCTGCGCCTTGGTTCATGGGGCAGTTGAAGTGGAAATGCCCCTGCTTGCCACACCGAAAACAGTGGTCCTGCCTCTTGGAGCACTCTGTTACCCGATGTGCCCCGCCGCAGATAACACAAGGCCTATCGTCTGATCTCTGTCCTCCCGAAGGTGCGCTCCTGGTCCTTTGCTGGGGTCTCCACCGTTTGGAGGGTCGACTCCCACTAGAAGAGCCTCCCCCAGAATACGGCTGTGACCGCTTCCTGTCCTCCTGCTGAGAAGGGCCATCCCCCCGAGCACGTGTAACGGCGAAGCCGCGCTCCACGATGGTGGCCCGGTCGACCACCTTCTGGAAAGTATGTAAATCCGCCGCTTCCACCACTTGAAAAATGTCGCTACGCAGTCCGTCCACGAACAGTTGAGCCTTGTGAGACTCGTCCCGTATGACGAAAGGGACGCAGTTCGCCAGTCTCACAAACTCCCTCTGATACTCCATAACCGTTCGGTTTCCCTGTTTAATGTGGTTCAGATCGTCCTCAAGTTGCCGCTTGACGCTGTTGGAGAAAAACGCCCCGAACAGCTCCCGCTTAAAGGTGGTCCACGATGGGAGGGCGGTACCCTTCACGGCATCAGGGCGAACCGTCTTCTACCACATGCGGGCATTCCCCTCGAGAAAGTGGACGGCCAAGGGAATCCGCTCATGCTCTTCCATCAGTAAGTCCTCAAACAGCTTCTCCATTGTGTCCACCCACTTTTCCACGACCCAGGGGTCCGTCGTCTCCCCCTCAAACACCGGCGGGTCGTACTTCTTAAAATCTGCAAGGTTAGCTCGGACACGGTCCCGTTCGGTCGGCTGGACAGACCCTTCCCCCGTGGCGGTGGCGGCCATGGCGGGAGAAGGCGTCACCACGGTCTCCACCGCGGTACCCCGGGCCGTGGTTCCCGGCGTCGATCCCGCTGCTGCTGTCGAAGGGGCTACATCTGGCACCGTCCGTTGGGCTGGCGGTACCTCGGGTGCGTCGGCCTCCGTCACCGGCGGTCCCGTCGCTGGCGCAGTTGGCCCCGGAGGAGGGCCCTGGGCGGCTACCACTGTCGCAGCGGGCTGCTGCTGCTGCTGCTGCTGGGTCAGTTGGCGCACGTGATTCGTAAGGGTCGCCAGCTGCCCCACCATCTCCCGTAACTGCTGCCTCAGGAGCTGGTTCTCCGCGGTCGTCGACGCCGCTGCGTCCGCCCCTGCATCCTCGGTGGTAGATCTAGTTCTGGCCATTATCTGAACACAAGCACAATACCAGTTACTTCTAGGCTAAACTAAAGTAACACCTCAAACGCTGGCCCTAAAAGGAATTATACTAATTTCCCCTCCCCCACGAGCACTCACATTCTACTTGTCTACACAATGTTCACTTTATTAATCAGTAGCTAGAGTATTGCGCCCCGTGGATGTTGGGCCCTGACTATTGTGGTTAAAGTTCTCTCTCTGATACCATCTTAATCTGTCACGCCCCGGGGGTTCGAACACGCGGAAGAAAAGCCACCGATGCTCCAAGATCAGCGTAATATTTTTTTTTTGAAAACAAGTCCACCCCGGTGCGCGCACAGACCCGCCGCATATACAAATTCACTTTGCAACCGGGCAAAGTCTCCTTTGTATATGCACGGCGTCCTGACTACATAAAGCATCTCATACAGGCTTTAACCACACTAGATCGAGGCATAGGCACATTCAACATGCAAACCATACATTCTATCAACTCTCACACTTAGAAAAGGGCCGACTATTTTAAAAGGATAAATAATCACAGAGTTTTGAAAGCGACGCCCACCCGACGCCGATGTTTTAAAAATCCATTTCAAAGCCACATAAATCCACAGAGTTGTAAGAACGGCACCCACCCGATGCCTAATTTTGTAAAACCATTTTCGAAATCACATAAATCCCACAAGGTTTTTAAAAAAGGAGCCCACACGACACCCACGTTTTAAAAACGGTTTTCGCAAACGGTTTTTCTTGTTTTTGTTGTTCGTAGTTTAAAACGGCCAAATAAGGAAAAAAAACGCCATTCATTCAACAATTATAAAAGAAGAGGCAAAATCCACGTCGATCCCACGGGGGTATCGCAATCCACAACTAACTAACATTAATAATAAAATAACAAGGAAAGAAAAATCAGTGTCTGATGTCGCTAAAAGTCAGAACAGCGCTCTCACGGCCTCACCAGCGCCCTAGCACTCGCCCCTGGACGAACCTGTCACCAGGTGGTGTTACGGAATTTGAGTTGGCGTATTTCGTGAAAGTGCTGAGTCTTGAAGATTGAAGATGAAAGAACTTTGGATCATATACCTCAATCTCAAGAAAGAAGAATTCAAAAGGATCAGGTATGTTTAACTACAGATTTATGGTGATCCGAATACTTCTTGTAGTGTAGAAACACCTGGAAGAAAGTTTAATTGCTTAAATATCAAAAACTGGACATGGGACATGTTCAGGATCCGGATCGGACCTTGCAATCCGGATCCCGAAGGGTGTTCGTTCATACACTGGTTCAATCCGGATCGCAGCATTTCATGATCCGGATCCCGAACACTAGTTTTACCTTTTTACTTGCACGATCCGGATCAGGATTTGCAATCCGGATCCCGAACGTTGATGTTTGGTGAAACTGTATGAGCGATCCGGATCGGGGACTACGATCCGGATCCCGAACGAGTGTTTTTCTGGAAACCGTCTTTCTTGTTACTGCAATCCGGATCGCCCAATTCCAATCCGGATCGCCGTCCGTAAAATTTCCAGAAAAGGCTGTTTTTGATCCTTATCTTCTTCCAATGGTTTCTAACCTATAAATAGACCCTATGATTCATTTTTAGGGCATCGGAAAATAGATAATAGAAAAATAGCCGAAAGAGAAAAATCCACATATAGAGAAGAAAGGAAATCAATAGATTTATTCTATGTTTCTTCATCTATATTGATTGATTTGATTCTAGGTTTTCCATACTCAGATTTTGAGTAGAATCAAATCAATGAATACTTAGATGGTATTTCCGATCTATTTCTAATCTAAGTATTCGGCGGATCATCACCACCCAAAAACAACGATTTACCCCAAATCGGCGCGTGGACTCGCGTGGCCTTGTGGATTCAAGGTGCAACCGCTCTCGTGGATTCGGAGCGAGGTACGTTCGTGGATTCGAAGCGTGCTACTGGGTGAAGACCGTGGATTCGGTCGGACGTCGTGGACTCGACGTTGGACGCTGTGGATTCAGCGTTGGGCGCAGATCGTGGATTCGAGAAGCGTCGTGGAGCGAGCGGAGAAGATCTACTAGGAGCGTATGGTAAAAGGTTGAGTCGTCTGTGAGTACGTTATATCACCTTGTACGTGTGTTAATTCTAGTGGATTTCGCCGTGTTATCGGTCCCGTGGTTTTTTACTCCGGTTTGGAGTTTTTCCACGTAAAAATCTTGCGTGTTCTTTTTTTTTCCGCATTGGGTTTTATTGCGCAATGATTTTTTGAGTGTTTATTGTTTACACCTATTCACCCCCCTCTAGGTGTTTTTTCCCCTATTTAGATCCATATTAGTATAACCCAACAAGTGGTATCAGAGCGGGAATAGGGTTGTAAACAATGGTTGAAGGTGGAAACATCAATCGACCCCCTTTCTTTGATGGAACAAATTATGCGTACTGGAAAGTACGGATGAAAGCCTTTTTAATTTCCATCGACGAAAGGGTGTGGCAATCAATTGAATTAGGATGGTCTAATCCAACTGAAATTATTTCTGATGTTCGCACCTTAAAACCTAGGTCGAAATGGACCAAGGAAGAGATAGATTCATCTTCTTACAATGGCAAAGGAATTAATGCTCTATTTAATGCTTTGTCACAAACAGAGTTCTCTCGCGTCTCGGCATGTGAGACTGCGAAAGAAATCTGGGATGTTCTTCAAGTTACGCATGAGGGAACTAACCTTGTGAAGATTCAGAAACTGCAAATGCTTACGAGCAAGTTTGACTCTATCTCTATGGCAGAGAATGAATCTTTCACTGACTATTACACACGATTGCAAGACATCGTAAACTCATGTGCTAACTTGGGAGAGAAGATTCCAGAATTTAAAGTTGTAAGAAAAATTCTAAGAACTCTTCCTGAACGATTTCGCCCGAAGGTCGCAGCCATTGAAACAATTAAACACCCGGACGAAATGCGTGTAGAAGAATTAGTTGGTGCATTACAAACTTATGAAATGACATTTCCTACTAACTATTCTTCTGGAAAGGCATCCTCTTCTAAGTCTTCAGGTTACGCATTGAAATCAACTAAAGAAGAAGACGCGGATTCATCCTCCTCGGACGATGACGAGAACCTATCTATGGAGGACTTTGAGAAGCAGCTCGCTCTCTTGACAAGGAAGTTTCGCCGCAACTTTCGAAGGGGTAATTCAAGCAAAACTCCATCCTTCGGAAAGTCGAAGAAAGGCAAGGGTTCTTCAAGCTACAAGTCAAGAAAGCAAGAGAACTTCTCAAAGGATAAGAAAAGTTCAGAGGGACAAGTTCAGTGCTTCAAATGTCGAGGCTACGGCCACATTGCAACGGAGTGTCCCAACAAGAATCCGGCAAAGAAGAAAGCGATGCAAGTCGTTACTTGGGATGACAACTCCACGTCAAATGAGTCATCCTCAAGTGATGAAGAAGACAACGCGACAGCATTCCACGCGTCCACTACATCTTCACCCTTCATGTGCTTGATGGCAAGTACATCCGATTCCTTGTCCAACTCCTCCCATGTTGAAAAGATTGCAACGGACGATGAATCGAGAATTCTGAAGGTGAAGATTTTGCTCTTGCCTACCATAAGCTTTTGAGGGATTCAAAGAAACTGGCAAAGCAAAACCGGAGTTTGAGAGGGAGATTGCAGGATCTCGAAGAAGAAGCAAAAAGGGCATCTTCTCTCTCAAACGCTCTTGAAGTGGAAAGGGATAATCTAGCCAAAGCAAATGTTTCCCTTCAAGAGTCCAATGAGCTTTTCGAGAAAGAACATGAGAAATGGTGGACAAAGCGAATTACTTCTTGAAGCTCTACGGCGAGGCTCGACAGGAAAAATGGAAATGACAAAGACCATACTCCAACTAAAGGATGACTTAAAGCGATTTTCTTCTGGAAGGAGTAAGTTGGACAGACTTCTTGGTCTTGGTCAAACAAATAAGTTCGGCCTCGGATACACTCAAACTGGAGACATTCCAAGTTCGAGTGGGACAGTTTTTGTGCCTCAGTCGGTATCTCCTCCTCCGACACCGGAATTCACGACAAGCAACGACAACAAGCCTACTTCATCCTCCTCGGGATCGTCAAGAACTAAGGTATGTTTTCGTTGTGGCATTTCAGGGCACATAAGGAGAAATTGCAAGACGGGAGCCAAACGCACACCTCAAGCACCTCTTGCAATGACTACCAAAAAGGTGATTCCTCAGAAATCAAATGCAAATCATTTGAAGGAAAAGAGCCTTGGTAGTTCACCGCTCAAGACGACATCATCAAGGAGCAGCAATCTTCAACAAGACGCTTTCACCTAGGAAATAACTTCACGACCATTACCGACGCATTCCAAAAAGGTTTGGGTGCGCAAAGGTGAAATTTTCCCTTGTCTTGTTACCAATGTTTCCTTGCATGCATATGATAGTTCGTCTTGGTATCTGGATAGCGGGTGTTCCCGTCATATGACCGGTGACAAAAACTGTTTTCAAACTTTGAGAAAATCTCCGGAGGACTTGTTGTTTTCGGAGATGGTCGGTCTTCCAAAATTGTTGGAAAGGGAACGGTAGCTATTCCAGATGGCCCGGTTCTAAATAATGTGTTATTTGTTCATGGCCTTAAGACTAACCTCATAAGCATAAGTCAACTTTGTGATAATGGTTATTCAGTTAATTTTTCATCTGATGAATGTACTGTAACTGACAAGAACCATGCTTTCTTTTTAAAAGGGGTTAGATCAGAAAACAATTGTTATGTAGTTCCTACTAAATTTCTGAAAAATGTAACCTAGCATCTTTGAAAAATGAAACACTTTGGCATGAAAGGCTAGGTCACATAAACTTTAAGGAACTTGCTAGAATTTCAAACAAAGATGTGGTCAAGGGGGTTCCTAAACTTTCTTTTGAACAAAACATTGTGTGTGGCGGTTGCCAAAAGGGAAAACAGTCTAGGACTGCACACAAGAACTTGAACCACATAGGTACAAAACGGCCTTTGGAACTTTTGCACATGGATTTAATGGGGCCAACTCGTCAACCATCTTTGGGAGGTAAATGGTATATTTTCTTATTGGTTGATGATTTTTCTAGATATACTTGGGTAGCATTTTTAAAAGAGAAAGCTGATACTTTTGATTCTTTTCACGAGATTTGCCATCGTATTATGATTGAAAAGAATGAAAAGATTACTCGAGTTAGAAGTGATAGAGGTGGAGAATTCATAAATTCCAAATTCATTGATTTTTGCACTTCTAACGGCATTAAACATGAATTCTCAGCACCCTATACACCTCAACAGAATGGTGTAGTCGAGCGCAAAAACAGGGTCGTACAGGAGATGGCACGTGTTATGCTTCATAGCCGGAACTTACCGTTATATTTTTGGGCTGAAGCGGTGAACACTGCTGTCTATGTAATTAATCGAGTGTATTTGCGCCCGGGGACTTTGAATACACCATATGAACTATGGTTTTGTAGAAAACCTAACATCAAATATTTTCGTATCTTTGGGAGTCGGTGTTTTATTTTACGTGACCGCGAAAATCTTGGAAAATTTGACTCTCGAAGTGACGAAGGGATTTTCTTAGGTTATTCTACAAACAGTAGAGCATATCGAGTTTTTAACTTAGAATCTAAGACGATCGTAGAATCGATAAATGTTAAGGTAGATGAAGCTTTTCACTTTGAATCTGAAAAATCTACCCTCGATATCTCTCTTGATGATGATACACCTGCTAATGCATCTTCTTCTAACAATTCTTTCGATAATAATGATGCATCTAACGGTTCTTCAAGTTTATCTGATGTGCAGGAATCATCTCGTGTACCTCCGACTACTCCTCTACCTCAAACGTTACGCATCTCCAAGGATCATCCTGAATCGAACATCATTGGAGATCCACAAGAAGGAGTTAGAACACGGAGACAATTGGTTTGCGGATTTGCATGCTATGTATCTCAAATCGAACCAAAGAATGTTGATGAAGCTCTTCAAGATGACTACTGGATTAAAGCAATGCAGGAAGAGCTCCATCAATTTGAGCGAAACAAAGTCTGGGAATTAACGAAGCCTCCGAAGCAACACAATGTGATAGGTACCAAATGGATTTTCAAGAACAAGAAAAATGAAGATGGTACTATCATCAGGAACAAAGCAAGGTTAGTTGCTCAAGGCTACTCTCAAGTAGAAGGTATAGACTTTGATGAAACTTTCGCCCCTGTAGCTAGACTCGAGTCCATTCGTATCTTATTTGCGATAGCTTGTCATTTTAAAATCAAATTATTTCAAATGGACGTTAAGAGCGCCTTTTTAAATGGGTTTTTAAATGAGGAAGTTTATGTGGCTCAACCGAAAGGTTTTGTGGACCATAAACTACCTAACCATGTTTTTCGTCTGAAAAAGGCTCTTTACGGTCTGAAACAAGCACCGCGAGCATGGTACGAAAGGTTGACAAAGCACCTTTTGGAAAAGGGCTATACTCGAGGGGGAGCTGACAGGACTCTCTTTGTGAAGCATTATCAAAACAATTTCATTGTTGCACAAATCTATGTCGATGACATTGTATTTGGCGCAACAAGAGATAATGATGCTTCTAAATTCGCGGAGACCATGGAAAGCGAATTTGAGATGTCCATGATGGGCGAATTGACTTATTTTCTTGGATTACAAGTTAAACAAAACGATGAAGGAATTCACTTGTGTCAATCCAAGTATGCAATGGAGTTGGTCAAAAAGTTTGATCTAGAAAATTCTAAGGATTTTCCGACTCCAATGGGAACTAGCCATAAGGGACTTGGAAGTGAATCACATAGTGAGAATGTAGACGAGAAACTGTATCGCAGTATGATTGGAAGTCTACTATATCTCACGGCTAGTCGCCCGGATATATCCTTCAGTGTTGGGATTTGCGCGAGATATCAATCAGCACCGAAGGAGGTTCACCTGAAAGCGGTGAAACGGATCATCCGGTATATCAAAGGTACAATCAATTTCGGAATTTGGTATCCTATGGGAACAAGTTTGGATATTGTTGGATACTCAGATGCCGATTGGGCTGGATCGGTGGATGATCGGAAAAGCACGAGTGGTGCATGCTTCTATCTTGGCCATTGCCTTGTTGCATGGCACAGTAAAAAGCAGAATTGCATAGCACTCTCGACTGCCGAAGCGGAGTACATTTCTGCAGGAAGTTGTTCAACCCAATTGATTTGGATGAAAAGCGTGTTGAGCGATTTCCGGATTTCAGCATCTTCGGTAACCATTTTATGTGACAACACTAGTGCTATTAACATTTCAAAAAACCCTGTGTTGCACTCTAGAACAAAACATATTGAACTTAGATATCATTTTCTTAGAGAGCTAGTTGAATCAAATATTCTTCAACTGTCATATATTTCAACTGAGGATCAATTAGCTGATATCTTAACAAAACCTTTGGATCAAAAACGTTTTATTCACTTGCGTAAAGCAATTGGCATGCTTTCCTTGAAATAACTCTTTTTGAAACCTTTGCTTAGGTTAGGTTTTGTTTTTGTTTGTTTTGTTCTTTATCTATGTTTGTACATAGGACATTAATTGAGCATAAATCATAATTGACTTTAATTGCATCCTTTTATGCATTTAGAAATTTATTATGCTTTTGATATCATAATATTTCAATGTTGCAATGATCATTTATGTTAATTAAGTCATCTTTTAAGTGATCAAAGTCAATTTCTCTCTCAATGATCTCTTGGTATAGTCATTATCATATTTGATTGCTTAGTCGAGTATGAATGCGAGATCAATTTTTGGTTGAATACCTTATATATTAAATAATTGATAGCCAATTGAGGGGGAGTCAAAGAAATGTAAAATGCTCAAAAGATGTGGAAAGAGTTACATCCCAATGAGGAGTGTGAAAACTACCACCACATGGAGGAAAAGAAAAAGAAAAAGATACTCCATGAATGCAAAGCAAATTTTTGTTTTAAAAATTGTTGATGAAATGCATATTGAAATACTTGACTCAGTCGTATTTCATGGTTGGTATAAGGTGGGATTTTTGATAAAAGATGCTCAAAGAGCCACTCCTTCAACAGATTGTCTAGATATATTATCTAACTTATCTGGGATTTCAAACATCTATTGATCTTGGTATTTCATTTTCTTTACCAAAATTGATGATTTGATAAAGGCATTACGCATAAGATCAGGATAGATGTAATTGAAGTTGTTCAACTTTAAGTGTTTTAATTTTCGTAAATTTTCGTTTCATTTTTGAGTATTTTTGATAGATTTTGTATAATCTATTTCTTGTTGTATGAAACGATGATTTTTGTTTAAAGTTGATATGGTAAAGTGCTTACATACTTTTTCTGGATTTTATGGAATTTTTCTAAATTTTTCTGGAGAAAAAGTTGAAGCCGATCCGGATCGGGGTAAGTGATCCGGATCCCGAACGCAGGATTCTTCCTGCGGGTAGCCGATCCGGATCACATTCTCGATCCGATCCGGATCACGGCTAGGGTTTTAATAAGAACAAAGGGATTTGATTTCTTTTACCCTAATCTTTTGTTCTCAAGTCTCTAGAGCTTCTCTCTCTAGATTTCTTGCATCTTGGAGCTTTCCAAACTCAAAGTTCTTCGATTCCAAGTAAGTTTTATTGATCAAAATCTCGTTTTTCACAGGTTTTCTCTATTTTCTTCAAAACGTGAGTAGAAATCATGCATCTTTTTCGTTTGTGAATGGTTTTTGATCAAATTTCTTTTGAAATAAGAACTCTGGGTAGATTAGTTTTGATTATATGCTGGGTTTTCTCAAGATTAACGAATTTTTGGGCTTCGATTTCTAAAAATTCGGTTTTAGGGCATAAAAGAGGAATTTTTGAAAATCATGGAATTGATCTATTTTTAAAATTCTTTTTCCAAAACTAATTTGATTCTTAGCTTTTCTACATGATTATGATTGTTTGGGTACAATTTTTCCAAATTTTTGAAAATTGACAATTTTTCATGTGTTCTTGAGTCGGTGTTTACAGGATTTCAAATTTCTTAAAAGCTTGATCAATGGGTTTCTCATGGTTAATCTTGCTGTTGGTCACTATGGTGCATACTCGGGCCACAAACAAATTAAAGAGAGCTAAGAAAACACAACAAAAGGGTGAGTTTGTTCAGGTCAGTGACACAGAAGTGGATTGTCATGAGGTAGATTGGACTGCATTGACAGATGATGATGATGATTCATTGCCTGAACAAAAGACTTCTGATGGTTCAAAAGGAAAAGCCTCCGATGGTTCAAAGGGAAAGGCAACCATGGATACAGGAAAAGCACCTATGGTTGCACCAACCATCTCTGTGAAAAGGAAACGAGTAACTAAACGCTTTGGACTACGACGAGACACTGGTATTGACACGCCAACAGTTCCTGACTCGCCGCCTCGTGTGGAAGGAGTATTCGTCAACATGGATCGCCTTAGAGCTTTTGAACGACGTGAATGCATCGGTGAGCGTCATGTCAACATTGAAGCCCTTCGCAATCACTCACCAGAATTTGGAACCTTAATTGAGCAAGCTTCTCTTATTCAAGTCTGCCGATTCCCTGAACTTCTTGGATATTGTTTGTATCGTGTAAGAACTTTTTACATGAATGCAAGACATCTTCACGAAGATGAACATGGACCAATGCACTTCTTTACAAATATCCAAGGGATGAAACTTAAAATAACTCCACAGTTAATTGGTGAAGTCCTTGGAATGGAATCTAACACTTCAGGGGTCAACTTTTTAAAGGGAAGAAGTTTGACGAATGCCTTATGGCAAACCGTGATTGACATGATTTGTTTGGAAGGAACTAAATCAGCTAATGGTAAAAGTGTAAGATCCAAACATCTACGACTGGAGTACCGATTTCTAAACTTCATCACGTGTTACAATATTCTGCCCAACATGCAGACCAAGGTCGTGAGATGGGAGAGACTGCTGTTCTTATATCTCATAGGTCATCCCTCTGAGGCTGTCGGATTGAACATGAATATTCCGTATATAATTTGGAATAGAATGTCAAGATATATTGTGCATCCTCATCCTTCTGAGTGACTTCCGTTTCCTTTACTCATCATGAGGATCTTGCAAAAATTTGACATTGATATAAGCTCGACTTCATATCAGCACAGTTGCGGGATGATAGATGAATCAACGATTGTGAAGTCTCTTCACAAATTACCACATGTTACTTCGACACCTTCCACTGGAAAGAAACCTTGTGTCGACACCTCGGCCTCACCGTCTCAACAAGAACCCGGCGCGGATGATGAAGCATCGCTAACTTCGATTTTCAATCAACAACAACGACTATCCGTTAAGCAAGAACAGATTTCGAAGGAACAGCAAAGAATTTCCAATGAGCTTGAGCTCATCACGGCAGCTCATATTACCATCACTAAGAAGGTCTCAATGAACAAGTGGGTGAAAAAGATGTTCTATAAAATGGGTTGCACGAGCTCTGAAGACTCGGATTCTGATGATTGACTACTTTTTGACTCTTTTTCTTGCTTTTATCTTTTTGTGCAGGATTTTTAGGACTTAGTTTTTGTTCTAATTTTTAGTTCGGTTCTTAGGTTTTTCATGGTATTGGAACTTTTAACTCTCCTTACATTTTGTAGTTTTGACTACGTTTTGGCTTTATTTTGTGACAAAAAGGGGGAGAGAGTTTAGAGAGAACTTGAACAATGAACAATGAACAATGAACAATGATGATGATGATGTGAACTGTGTGAATGTGTGAACATTAAGGTAAGTATGACTTCAACTTCAACTTTGGTTTTATCTTGTGATTTGTTGCATGCCCCTACTAACTATTCGACTAACTATTTGGGCATGTAATATGACTAACAAGTTGATGTTGGACTAACATTTTGTGACATTTGGTTTTTGAATGCTTAGAAGATATGTTGGTTTTTCTATGATTCTCTTACATATCTGAATTCTCAAATGTCATGATGAGAATAAACTCTATCTCTGTATTTGGTTTTGTATGTTTCAATTCTTGAGGTATCTAACGATTTCTTTTGTCAAGAATGATTTCTTTGTGCAGAGAGTACAGATGTCTAAGTCTAGAGTCTGTTTTAGGAGTTTATCTCATGTTTTTAATTTTTGGATCTCCATTGTAAATTTTTGTTGTATGGTGATAGCAACAAAAATATCTTTTTGAATTTTCTTTTGTGGATTTGTGTTTTGTCACGAAACCGCCAAAGGGGGAGATTGTTACGGAATTTGAGTTGGCGTATTTCGTGAAAGTGTTAAGTCTTGAAGATTGAAGATGAAAGAACTTTGGATCATATACCTCAATCTCAAGAAAGAAGAATTCAAAAGGATCAGGTATGTTTAACTAAAGATTTTGGTGATCCGAATACTTCTTGTAGTGTAGAAACACCTGGAAGAATGTTTAATTGCATAAACATCAAAAACTGGACATGGGACATGTTCAGGATCCGGATCGGACCTTGCAATCCGGATCCCGAAGGGTGTTCGTTCATACACTGGTTCAATCCGGATCGCAGCATTTCATGATCCGGATCCCGAACACTAGTTTTACCTTTTTGCTTGCACGATCCGGATCAGGATTTGCAATCCGGATCCCGAACGTTGATGTTTGGTGAAACTGTATGAACGATCCGGATCGGGGACTACGATCCGGATCCCGAACAGTGTTTTTCTGGAAACCGTCTTTCTTGTTCTGCAATCCGGATCGCCCAATTCCAATCCGGATCGCCGTCCGTAAAATTTCCAGAAAAGGCTGTTTTTGATCCTTATCTTCTTCCAATGGTTTCTAACCTATAAATAGACCCTATGATTCATTTTTAGGGCATCGGAAAAATACGGATTAATAGAAAAATAGCCGAAAAGAAAAATCCACATATAGAGAAGAAAGGAAATCAATAGATTTATTCTATGTTTCTTCATCTATATTGATTGATTTGATTCTAGGTTTTCCATACTCAGATTTTGAGTAGAATCAAATCAATGAATACTTAGATGGTATTTCCGATCTATTTCTAATCTAAGTATTCGGCGGATCATCACCACCCAAAAACAACGATTTACCCCAAATCGGCGCGTGGACTCGCGTGGCCTTGTGGATTCAAGGTGCAACCGCTCTCGTGGATTCGGAGCGAGGTACGTTCGTGGATTCGAAGCGTGCTACTGGGTGAAGACCGTGGATTCGGTCGGACGTCGTGGACTCGACGTTGGACGCTGTGGATTCAGCGTTGGGCGCGGATCGTGGATTCGAGAAGCGTCGTGGAGCGAGCGGAGAAGATCTACTAGGAGCGTATGGTAAAAGGTTGAGTCGTCTGTGAGTACGTTATATCACCTTGTACGTGTGTTAATTCTAGTGGATTTCGCCGTGTTATCGGTCCCGTGGTTTTTTACTCCGGTTTGGAGTTTTTCCACGTAAAAATCTTGCGTGTTATTTTTTTTTCCGCATTGGGTTTTATTGCGCAATGATTTTTTGAGTGTTTATTGTTTACACCTATTCACCCCCCTCTAGGTGTTTTTTCCCCTATTTAGATCCATATTAGTATAACCCAACAGGTGGGAAGTCAGTGACTATAAAGAAAAGTAAGAGCATGAAGGGCAATAAAACAGCAAACCACTAACAACTGGAGCAACCCCCACCTCAAAGTGCACTCAACAGTAAGTAACCCTGTGTAAAAACAAACTGGGAACCTCCCCCGGCAACCCCTCCGAGCACCCACCTCGGTAACCCCTACCGAGCACCTGCCTCGGCCGCCGAGCACCTGCCCCAGCATCACCGCTCACACCCTCTACCCCCGAGGGCCCCCATTACGTCACCGTCACGTGGGGTACACGGGTCAACGTACCACTTTTCCGGAAAAGCACACCCTTGCGGTGGCCAAATCGTTGGTGTGCGTGCAGTCACACGAGCCTCAAAATCAGAAATTTAGATGATTATTTAGATAAGTAAAGTAAAACGGGGTCAGCATTGCATGTAAAGAATATTTTAGAAAAACACCTTTGCCCATACTAGCATCCTACAACATACACCCTTTCCCAACTAACCCAGGAGAAAGTACCCACCTTGAAAGGAGACCGTCGATCGGTTCGTCCGCGTTTGCACGCCGTCGAGCTTACGGCGTCCCACGCCCCCGAAGAGACAAAAGAATGCTAAGACTAGGTGACTAACGCCGACGTCGACTAAAACATCGAAAATGGGAGACCCGACGCGATCCCAGGACTCCGCGCGGCGAAGTTCCCCGCACGGCACCGACCCGTGCGGCGTGCACACGGCCTGCGGACAGCCCCGCGCGGCCCCAACCCGTTGCGGCGACCCCGCACAGCGCGCCTGCCGCGCAGCGTGCGGCCTGCAGGCGGCCCGTGCGGCGCCCGGCTGCGGGCAGCCCCGCGGGGCACGCCTGCCGCTCGGCGCGCGGCCTGTAGGCGGCCCGCGCGGCGCATGCCCGCGCGGCGCCTGCCTGCGGGCAGCGCCCGTGCGGTGCGCCGCATGCAGGCGGCCCGCGCGGTGCCTGCCTGCGGGCAGGGCCAGCACGGCGCGCCGCCTGCAGGCGGCCCGGCGGCACATGCCCGCGCGGTGCCCCTGCGGGCAGCGCCCACGCGGCGCGCCGCCTGCAGGCGGCCCGTGCGGCACTCGCCCGTGCGGCGCCTGCAGGCGGCCCGCGCGGCACCAGCCCGCGCGGTGCCCGCCTGCGGGCGGCCCCGCGCGGCGCGCGGCGGCGGCGGCGGCGGCGGCGGCGGCGGCTTTCCCCGCAAAGGCCGATTCCGAAACGAACCTACGAAAACCTAAAAGGAAAACTCACCTTCGATCCGCCGGGGGAGAAGAAGAAGAAGAGGATCGTCCTACCGTTGCCCGATCGATCCAGCGAGCAAGAAAGCCTCCGTCCCTCTCCCGGTCTCCAACGTCCGGATCGTCCCGCCGTCGTCTCGAAACGAGAGCGAAAAAGGGTTGGGTTCTCCGGTTTCCCCTTTCTCTCTCAGGTTGCGCCCCTCAAAAACCCTAGCCGCCGAAAAGAAAACCAAGAAAAAAAAGCCCTAAAATCCCCGGTTTAAAAACCCAAATCAACGGGACAAACCGGCGGCTAAAAGTTACCTCGAAAAATATGCCGGTCGTCCGCACGGATCCGATCGCACCACCGTTCCCCGTTTCGCGAGCTCCGACGGGCTGTCCAAAAATATTCAAAAATTAGCACCTGCCGGATCACTACACGTCGGAAAGGAAAGAGAAAAACCCGGAAAAGAACAGCGGGTCTTACATGACGTGCAGCCTCGGAATGTTTAAACATTAATGTTTGGCAATTTACATCTTGCTAAAGACAACCCTACGCTCAAATGTTGCCAAAATACCAAAATGCCCCTCCTGAAAATTCAATTTAGATTTTCGGGAGATACGGGCACCAACCCTTTGCTGCTGGCTCAACCAGATTCTACTGGGGCACATCAGACAGCTAGGCAGAACCGCCGAAATTTCTCGAATTGCGCGATTGCCTCCGGGGTGCCGTTATACCGACGATTTTGCCGATTTACGGACCAATAATCAATTTCTGCTCAACGAGAGGCATTGGATCCCTAACGAAAAGCTTAGATATCATGGACACATTGCCCGAGACAGTACGAGAGGTTACAATTGCGTTTAGACCCCTAGGGTTTCCAAAAATTATATTTTTACACGTACTTGAGAGCCGTTTTCGCTCGTTCTAATTATTGGAATATCATTTTAACGAACCGTCACCACCAATAGGTGGCCCTCGACTTGCTGGACACCGTGCTCACCATTTGGCAGCAGCGCGAGTCCCGAAGAAAACTTCGGCCCATGAATTACTTGCTAACATAGGCTAAATTGCATTTTTAATTTTTCTACTCGACCAAAACAATTTTTGAGGTGAGCATCGCTTTCAGTGACCTCAAATTAGCGAGAAACTCACTGTCGCGAAGTTGCTAGGTCACTTAAACAGCCCCTTAGCCAATTTAACCTATTTAAGGCTCTAAATTCCCAAACCTTGGTTTCTGCTTGTGCCATTCAAAAACAAACTTGATCATCTTGCTCAGGACACCACAGAGGTTCAAGGGCTTGCTCATGTGCAACCCAGAAGCTGCTGGATCCATAGATCCAACCACCAAGCTCTCTAATGACCACAACATACTCCACACAAAATCCACTCAGCCAAATTTGGATCTGAAGTGAACATCAAGCTCAGGGGATTGTGTGCAGATCACTGCCCACTTGTTGGATGTTTAACAATAGCTAAAACAAAATTTGGGTTCTTTGAGGCATTATTACAAACACTTGGTGGGCATAAATATTATACATACAACCTTCCCTATCCCAAGCTGCAACTTCGCAAGGATAGGATCTGGGAGCTTCCAACTTGGATGGAAATGTTTCATTAGACAGCAGGAGCATTTCCCTTGAAACTCGGGTCATCTTGCACGCTCGGTTGGCCGCGGACATGATGAGGAAAATGAGGAAGATGAAGCTCGGGCACCCAACAATGGTGATTTTCCATTACTGGGCTCTGGGCCTCTCTCATCAGCACCACAAGGTGATTCTCATCCCCACCAACTTACCTGGACCCGTGCCCGGCGACAGGACACGGCGGCTGTCACGCCCCGGGTGTAAACCAGAACCCGGGCTCGTCTACAGATCCGCCGTATACACGAAATTTTTCGTGTATACGAAGCGCTGGTAACCTGCTCAGATATAAAAGATATAATAAAAGAGCATAAACAGAGCTAAACTAGAACTAGTACATCTCAGATAAAGCTGAAAAGTAAAGTGCAGAAATAACTCTCAATAATACATATGTCTCTCCCAGCTCACTAATCAAATACAACCAGCCGGACGCAGCCGGACCCAAAATGAAATGAAAAGTAGAGTATCTGAGAATATCCGGGGTACATCTAGTAACATAACTGGTGCCTGGGTAGACCGCTATCTAATCCGCGATCCACTCACCTCGATCCGCTGAGGAGGGTCCCGCAACTCCCGCAGACGACTCTGCAAAACAAAGGGGAAGAACAAAAGAAATGCAGTGGGGAGTGAGAACTACTATAAAACAGTAGCCTCCTCCTAGTGGGTAAACCTCAACTCAAATGTGCCCACCAGGACTATAAGAGGCGGAAGAATGAACAAAGGTGGTAAGCTGAAACAAAACTGCTGATGATGGGTAAAGCTACCACTACATGCCTCTAAAATGCCAGCTAGGAATATAGCTAAATATATGCATCAGAAGGTAAATGCCTGTCTGCCTAGACCCAATCGATACACCAGTAAACACTGGTACTGCCTGCTGTGCCTGCCCAATCGGATATGCTGGCCCCACATAACACCGAAAGGGGATGAGAGTCCCGAGGACTCGAAGCCTGTAAAACGCACACTCCGGAGTGGCACTCGAGGGGCGCGACCCACACGAGTATAATGTCTGGGTACCAAGTACCATAATAACACCTGGGTAACAAGTACCAAAACAGCAGGACTGGATCATGACTCTGATCAAAGTGGGAAAACCCATCCACTAAAAGGAGACCCGATCTCAACCCGATGCAAGACAAACCAATAGTGGGAAACCCCATCCACTAAAAGACCCGATACCCAATCTGATGCAATAACCACTGTCCGGCCAACCGCCCAAGGTCCGTGGTTGCCGCAATACCCTGCCATCAAGCCTACCTGTCCCAAAGTCCAAGATCCACAATCGGGGAGAATAATCGATATCCGGTCAACCGCCTACTGTCCGCGGTTGCCGCAATACCCACAACTGTCTGACTACACTATCCCAGCCCCTGCTCGAACCCGAGCGTACTATCCCCCAAATGTAGACAAAAGAATAGAAAAGCATGGTTTCTCCTAAGTCAATGCCATCAAGATAGTGTAGCAGAAAAAGGTGGCCTAACTAAATGTCCAATCAAGCATGCAAAGTCCTTTATTTATAAACAGGGTTTAATTATTATTATCATTCCACAAGATAAGGTATGCCACTAATTAAATTTCCATTTGCCAAGTAATCCCATGTCCATTCATCTCATCAACATAAGAGGTCCCAATGTGTATAAGCAATATCGTCCAATTCCCAATTATCCTGCCACTTATTTACTTTTACCGATTCATTTAGCAAGGTAATAAAAGCACTCAAATAGGCCTAATGGGGACATCATAAGTAGGAGGTTAAACAACGGTACCCACCTCGAGCGCTAAATCCAAGGTCCGACGGCGAAGTCCGCGCTCGATCTCCAAAAACCTCCGCGACACTGTGCCAAAGGGTCCCAAAGAATACCGACAAATTACTAATCAAGTTTAATCCAGAATTCAGTCCCCTAAAATCAGATTCACTGTTCGATAATTTTTACCTGCGAAACGTGCCCAATAAATCTCCAGAAAAATACTATCACGATCTACGCGACGATACGGTCGAAATGAGTACCTGCACGTTTTCCCACGATTTTTCTGTGCTGAGAACGAAAATCGACAAGAGGACTATCTCAACGATACTCTCATCCCAAAACAGCAGTAAAAACATCTGTAAAAAGAGATTCCTCACCCTCAGGGAAAATCCACGAAATTCCAAGAAAATTCCAGTAGACTCCTCGTGATGTGTAGATGCAAATCCCCTTTTGAATCGCCCCGTTTCGATGCTCGAGCGCAAAGTTATCGCCAAAACAAGTTGGTGCTGTCCAAAAACTCCGCGACGGAAAAAGGGTCAACAAGAAGCCTCAAAATCATCATCAAAACCTCAGAACCAGGAGAAACCCATTAGAGGATGAATTGAAGCCCTACCTGTCTAGAATCCGATGGCGCAAAAATCGTGAAAATACGATGTCGGGGAGAACCAGGGGAGCTTGAACACCGAGAAGCGACGAATCTGAAAATCGAAGAACAATCGTCGCGCCGCGCCGGAAAATTCGCAAACCTCGGGATCCGAACCTCCAAAACTCTCGGGGATGCTACAGTAGATAGGGAATTCGAAGAGGAAGAAAAGTCCCAGAGAGGAGCTCGGGCTAAATCTCAACAGGAAGAGAGAAAAACCCTCTCAAAAACCCTAAGGATCAAATAAAGGGAGAAAACCACTTCTTAAAGGGTTTCGGGCCGAAATCCGGCCCGGATCCGCCAGCCCGGGTCGGACGCACCCCGTCCGACCGGGCGGATCCAACCAGTCGCCGACACGCGTCCCCCACAGGGGATCGGCGCGCATCCGCACAGCGGACAGCCGTGCGGGGCGCGCCGTCGCCCGACGCGTGTCCGACCAGCCGACCGCCGCGCCTGCCCGCACAGTAGCTTCAGCCCGCACAGTTGACCGTCCAATAGCATCGCGCCACGTGTCCCGCCTCTGTCTGCTGAACCCGGTGCACGAACCTCCATGCACCGCACCAATCCAAACCCGACACGTGGCTCCGCCCAAATCCATGCACCGCCGCTCGACTCCCTGCACCGGGTGTTGTGAGCCAGCCAACCACCAGGCGCCACGTGTCCCCGCCTTGGTGCACGCCCGCGCGGTGGACCGGCCGCCTGCCCGCGCCCCTGCCGCGCCTGCCCGCGCCCTCAGCGGCTGCCCGCGGCCGCGCGCCGCCTGCCCGAGGGCCCTCCGCCGCCTTCCGCCGCCGCCGCCGCCGCCGGCCGCCGCCGGCGATCGCCGGAGTTACTATTCCGGCATGAACAGTAACCCGAGCCCAAAAATGCCGCGAATACACTGTTTTGACCGTTTTCGCGCGCTGAGTCCGATTTTGACGTCCGTTTCGCCAAATTCTCACTCTAAAATTTGCCGAAAGCCCCCGGAAAGTATTCTTGGTCCAAATTTCGCGCCGAGCCCAATCTCGATATCCGTTTAGCGCGCAAACTCCTCTAAACACCCGATGGGGTCCCCCGATCACCCACGTGATCCACTTGAAGCCCGGAGTCCAACACTTGTGTCCAAATTGGCGCCCGAACACCGCCGACATGCCCCGTAAGCCTCCAGAAGCTGCTGGTCACTCCGTAAAAGCCCCAAATACCTCCCGCACACCGCGTAGGGCCCCAGTAGCCACCACAAAGCACCGCAACAGCTCTGCGGAGATCCAGGTCATCACATCCTCCCCCACTAAAAGAAAGTTTCGTCCTCGAAACTAAAGTCATTCCTCAACACGGAGTCTCAACCAATAGGGGGGTAAATATCCAATCACCAGTCCGTCGATATCAAAGCTCGATCCAAATACCTCTGTACTCCCAAAGTATCCGATATAAGTCTCCCAACTGGTCTCAGAACCTCAGATCTCCAAAACAAAATCGTCGGGATGTAGAAGCAATCAACACTCAGCCAGGAGCTGTCGAGAGAACCAGATCGCAAATCCATCTTCGCGAAGATCCAATATCCTTGCAGCTCGTAACTCAAATCCCCCAAGCTGGACAGAAGGGTGCTAGCTCCCGATGATCACTCCGACAAATTCTTAAGGGTTCTCACAAAGCCGAAGTGAACCCAACCTTCCACACACGGATAGCACCGGCGCTCCCAAAGGTGCCACACTTGGCCTGACACAATCCAACGCATCAAATCCTGGGGTTGGGTCCTCAACCCCACCCCCAAACTGGTGTCATGCTAAACAACTCCGATAGGAGAACAGCTAGAAACTCACCACCAAAAGGGGTATCACCAAGTCCCGATGCCGTCGCAGATCCCTCAAACACACCAGCAAACAAGCTACTCGCCCACTACGAGACATCCGCCTCGCTCACAAGGTCAAAACCAAAGAAGCGAAGATACCCCCAAGCAACCCAGGTACACCAACGCCTCCAGGCCTGGCTCTCACAAGGACCGTCCTTGCAGCATAATCAGCTGCCGCGACAAGGAAAGATAACCGAGCCAGCCTAACCGTCCTAAGTACCGAACCCAAGCCCCACAACTAGGTCAAGACCATCAGGCCTACAGGTACCACCAAGGACTCAACTGCACTAGGCAGGACCCACAACACGCCCCCACGTGCTAAAGACCGGAAATACGACCTCCCGAACACCCGGTAACCGTCCTACCCATAACCCAATGCAAGGAACACATGCACCCCTAACAAATGACTAGGATGCCCAAATGCAATACAATGCACAAACAATGCCGGTAAATACAGTAAAACCATACCTGCCCCCACAAAGTCGGCTGCTGCAAAATCCTCCACCTGAGTGGCGTAGACCGGACCGCCCCGATCCGGCAACTGCTGATCCGCAGGGTAAAAAGGTGGTGACCTGCTCGCTGGAGCATAAGGCCACTGAGTCGACCACTGCTGCTGAGGCGAAAGAGGAGCCGATGCTGATGAGGGTGCCGCTGAAGTCGAAAGGGGGCACGTAGCTCGAATGTGGCCTGGCTGTCCACACCGAAAACAACGACCATGCCGCAAATCACAAGTATCAGAGGGGTGCTGGCCCTTGCAGAAAACACACCCAACTGAAGACCGGGGCTGCCTCGCCCGCTGCTGCTGCTGCCTCTGAGTCTGATGCTGGGACTCCTGCTGCTGCTGCGATGGCCACTGGGATCCGCTAAGCTCTCGCTGCTCCACACGCCCACGGCTAGGTGACTGAGGCCGTGGCGGTCTCCATGAATCAGTCTGTCCCTCATCCTCGGGTGCTGGTCGTTTCCTCACAGAACTCAGCACGACCATCCCGCCTCGCCTTGCCACCTCTGCGTTGCCTCTCTCCACCCAAGAGGCGTGCTCAACGGCCTCCCGAAGAGTCTGGTGTCGCTGTGCATGCACAAGGATATAGAGCTCGCTGCGGAGGCCTGCCTCGAATAACTCGACCTGGTGTGGTCCATCCCGGGCGACATAGGGCACACAGTCAAACAGTCGCATGAACTCCTGATGGTAATCCTGAACTGACCGGTCGCCCTGCTGAATGTTTTTCAAATCGTCCTCCAGCTTCCTCCTCACGCTGGTCGAAAAATAGGTGTCCACAATCATACGCCGAAACTCGGACCAGGGTAACTGTCGAGAAATCTGAAACTCCCGTGGCTCCACCCGATGCCACCAGAGGTCTGCATCTCCATCTAGGCAATGCACCGCCATGTAAACTCTGTACCTTGGGTCGATGAAGAAATCCCGAAAAATCTTCTCCATCGCCGCTAACCATGTCCCAACCTCCCACGGCTGCATATCCCGCCCCGAGAACCTGGGCGGCCCGCGCTTACAGAACTTAACCAGTTTATCCGCGAAGTCCTGCTCCTCCGCCGGGGTCAAAGGCTGGGCCACGCCCTGAGCCCCGCTACTCCAAGATGGCGCCGTCGGCACAAGTGGTTCCACAGGTGGTGCCGGGGTCTCTGACACTGTCGGAGGCGGCGCCCCTCTCCGCGCCAGTAGCTGCTCAATCCGTTGCTCCTGCCGGCGGCTGCTCTCCGCCAATTGGGCTACCATGGCCCTCAACTCAGCAATCTCAGAAGATCCAGCCTGTCCTCGCTCAGCAGGGGGTGTAGGGGCACCCCGGGTAGGAATCCGACGTCGGGGAGGCATCCTGTCACACAGAGAACCACAGATCAATAACGAAACCGCACTCGACCCAATCTAGCGAAAGTCAAAGGCATCCTCCTATTTTTGTAACTTTATGTTGTCTGCAGCCAACATAACTGTCCCACAAAAATAGGGTATGCCAATCCCTCTTCCCTCCCTGGAAGAGTCCAATAAACACATGACCAAATTGCCAACTTTCGCATAATGTCACGTCACTCACGTCCTGCCTTCCTAAGGTCTGCCAAAAGCCTAGGGTTTCCTAAGTCCCAACTGACCTATCCCTAAGCTCTGATACCAACTTAATCTGTCACGCCCCGGGTGTAAACCAGAACCCGGGCTCGTCTACAGATCCGCCGTATACACGGAATTTTCCGTGTATACGAAGCGCTGGTAACCTGCTCAGATATAAAAGATATAATAAAAGAGCATAAACAGAGCTAAACTAGAACTAGTACATCTCAGATAAAGCTGAAAAGTAAAGTGCAGAAATAACTCTCAATAATACATATGTCTCTCCCAGCTCACTAATCAAATACAACCAGCCGGACGCAGCCGGACCCAAAATGAAATGAAAAGTAGAGTATCTGAGAATATCCGGGGTACATCTAGTAACATAACTGGTGCCTGGGTAGACCGCTATCTAATCCGCGATCCACTCACCTCGATCCGCTGAGGAGGGTCCCGCAACTCCCGCAGACGACTCTGCAAAACAAAGGGGAAGAACAAAAGAAATGCAGTGGGGAGTGAGAACTACTATAAAACAGTAGCCTCCTCCTAGTGGGTAAACCTCAACTCAAATGTGCCCACCAGGACTATAAGAGGCGGAAGAATGAACAAAGGTGGTAAGCTGAAACAAAACTGCTGATGATGGGTAAAGCTACCACTACATGCCTCTAAAATGCCAGCTAGGAATATAGCTAAATATATGCATCAGAAGGTAAATGCCTGTCTGCCTAGACCCAATCGATACACCAGTAAACACTGGTACTGCCTGCTGTGCCTGCCCAATCGGATATGCTGGCCCCACATAACACCGAAAGGGGATGAGAGTCCCGAGGACTCGAAGCCTGTAAAACGCACACTCCGGAGTGGCACTCGAGGGGCGCGACCCACACGAGTATAATGTCTGGGTACCAAGTACCATAATAACACCTGGGTAACAAGTACCAAAACAGCAGGACTGGATCATGACTCTGATCAAAGTGGGAAAACCCATCCACTAAAAGGAGACCCGATCTCAACCCGATGCAAGACAAACCAATAGTGGGAAACCCCATCCACTAAAAGACCCGATACCCAATCTGATGCAATAACCACTGTCCGGCCAACCGCCCAAGGTCCGTGGTTGCCGCAATACCCTGCCATCAAGCCTACCTGTCCCAAAGTCCAAGATCCACAATCGGGGAGAATAATCGATATCCGGTCAACCGCCTACTGTCCGCGGTTGCCGCAATACCCACAACTGTCTGACTACACTATCCCAGCCCCTGCTCGAACCCGAGCGTACTATCCCCCAAATGTAGACAAAAGAATAGAAAAGCATGGTTTCTCCTAAGTCAATGCCATCAAGATAGTGTAGCAGAAAAAGGTGGCCTAACTAAATGTCCAATCAAGCATGCAAAGTCCTTTATTTATAAACAGGGTTTAATTATTATTATCATTCCACAAGATAAGGTATGCCACTAATTAAATTTCCATTTGCCAAGTAATCCCATGTCCATTTATCTCATCAACATAAGAGGTCCCAATGTGTATAAGCAATATCGTCCAATTCCCAATTATCCTGCCACTTATTTACTTTTACCGATTCATTTAGCAAGGTAATAAAAGCACTCAAATAGGCCTAATGGGGACATCATAAGTAGGAGGTTAAACAACGGTACCCACCTCGAGCGCTAAATCCAAGGTCCGACGGCGAAGTCCGCGCTCGATCTCCAAAAACCTCCGCGACACTGTGCCAAAGGGTCCCAAAGAATACCGACAAATTACTAATCAAGTTTAATCCAGAATTCAGTCCCCTAAAATCAGATTCACTGTTCGATAATTTTTACCTGCGAAACGTGCCCAATAAATCTCCAGAAAAATACTATCACGATCTACGCGACGATACGGTCGAAATGAGTACCTGCACGTTTTCCCACGATTTTTCTGTGCTGAGAACGAAAATCGACAAGAGGACTATCTCAACGATACTCTCATCCCAAAACAGCAGTAAAAACATCTGTAAAAAGAGATTCCTCACCCTCAGGGAAAATCCACGAAATTCCAAGAAAATTCCAGTAGACTCCTCGTGATGTGTAGATGCAAATCCCCTTTTGAATCGCCCCGTTTCGATGCTCGAGCGCAAAGTTATCGCCAAAACAAGTTGGTGCTGTCCAAAAACTCCGCGACGGAAAAAGGGTCAACAAGAAGCCTCAAAATCATCATCAAAACCTCAGAACCAGGAGAAACCCATTAGAGGATGAATTGAAGCCCTACCTGTCTAGAATCCGATGGCGCAAAAATCGTGAAAATACGATGTCGGGGAGAACCAGGGGAGCTTGAACACCGAGAAGCGACGAATCTGAAAATCGAAGAACAATCGTCGCGCCGCGCCGGAAAATTCGCAAACCTCGGGATCCGAACCTCCAAAACTCTCGGGGATGCTACAGTAGATAGGGAATTCGAAGAGGAAGAAAAGTCCCAGAGAGGAGCTCGGGCTAAATCTCAACAGGAAGAGAGAAAAACCCCTCTCAAAAACCCTAAGGATCAAATAAAGGGAGAAAACCACTTCTTAAAGGGTTTCGGGCCGAAATCCGGCCCGGATCCGCCAGCCCGGGTCGGACGCACCCCGTCCGACCGGGCGGATCCAACCAGTCGCCGACACGCGTCCCCCACAGGGGATCGGCGCGCATCCGCACAGCGGACAGCCGTGCGGGGCGCGCCGTCGCCCGACGCGTGTCCGACCAGCCGACCGCCGCGCCTGCCCGCACAGTAGCTTCAGCCCGCACAGTTGACCGTCCAATAGCATCGCGCCACGTGTCCCGCCTCTGTCTGCTGAACCCGGTGCACGAACCTCCATGCACCGCACCAATCCAAACCCGACACGTGGCTCCGCCCAAATCCATGCACCGCCGCTCGACTCCCTGCACCGGGTGTTGTGAGCCAGCCAACCACCAGGCGCCACGTGTCCCCGCCTTGGTGCACGCCCGCGCGGTGGACCGGCCGCCTGCCCGCGCCCCTGCCGCGCCTGCCCGCGCCCTCAGCGGCTGCCCGCGGCCGCGCGCCGCCTGCCCGAGGGCCCTCCGCCGCCTTCCGCCGCCGCCGCCGCCGCCGGCCGCCGCCGGCGATCGCCGGAGTTACTATTCCGGCATGAACAGTAACCCGAGCCCAAAAATGCCGCGAATACACTGTTTTGACCGTTTTCGCGCGCTGAGTCCGATTTTGACGTCCGTTTCGCCAAATTCTCACTCTAAAATTTGCCGAAAGCCCCCGGAAAGTATTCTTGGTCCAAATTTCGCGCCGAGCCCAATCTCGATATCCGTTTAGCGCGCAAACTCCTCTAAACACCCGATGGGGTCCCCCGATCACCCACGTGATCCACTTGAAGCCCGGAGTCCAACACTTGTGTCCAAATTGGCGCCCGAACACCGCCGACATGCCCCGTAAGCCTCCAGAAGCTGCTGGTCACTCCGTAAAAGCCCCAAATACCTCCCGCACACCGCGTAGGGCCCCAGTAGCCACCACAAAGCACCGCAACAGCTCTGCGGAGATCCAGGTCATCACAGCGGCGGTAGCGGTGGAGCAAGCTCGGCCCGAGCTTCCACTAACAATGGTGGAACTCCACCCGAGCTGCATGGCGTCCATGCAAAAGCATGGATGGGTTCATCTTTATCCCAGGAAGCTTCTCGGGCAAGTGGCCAGCGGTGGGGAGCGACGCCGGTGCCGGAGCAAAAAGCTCCGCCGAAGCACAATAACCTGAAAACTAGGGTTTAGTTCTGCGACGCGTACACTTAACCAAACTCCACCAAAATTTTGGGGAGATGATCACCATGTCCTACAGTCCAAGCCCACAATTTTGGTTCGGCGTTTGAACCAGTGGTTGCGACGCACGGCCGCGGCGGAGCCTTTTAGGGTTCCGACGAAGAACTTTCCTCCGCCGGCAACCGGGGATATCCCAAGAGCTGGGACTTGACGTGGAGAATTCCTAGACCCTAGAGAGGTCACTTCCACGAGTCTCGGGTGCTAAAAACCTTAGGAAATTGGGAAACCTACCTTGCCGGAGTTGGAGAAGAAATGTAGAAGCCGGTTCTCCTCCCCCCCATCGCACAGCCACCCAGCAGGTTCGGCCTCGATCTCCAGACGCAGGAGAACACTCCAGAGGCCTCAGGGAGCAACTTGGAAGAACTTGGATGCAACCTATCTCTTTCTGTCCTCAAGCTCGGATCTCTCTCCAATGGTGCGGCTCTTGGCGACTCAGAGCTAGTGGGGAAGGCGGTTTGCTTTGCTTGAATGCACCACAGGGCTTTAAAAGCCCCACAAATGCCTGTAACCCCCCCCCTCAAGGGGAGCCCAAAAGACCCAAGCCAAAAAAAATATCTAAAATGCAACAATATGCTATTTGGTCCCTACACAACCACCCTCTTGCTCTAAAACCCCTACTGTAGGTCCATTTTGCAGTAAGAACCCTAACCTATAAGCCTCAATTTATTTGATACAAGAAAAGTAGGGTTTCTCGCAAAAATACTTGAGTTTTCGGCGTATTTCGCGCATTTCGAGACTCACGGGTGGTCAAATTGAAAAACGGACTTCGCCACGACGTCTGGCTCATCAAGACCTTTCAAGTAGCATATTTTCTTTCTTGATTCGGTGCTCGTATAATTTCTCGGCCCTAAAATACAGTGCATTTTACTGTATTACACGCACTTCGATGCACCAGAGTCGTCAAATGTGAATTTCGTCTGCGCCATTGCGCTCAGAATGTCGAACTTAGCTAGAATTGACTACTCATACTACTATGCTTGGGTTTTAGACAGTGAAACGGCTGACGGTTGATCGAGAGGGAACCGAAATCAGGGGCTAGTATTCATTTCACTATTCACTTAAGTCGTGGGCCCCGCGACTTCTTCGCTGTTTTGCGGAAGATCCGATCGTCGGATCGAAAACATGTGAATATCAATCTTTCTTGTTACGACGAGACGGTCGCACTAGTGATCTTAGATTTTTGAGATCAGTTTCCGGTCAAAAGTCGATATTTTTGGATCACTTTTACACTATTAATAATCTAGTTTTGCCAATTAATAAATTTCAAAAATTATTTAAACTTTAAAAATATCCTGTTTCAAATTCACGATTATTACATCACCCAGAACTTCTAAGAAGTTTCATCCCCGAAACTTAACTTAACCTAAATATTACCAATAAGTTTCAACACATCCAAAAAGAAGGCAACATATAGTCCTCACTCATCTCCCACAAACACTCCCGATGGGTTCGTCGTCGGTGGATCCTCTTGTTGGGCCAGTGCAAAGACCCGACCCAAAACTTCAGTTTCCTACTACACAGACTTAAGCAACAACCCAGCGCTCTCACGTGAACACGAGTAATCATTAGGGTTCGTTCCTAGCCAAACCTAGGCATCGCATTCCTATTGCTCTGTGTAATGTTCTGGTTTTTCCCCTTGCAATTTTTCCGTTGAATCCAGCGTGTAGAACACCTAGTGTCGGTGTGTCTGGCCCACGGTGCATCAAAGGGGTGCCACAGATGGACCCTGTGTGACATTTTTTAGCTGATTTGGCCTTCAGCTGTGTTTGCCAAATTTTAGAAAGGGAATTGGGCCAAACAGAGTTCGGATTTGGATTCAGCGCGGAAAAACGCTTGAAAACGACTGTTTATTTGTCAAATTCGGAGTCCGGATGACCAAATGCGGGCTTCCGGAAGTTTCGGGGGATTTCTGGTGCACGGGGGTACTCCGTGGACCGGCCTGAGCCACGTGGCGGCCCCTTATTGGCCGGCCCACGTCGCTCGGTCCACGGGGAGACGCGGCCGGCGCATGGACCGCGCGGCGGGCCTCGTGGCATGCGCGGAGTGGCGGGCTCACGCGGCGCGGCTCAGCGGGTGCGCGTGGATCTGGTGGACCGGGTGTAGGACACGTGTCGCCCGGGGATTCGCTGGCTCACCAAGGCGCGGTCCACTGAAGCGTCGCACGGCGCCTCGGGGCGCGTGCCAGTGCAGGGCGCCAGTGCGGCTGGTCGGCCGCACATGGCCCGCACTCGAGTGCGGGCCACGTGTCGGCCGGCCAGGGGGCGGGTGCATGCACCGCCCCCAGCTGGCCCCTGCCACGCGGCGGCCACCCAGTCGCCCCGCACAGCTGTTTGCTGTGCGGGGGACACATGGCCGCACCGCATTCTTCCGGGCGGTCGGACGGGGGGCCGTCCGACCTGCTTAGCGGATTCGGGCGCCCGAAAAGTGGCGCCCGAATCCACTTAAAAGGGGGGGAGTGTTGGCAGCCTATAAATAGGCCTTTTGGGGGCTTTTTCTCACTTTTCTGTGAGGATTTTTACAGGGCACCCTTAATGAAAGTTCTTCTACTACCTGAAACCCTTCTTGCTGTTTATTCCTGAGATTTTAGGAGCGCGTTTTTCGAGGTTGGCCATTTTCCGGCGCGGCGCGACGCTCGTTCTTCGACGACCCGTTTCGTCCCTTCGCAGTGTTTAGGCTCCCCCGGCTCACCCCGACCTCCGATTTGGGTGATTCTTGCGCCGTTGGACTCTCGACAGGTAGGGCTTCATTTTTCATATTTTGAGTTGCCCCTGGTTTTCATGTGGATTTTGAGTTTCCCGAGCTTCTTTGTGACCCATTTTTCCTCGCGGAGTTTTGGACAGCACCTGGTTGATTCGGCTATAACTTCGCGCTCAGGCGTCGGATTGAGGCGATTCAAAAGGCGTTTTTCATCTACATCTCGCAAGGAATCTCCTGGAATTTTCTCAGAATTTTCTGAATATTTTTCGAAGGTGGAAATCTCCTTTCTCTGTAACTCTTTGGTACAGAAATTCTGCACAGTTTTGTTTGGGGTGTTCCCCTTGCCGAATTTGTATCTCAGTGAAGGAAGCTCGGTTTTGAACGTGCAGGTACTCGTTTCGACGGGTTCGTCGCAAGGAACGCGACGGTATTTTTCTGGGAATTTTCTGAGCACCCTACACAGGTGAAAATCTGAGATTTTTAGATCGGTAATTTTGGGACAGATTTTGTGATGTTTGAAGGACTAAAATTATGTATGTTCTTCTTGGAGGTTTGGTACAGCTTTGCGGTGAGTTTTGGTGCGAGCGCGGGTTTTCGCATTTGGGACAGGATTTTAGCGCTCGAGGTGGGTACCGTTGTTAACCTCTTACTTGGGACAACCCACTAGGCATATTGGAGTTAGTCATGTGCAATGTTGCTTTTAAACTAGTAGAATGAACATAGCATGCTTAGGGAAAAAGAAAAAGGCTTATGATTAATACTTGTATCTTTAGAGGACTAGACACTAATAAATGGTAATTCTTACAAGAGTTAAGTTGTTTCTAATCCCTGGAATTATTGCTTAAACCCTTCGGTAATAAACGGCTAAATTCATATCAGACTTATGTATAAAAGTGAGACTTAAGCATGTGTATAAATTGACTGGGGCAGGTTAGTATTTCTGATATTCAAATAAAGGCATACTGTAAATCTTGTAAGAATTAGAATACTAAAATTACTCTGTTAAGAAAGGACTTTTGCATGCTTGAATGGTCACCTAGTTAGGCCACCTTTTTCTGCTGAACTATCATGCTGGAATTGACTTAGGAGAAACCCTGATTTCATTTTCTCCAGTTTTCTCGACATAAGGGATGTCATGCCCGGGTTAGGGCAGGGGCTGGGATAGAGTAGGCAGATACTTGGGTTTCGGGACAGGCAGGCTGTGTAGGCAGGGTATTGCGGCGACCGCGGATTTTGGGCGGTTGACCGGACAGTTGTTGTTGCATCAGATCGGGGAAAGGATTTGGTCTTCTTTTAGTGGATGGTTCTGTTCCATTTAGATCAGTGTCATGATCCAGTCCTGCGGACTTACTTTTCCTTGGACACTTATTACTCAGGCATTTTACTCGTGTGGGTCGCTCCCCTCGAGTGCCACTCCGGAGTGCGCGATATGCAGACTTGAGTCCTTGAGACTCCTATCCCCTATCGGTGTTATGCGTAGGCTGGCATACCCGATTTGGCAGGCACCGCAGGCAGTCCCAGTGTTTACTGGAGTAGTGATTGGGTTTATTCAGACAGGCTTTGATATTCTGATGCATACATTTAGCTATCTTTTTAGCTGGGCTTGTAGAGGCATATTAGTGATATTTTTATCAGTAGCCATGCATATAGTTTACCACATTATTCTTTTCGCCTCTGGTAGTCCTAGTGGGCATGTTCGAGTTGAGGTTTACCCACTAGGAGAGGCTACTGTCTTTATAGTAGTTCTCATCCCCACTCTTTTTCCTTCTTCTTTTTCCCCCTTTGTTTTGCAGAGTCCTCTGCGGGAGTTGCGGGACCCTCTTCCCAGGACCGAGGTAAGAGGATCGTTGACTAGCTAGCTACTTCTGTAGGACCCCTGAGCCCCATGCAGCTTTTTCCCGTGAATCCACTGTGCAAACACCTGTTGATGGTGTATCTGGCCCATAGTGCATCAAAGGGATGCCACAGATGGACCCTGTGAGCTTTGGTTAGCTGTATTGGCCTTCGGCTGCTTTTGCCGAATTTTAGAAAAGGATTTAGGCCAAACGGAGGGTGGATTTGGATTCAGCGCGGAAAAACGCTTGAAAATGGCTTTTTGTTTGCTAAATTCTGAGTCCGGATGCCCAAAAACGGACTCCCGGAAGTTTTGCAGCTTTTCTGGTGCATGGGGGAACCGTGGACCGGCGGGGGTGCCACGTGGCAGGCCCTGATTGGCCGGCGCACGCGGCCGGGTCCACGGAGCGCAGGGGAATGGGCCGGGGTGCACCGCGGAGCGCGTGGACCGGTGGGTGTCCACGTGGCGGCGTCTGATTGGGCGGCTCTGGTGCGCTCGGTCTGCGGGAGTGCGCGGGGAGGCGTGGACCGGGGGCGCGCCACGTGGCAGCACCCAGTTGGCGGGCGCATGCGCGCGCGGTCCACGCAGCGCGCGCGGCAGGTGTCGGGAGCAGGCGCCGTACCGCGGGCAGGCAGCCGTACGCGGGGCAGGCACGGGCGACGTGGGCAGCGCCACGTGGCGCCCGCTGATTCGCGGGCGCCAACCACCGCGTTGACGCGGGCAGGGAAATGTGGCGGGCGCTGGCGGGGCTTGCACGGCTGCCGCCTGTTCGGGTGACACGCGGCGGGCTCCGAGGCGGGTCGGACGAATCGCGGATCCCGTCCGACGGCGCGTCTTGCGCCGGGCCGCACTGTGCGCGCCCGAAAACCTTGGGCCGGGCCGCACTGTGCGCGCCCGAAAATTTCCGGGCGCCCGAAACTTGGGACAGAATGGGAATTTTCCCATTTGTTCCTCCAGCACTATAAAATCTGCCCGAGCCTTCTTCTTTGGCTTTTTTCTCTCAGCCCACACATCTTCTGCCCGAGCAACCTCAAGAAGATTTGTTCATCTCTAAGTTCTTGATCTTCCTGCCAAGTTCTAGGATTTTAGGAGCACGCATCCCGAGGTTCTGGATTTCACGGCGCGGTGCGGCGTTGCATTTCCTGCGTTCTCCTTCGTCGCAGCGGCAGTGTTTGGACTCCCCTGGGCTACCCCGAGATCCTTTTTCTGCGATTCTTGCGCCGACAGACTCCTAAGAGGTAGGGCTTCATCCTTCTTATTAATCACGCTTTCCCGTTTCGAGGTTTTGGCACGGATCCCGAGGCAACACAGTGACCCCTTTTTCTGTGTGGATTCTTGTGACAGTGGCTGAGTATTTTGGCCATATCTTCGCGCACGAGCGTCAGACGGAAACATGCTTGTACAACTTTTTCATCTACGGATCGCAAGGAACGCGCTCGTATTTTTCTCGGATTTTCTAGAGTTGTATTTCGAGGTGAAATCCCTGTTTTTCTCTGTGAACAGTGTTCAGTTTTTAGCACAGATTTCTGTTTGAGTGTTCACCTTGCCGAATTTATATCTTGACCTACAGAACTCGATTTTCGACGTTTCAGGACTCTATCGACATCTACTCGTCGCGAGGATCGCCATCATATTTTTATCAGAATTTATGGGAATTGATTTTTAGGTGAAATTTTCGGATTTCTTGGGACTGTTCATGCAGATTTTGGGACTTGGAAAATTGTATGGAAATTAAGTGTAATTTTGGATTATGTTGTACCCAGGACATTGAGAGCACTTCTATTGTATAGCTAGCTTGGTGGACACTGTGTTTGGGCTATCTTTGGACCCTCTTAGCTGTATAACCCCGGACAGTTAGCGCGTTCAGGTGGGTGACCTTGCTTGCAAAATCTTTGGACTGCACACTAATTCTATATTAGTAGGAGCATGCATGCTAGCAAATTATGTTAAAAGCTTGTGTAAACTGTATGTTGTACTCTTGTATGCTAGATGTCGAATTTTGTGATCTCCATGTGATTCCTATTGCATGCAATTAATTAAATCTTGGAACTTGACCTAGCACCCCTGTCATATGTATCATGTTCAGCCAGACTGTAGAAAACTTCAATTTGGGCTAGGTTTATTTATTGCTTTGGACATTCCCATATCACTTATTATACTTATCATTCCTGGACTTAGTTGTTCTCGCCCGGGTTTGGGCTGGGTGGTCGGGTGGTTGTGGGATGCATTTGCACTCGTGTCTGGGGACCGAGTGGAGTTGATAGCAGTCTGTAGATCAGCTTTCTTTGGGAGAGTGGTAGTGATGGTAGATCTGGGCTTCTTGGGAGCTGTCAGAGTGGCAGTGAGTATCAGTTGTGTGGATTCTGGTCAGTGAGTGGGACAGTGATGGTTGGTTATTGCCGATCTTGTTGATCGAGGATTTGGATCATAGCCTGCATGAGCCACATTTGTGCTCGACAGAGATGCGCGGATATTTGACTCGTGTGGGTCGCTCCCCTCGAGTGCCACTCCGGAGTAGGCGAGACCGGGTTGTAGTACCGGCGTTGAGACTGAGCTAGAGACCGGGTTGGAGTACCGGCGTGAGATTGAGCTCTCTATCGCGACTTGTCGATGCTTATGTCCCTCTGGCTGAGCCAGTTTTGGCAGCTACGGACATACCTACAGCTGTAGGTAGGCGCAGGTTTGACTGGACCCGATGTGGCAGTCAGTTTAGATTGGGTGATCTCAGTGAGAGTTAGTTGTGGCATACTGTTCTCCTTGTTCCACTCCTTGAGCATCTAGATAGAGGCATAGTAGCTTTAGACCTTACCTTTCCAGCTTTTCATTACAGCATTACATTTGTTACTTTATGCCTATAGTAGACTTAGTGGGCAGACCGTCGGGCTTGTTGGCAGCACCCACTGAGAACTACTGTGGGATGTAGTTCTCACACCCGTCGTGGTGTCTTTTTCCCAGGGACTTCTGCTCCAGTTCCTGCTGTTCCTGTTGCTGATCCAGCTCCTTCAGACCGAGGTAAGGGAGTCGCGAGATAGATCCCTCCCCGTCTTCTTCAGCGTGTGTGTTTAGACGTACCCCCTGCTCTATTTTGGAGTGTGTCATGTTGAGAGTTTTATGTAGTGAGGTATCGAGTTGTACTTTCTTTTCCTGTTTGAGAGACTCTTGTATTTTTTGTTGTGAGGATGGTTTGTATTTATACTTGAGAGGTAGTTTTATTTTATGTCTTTTACTTCAGCTTTTACTATTTTAGCTCTGATATCTGCTAGTATAGGTGCTTCTTTCCAGGTTAGTCGCTTCGTCTCTACGGGGCTTCCCGTAGGGGCGGCGGATCTGTTGGCGAGCCCGGGGCGCAGTTTCGACCCCGGGGCGTGACAGCTTCCCTGATCCAGAGTTTTATAGATTTTGATGTATCCCCGGTACACTCAGACGGTTGTATTTTCCTTTATTTTGGGTCAGGCTTCGGCCAGCTGGATGTATTTTATTTAGTGAGCTGGGAGAGACACTTGTATATTTATGAGAGCTATATTGTACTTTCCTTTTTAGCATTTGTCTGAGTGTACTAGTTGTAGTTTAGCTCTGTTTATGCTCTTTTATTATATCTATCTATCTGAGCAGGTTACCAGCGCTTCGTGTACACGGGAAATTCCGTGTGCATGGCGGATCTGTAGACGAGCCCGGGTTCTGGTTTACACCCGGGGCGTGACATATTAAGTTGGTATCAGAGCTTAGGGATAGGTCGGTTGGGACTTAGGAAACCCTAGGCTTTTGGCAGACCCTAGGACGGCAGGGCGTGAGTGGCGTGATATTTTGCGAAAGTCGGCAATTTATTAGTATTATACTCTTCCTGTGAGTGAAGAGGGACTAGCATATCCTATTTCTGGAGGACTATTATGTTGGCTGCAGACAACATAAGGTTACAGAAATGGGAGGATGCTTATGACTTTCGCTGGATTGGGTCGAGAGGGGTTTTATTTTCTGATCCGTGGTTTCTTGTGTGGCAGGATGCCTCCTAGGCGGCGGATTCCTACCCGGGGTACTTCTACACCCCCGGAGGAGCCGGAGCAGTCCGGGCCATCTGAGATTAGCGAGCTGAGGGCCATGGTGGCCCAGTTGCGGAGAGTCACCGCCGACAGGAGCAGAGGTTCGAGCAGTTACTTGCCCAGGTTGGGGCACCTCCCCCTACGGCTGTAGAGGCCCCTGTACCACCGGTTGTACCGCCAGTTATTCCACCCGTCCCTACGGCACCGTCGTCGAGCAGTGGGGCCCAGGGGATGTTCAGGCCATTGACCCCGGCGGAGGAGCAGGAGTTTGCCGACAAACTCTCACAGTTTTGTCAGCGAGGACTGCCTAGGTTCTCAGGGCGGAGTACACACCCGTGGGAGATCGGTTCGTGGCTGGCAGCGATGGAGAAGCTATTTCGGGACTTCTTCATCGACCACAGATACAGAGTGCATATGGCCATACACTGTCTTGAGGGGGATGCAGATGCCTGGTGGCGTCGAGTTGAGCCCTTGGAGTTTCAGATTACCCAGCAGCTGCCTTGGTCGGAGTTTCGACGGATGATTCTGGACACCTATTTCTCCACGAGCGTGAAGAAAAAACTTGAAGATGATTTGAAGAATCTACAGCAAGGTGATCGGGCTATATGGGACTATTTTCAGGAGTTCACGCAGTTGCTCAACTGCGTGCCCTATGTGGCCAGGGATGGGCCGCACCAGGTCGAGCTTTTTGAGACGGGTCTACGCCCTGAGATTTATACCTTGGTGCACGCCCAGAGGTTTCAGACCTTATTGTTACGGCATTTTGGTATTGGCATATTTCGTGAGTCAAGTCAGTACGTTGAGTCGGAGTCTTAAAGGGATCAAATTGTCAATCAGCAATCAAAGTCTTAGAGAAGATTCAACAAGAGCTCAAGTTGACACTCAGTGTCTTGAGTCTTGAAGATTGAAGATGAATAATTGTGAATCAGTTACATCAATCTCAAGAAGAAAGTATTCAAAAGGATCAGGTATGTTTAACTAAATAATTTTGGTGATCCGAATACTTTCTTATAGTGTAGAAACACTTGGATGAATTTTTAATTGCATAAAAATCAAAAACTGGACATGGGGCATGTTCAGGATCCGGATCAGATGATCCAATCCGGATCCCGAAGGGTATTAGTTCATGTGCAAATCCAATCCGGATCCAAGCCTATTCTGATCCGGATCCCGAACATTGGATGTTGCTGAAATTCATGAACGATCCGGATCGGGCCTTGCGATCCGGATCCCGAACCCTTGGATTTCTGGAATCGTCAATCTCGTTACGACGATCCGGATCGCAGTAATCCCGATCCGGATCGCCGTCCTGAAAATTCCAGATAAGGTATGTTTTTGATTCTTATCTCTTTCCAAAGGTTTCTAAACTATAAATAGACATTTAGGGTTTCTCAAAAACGTGGGGAGCACGGCCGATCAATTTATAAAACACTTGAGAGCAACCCTAGAGGCTAGGTTTTTATCGTTCTTCTTTATAGCCTCTTTTAGGTCAATTCGATGGTTCTTTCAAGAACATATCTTTTGTCGAATTGATCTAATCTTTGCTTAGAGATTTTTCCCATGGATCTTCATTGATAATCTAAGCAAAGGATCACCATCGAAGCCAATATTCTTTCCGGCTGAGTTTGCGTCGTGGATTCGACGTGGCATCGTGGATTCGGTGTGTTGAAGGCGTTTCGTGGATTCGAAACGTGTGCTCGTGGATTCGAGTGGCGTTCGTGGATTCGAACGTGTGCAGTGGACGTGCAAACGTCGGAGCGCAAGGTCCGAAGAAATTGAAGGAGGGGTCGAGTCCGTGGAGACGGTAATCACCTTGTTATTCTTCGTTTCTTAGTGGATTGTTATTGCGTGGACATCCAACCGGTCAGCGCAAGGTCCGAAGAAGCTGAAGGAGGGGTCGAGTCCGTGGAGTCGGTAATCACCTTGTTATTCTTCTATTCTTAGTGGATTGTTATTGCGTGTTGGTCCCGTGGTTTTTCTCCTGGATTGGAGTTTCCACGTAAATCTCGGTGTGTTGATTTTTATTTTCCGCATTGTTTTTTATTTTTGCACTGAGATTGGTTTTTATAATATTACACCTATTCACCCCCCTCTAGGTGTTTGATAGTACCTATTTAGATCCTTGTGGATCCTAAATAACTCTACAATTGGTATCAGAGCGGGTTTTAGGTTTATCTATCATGTTGGGTGAAAGTGGTAATATTTTTAGACCTCCTCTTTTTGATGGGACCAATTATGCATATTGGAAAGTGCGGATGAGAGCTTTTCTCATCTCTATTGATGAGCGTGTTTGGCAAACCGTTGAATACGGTTGGGTGCATCCTGTTGAGGAAGTAGGAAATTCTACTACCCCAAAACCTCGCTCTAGATGGTCCAAAGAGGAAATCGAAAGATCTTCTTACAATGGGAAAGGTATGAACGCTTTATTTAATTCTCTTTCCTCGACTGAGTTTACACGAATTTCCGCGTGTGAAACCGCGAAGGAAATTTGGGATATTCTCAAAATTACACATGAGGGTACTAATCTTGTAAAAATTCAAAAGCTCCAGATGCTTACAAGTCAATTTGACTCTATTCATATGGAAGAGCATGAATTGTTTACAGATTATTACACTAGACTTCAAGATGTAATTAATACATGTGCTAATTTAGGAGAAAAGATCCCGGAGTCGAAAATTGTAAGAAAGATACTTCGGACTCTTCCGGAACGGTTTAGGGCAAAGGTTACCGCCATTGAAACCGTTAGTCATCCGGATGAGATGAGTGTAGAGGAATTAGTAGGTGCTTTACAAACTTATGAGATGACTTTTCCTACTAATCAATTTCTTCCAAGTCTTCTTCTAAGCTTACAGGTATTGCATTCAAATCACACAAGGAAGAAGAAGAGACGAATCAAGTTCCGACGATGAAATCTCTTTTGCCGAGTTTGAAGAACAATTGGCGCGGATCACAAAGAAATTTCGTCGGAATTTTGGAAGAATCGAACCGATGGATCTTCATCCACGAAACCATCTAAAGGATCATCGGGTTCTAAATCCTCTAAACTCAAAGGCGTTGCAAAACCTTCTAAAGAAAAAGAAAAAGATGATTTCGAAGGGGAAATCCGATGCTATCGATGCAAAGGCTACGGCCATATTTCAACGGATTGTCCTTCTAAGAAATCATACAAAAAGAAGGCTTTGCAAGCAAAAACTTGGGACGATTCTAGTTTCGATGAATCGACCTCAAGTGAAGAGGAAAAAGAAAAATTGTTGCTTTTCATGCCTCTCAAATTCCCTCTTCTAATTTGTGCTTATCATCTTTAGTCACTGACTCTATTCCTTTGATTTTGCATGAAACATCAACATCCGATGGAGAGTCATCAAGTGAGGGGGAGTCGGACGAAGAAGAACTCGTTGAGGCATACCAACAACTTCTTGCGGAATCAAAGAAGATGGCCAAGCATATCAAGAAGTTGAGGAAGCCAAGATTGAAGATCAAGACGAGAATCAAGCGTTAAAGATCAAACTTCATATTCGAGGAGGAAACATGGACGGGTAGTAGACAACAAT
>JAQOTM010001311.1:25327-43570 GCA_029168755.2 Tillandsia fasciculata | reverse complement strand
ACCTGCTTGATATTTTTGAGCATCGTTTACTGTTCACTGCCGGAACAGTGTTTCCGGCGATCGCCGGCGGCGGCCGGCAGCGGCGGAGGGCGGCGGCGCAGGCTCGGGCAGGCGGCGGGCGGCCGCGGGCAGGCGCACAGGGGCGCGGGCAGGCGCGCGGGGGCGCGGTCAGGTGCGCGGTCCACGCGGCCGTCGTGCACCGGAGGATGGGACACGTGGCAGGTTCTTACTGGTCGGTGTTGTGGTTTGGGTTCACGGAGCAGGCCGGTGGTGCACGGTGGACCGGCTTAGGACACGTGGCATCTGCGTACTGGTTCGGTGCATTGAAATTACGTACACCGGGCGCAGCAGGTGAGGGTGTGACACGTGGCGCCTCCTCATTGGTCGGGGTACTGTGCGCGGCAGGTGGGGCGACGTGCGCTGGCAGGCGGGCAGGTGGCCGTACCGGCGGGCAGGTGGCCGTACGCGCGGGTCAGCTGGGGCGACGTGCGCGGGGCAGGCGCGGTCAACGCCACGTGGCGGAGCGCGGGACGCCGGTTTTGCTGTCGCCTGTTTGGGCGACACGTGGCGGGCGCAGGGGCGGGTCGGACGAAGCTGGAATCCCGTCCGACCGCGCGTATTGGGCTGGGCCGCACTGTGCGCGCCCGAAAGTCGCGGGCCGGGCCGCACTGTGCGCGCCCGAAAGTTTTCGGGCGCCCGGAAAACCGGACAAATCCGTCATTTTGGCATTTGTTTTCTTCAGCCTATTTAAAGGCAGCCCGAGCCCTCTTTTCAGGCCTTTTACTCTCAGCCCTTGCAAGATCTGCCCGAGCACCCTTAAGAAGATTTGTTCCTCTCTAAGTTCTGGATCATCCTGCAGCATTTTGGGATTTTTGGGTGCACGCATCCCGAGGTTCTGGATTTTACGGCGCGACGCGACGTTGCATTTCCTGTGTTCCCCTTCGTCGCAGCAGCAGTGTTTTGGCTCCCCTGGGCTACCCTGAGATCCTTTTTCTGTGATTCTTGCGCCGACAGACTCCTAAGAGGTAGGGCTTCATCTTTCGTTTTGATCGCGCTTTCCTATTTTGAATGTTTGGCACGGATCCCGAGGCAAAACAGTGCCCCTTTTTCTGTGTGGATTTGTGAGACAGCGGCAGGGTATTTCGGCCATATCTTCGCGCACGAGCGTCAGACGGAGACGTGCTTATACAACTTTTTCATCTACGGATCGCAAGGAACGAGCTCGTATTTTTCTTGGAATTTCCTGAGATTTGTTTCGAGGTGAAAATCACTGTTTTCTCTGTGTACAGTGTGCAGTTTTCCTTCACAGTTTGTTGTTCGGATTACCACCTTGCCGAATTTATATCTTGACTTACCGAACTCAGATTTGGGCGTGCAAGCTACCGTTGCGAAGCTATCGATGCGAGGATCGCCGTGATATTTTTCTGGGAATTTTCTGGGCACTTTCTGCAGGTGATAATTTAACAGTTTTGGGGACAGATGTTGTATATAATTATAAGAGCTGTATTTGGGAACTTAAGTGTGTTTTGTGGACTTTGTATTATTCCAGGAGGGTTACGGGTGTGCTGAACTTGTTGGAGCAAGGGATTAGAGTTATCTGGTATTTTCAGCTGTTGAGACTTGGACAGTTAGCACTTCAGGTGGGTGCCTTATTCTCGGAACCGGTGGACGGTTCTCTAAATTGTTATTTGTTAGCATTGCATGCAGGTGTACGGTACAATAGCTGGGATTGATCGGTAAGTTTGACAATGAGGATCTTATGGAAATGGCAAGTGAATTACTCATAGTATGACAATGGTATAAATCAAATATTCATGTTGATGAATAGTGGAAGCCTACCTAAGACAAGGTTACCATATATGATTAATTATTTTGCCTTTTTAGCACATAACCTTTTATGAGGCCGGTTTATGCAATGGGATAGGATTATGTAGTTACGTGCAGGTTCTGCTCTGAGGAGCCATTATGGATTGAGGACTATGGACAGGTATGGTCATTAATAATTTTGGCATGAGGTATATTTTTACTTATTTTGCTTTGAGGACAAAAGCATGCTTGTATGGACATATAGCTAGGCCACCTTTTACTGCTACACTTTCATGTTGGGATATGACTTAGGAGAAACCATGTTTGTTCTTCTCCTTTCTTTCTAGATACTAGATTCGCGTTGCTCGGGTTCGAGCAGGGATTTGGGATAGTGTAGCTGGGGTCCCAGTGTCGGGGACAGGTTGTGCCGGATTGTGATAGGTTGTGGTTCATGGGGTATTGCGGCAGCCGCGGACATTGGGCGGTTGACCGGAGATTGTTTATGCATCAGATTGGGTATCAGGCTTCTCTAGTGGTTGGAGTTTTCCACTTATTGTTTCCAGATTATTTCAGTTGGGGATCGGGTGTCCCTTTTTGTGGAGGGTTTTTCCCACTTGATCATGGTCTTGATCCAGTCCTGCTATACAGTGATACTTGATACAGTGATACTTGATACAGTGATACTTGATACAGTGATGCGTGATACAGTGATACTTTACTCGTGTGGGTCGCTCCCCTCGAGTGCCACTCCGGAGTAGGCTTTCCACGGTGCAGAGCGCCGGGCACCATGCTGGGTTCTTGAGTTCGACAGCAGAGCAGGCAGTACCAGTGTTTACTGGTGACATCAGATTGGGTCTATTACAGATAATTACTTTATTGTTGCACTCGTGTCAGGGGGACTGAGTGGAGTCTAGCGGCTGTGTGTAGACCAGTGCTAGTGTTGTTGGGAACCGTTTGGGGTTTGACGGTGGTCCGTGGTCGTTGTGAGTTCCTTGACCATTGTGTGAGAGGTTGAGCATCTTGAGTCTATCCGTTTTGAGAGAGAGAGGGCATGGATTTGACTATAGCCTGCATGAGCCACTGCTCGATAGCGAGTTAGTCCGTTGGGACGCCCTACGTAATTCCTGCCCGTCAGCGGGAGGTGGTTGTAGGTGGGTGCAGGTTTGACTGGACCCGATGTGGCAGTCCGCTCGATTGGGTCGATTGAGCACCTCGTGTGCGAGTGTCGCATATCTTTATCATAGTTTCCCCATTTGAGCATTTAGATAGAGGCGTGGTAGCTGTAGAGTGTTTCCAGCTTCTCTTTTCAGTTTTACTGCATTGGTTATCTTTTGCCTCTAGTAGTCTTGGTGGGCAGATCGTCGGGCCTAGTGGCGATACCCACTGAGAACTCCCTTTTTGCGTAGTTCTCACGCCCATTTGGGGGGGTTTCCCCCTTTTTTGTCCTTTCTCTCCTTTGTTTTGCAGAGTCTTAGCGGGTGTTGCCGTTCTGTGGTTGCTGTTCGTGGTGAGGGAGTAGCGAGCTAGATCCAGACCCATCTTTGGAGGGTAGCGGTACCCCCCTTTTGAGGAGATCTTCAGTATAGTCGGTAGATCGGTATTTATTTTCTCTTTTGAGAGATTGATGTAGTGAGGATTTGATGTATTGAGAGCTTGTACTCTGATGTTTTATTTGAGATATCTCCCTGTTGAGCTATGAGTTTTGTACTCGAGGTTATTGTATGATTATCTTTTTGGGAGATGGACCTTGTAGTTTTATCTTCAGTTGTACAGTGGTTGATTTTATTTCTATAGCAGTTTTATCTTTTAGCTCTGATATCTGTTTAGCTGTAGCTCTTTTTGCAGGTAGGACGCTTCGCCTATGCGGGTTCGGCATAGGTGGCGGATCTGTTGGCGAGCCCGGGTCGCAGTTTCGACCCCGGGGCGTGACAGATTAAGTTGGTATCAGAGCTTAGGGATAGGTCATGGTGGACTTAGAAACCCTAGGCTTGTGGTTGGACCCTAGGATGACTTCGTGAGAGTCGTGACTTGTAGCGAGAGTCCTGATTGAGTCCTGCTCCTCTCCCAAGGGACGGGAGGGGTGATTGGCATGTTTATTCTCCTAAGTAGTTATGTTGGCTGCAGACAACATAACGCTGTGGAAAGGGGTAACATGCTCTAGACTTTCGCCGGATTGGGTCGAGCGTTGTTGTGTGCTGATTTGTGGTTTCGTCGTGGCGAGCGGCGTCTCCCCGACGCTGGGTTTGGGACCCTTGTGCATCCTGTCATGACAGTTGAGCTTGAGTGGTTGGTTTTGGGCTGGATACCCGGATTGAGGTCTGAGAGTTCCGGACCCAGATGACAGGATTGTTAGAGGCATATCAGCGGGGGAGTGAGCAATTAGCTTGGTGATACAGTTGTCAGAGCAGTGGGCAGCCCCGACAGTACTTTTCTTCTGAGACCACCAGGATGTAGTATCCTCAGCGGCAGGGATTTCTGTGGCGCCAATGGAGTGAGTAGCCCCCTCCGTGCTAATGTTTGGTGCCAAGGCACCGAGGTAGGGTGGATAGTTGACAGCAGAGGAGCTGTGGGGCATGTTTGATTTAGTGAGCCAGATTTGGCAGATGAACCACCCCGACTCGTAAGATTGAGCTTGGAGCCTTGGAGGCAGAGTCGTGGTTGGGGGTGATGGAGTGATCAATTGAGAGCCTCCCTGTGTTAGAGAGTTCATGCAGCTGTTGAACTGGCGCTCCAGGTTCCGAGGGACGAGGCACATAGGATAGGTGACACTGGGAGTGGATTGCGCCAGTATACTTTTCAGTTTATTCGGTCCCTCCTGTTCGGATTTTGGATTGTGGATGCCTCGACGGAGTAGGCATTGTGTTTGGAGCTGGGCACTGCAGTTCCTTTGGATGGTGGCGTTTGGCGCTAGGTGAAGGGGGACAGATCGGCCGGTAGCGACCTTTTCGTTTTGCGTACCTGATGGTGGATATCTTGGTGGATGGTTAAGGTAAAGCTCACCCAAGGGAATACTACCCTTTGTGATTAATAGCATGCATAATTGGGGTATAATATATGTGATTGAGGGGTGAGCTTAGTAAGGATAATTGTATAAGAAATTGCGGGAGATTATAGGTGTTTTGTCTTGGCGGTTGCATTAATGGATTTCTGAGATGTTGGAGATCGGGTGGACCCCGATGGCAGTATCAGCATCTATCAGAGTAGCGCAGTGGTAGCGTGGTTTGGCTATCTACGGAAGACCGTATCCGTCACCGCAGTGTGAGCGGAGACAAAGGTTGTGCTCCTTTTGTGTTTGGTTCGTATGCTTTCTGGCTGACTGAGCGACAACCGCTTTCATCTTGTGGATGAGTTGTGCCGCCTGGTTGGAGGGTGCCACGGCAGTGGATCGGGTTGTTGCAGGTGTGATTTCCTCATAGCAGTCGGAGTTAGTGCACTTTGCATTCCGGCATGGACTAGAGGCAGAGTTGTTACCACGCGCACTAGAGGTACAGGTTACCATCGGTGTTGTGCTTATGAAGGAGGCATGTGGATTATGTCCAGTGTCTTTGAGACCATGAGTTATACCGGCGAACCTATTGATATGGGTGGCAGTTCGATGTTTTGACCCAGTGCTTGGGATTGGTTGGCACAGCACCACTGGATGGTTCGGTGTGGAGAGAGTGATGATTGTGACTTTTGCGGGGCAGACAAAGGAGGCTTGTTATATGGAGACTGTTCGAGCACACGGGTTATAGTGACAGTGTGAGAGGAGCTATTGGCGGCACCGGGACCAAAGGATATTACCATCACCGCGAAATCCCGGGTGTGAGTCCACTCGAGTCGATGATTATGCCGCCTGTTAGGGAGTTTGAGATTGCGGTTGACGTGGTTCTGGAGACTGCGCCAACCTCAATAGCACCGCTGGGACATTACCTGTAAGAGCTGGGAGAGCTGATCGCACCGGTACAGGGATCTGTTGGATCGAGGGTCTGTTTGACCTAGTGCCACGTCGTTGATGCACGACGGTGAGAGCCCTTTGGGATTGGAGCCCAGGCAGGTCCAGGCATTATTGATGGAGCTATGTTCCGGCAGTTATTGTATGATGCCTGCACCAATTTGGAATTTCAGCTGAGGGCTTTGTCTTGATGGTGTTCAGGACACAGTAGGGGCATTACGAGTACAGTGAAGCCAATAGATTGCCTAATGCCCTGTTGCCTCTAGATTGAGGAATTCTGTGTTTCAGTTGGCCTTGAACGGTTTGTTAGCGGCATCCTCCAGGGATATTTTGGTTTTACCCCCCTCCCTGAGTGATTTAGAGCTTGTGCAGCTTTGTAGATGGTGTGTCAAGGTCTGTAAGGAAGGAGCCTTATGCCAAGTCGTTGTGGTACAAGTTTTAGCTTCGAGAGCATATCTTCCTGGATTACTTATTCTAGCCGTAGGGGCGGCGGTGGAAATCCGGCCAAAATGGATGCTATTTAAGACTGGCCGAGATCGACGGGTATTGTTGGGGTGAGGAGCTTGTGGACTGGATAGTGCCAGCAGAGCTTGATGAGCGGGTGATGAGATTGGTACCAGCGCCGATTCTAACCTTGTCAGTGGTGGGAGATGGATTTGCGTGTTTTAGTGATACCTCCCGTAGTGGCTGTAGAGCTACCATTGGAGTTTGTTGAGCATCCAGTATCACCCCGACAGAGCCACTGTGGTGGCGGATACTTGGAGCAGAAGAGCTTTTGGGAGTCGGGTGTGGCGGTTCCTTAGCTGGCGCTGTGTGGGGCCATTCTAGTGTGCAGGGGTTGAGTTCGTGTCCCAGAGGATCCCCTTTGTTGAAAGGCTGCGGCTGAGCAATCCACTTGGGTGGTTGAGTTTTGAGGGTGACTGAGTGTGAACCCCTGCTTGTTAGGGCCCCTTTTCTGTGCAGGTGTTTGTGTGGTTGTGTTCCTGGTTGCTTGGGTTGGGTTGGCTCTTAGGAGTGTTGTTAGAGCGTGTTGCTCGGGCTATTTGTTCCTTTCCCCCCGTCTTTTATTGGAGTTTTTGAGGTTTTTCTGCGTCTCAGCTCGGGAGTGTTATGTTTTGGACCCCTCGCCCGTGTTTGACTCGTTCCTTTTGAGGTCTGTGAGAGTTGGGAGTTCGAGGGACGCCCGTTGCGAATTCCGGCTCGTGAGGTGAGGGAATTGTGCAATCGGGCTATGCCGTTCTGGTTGTTGCTGATGTTGTTGCTGTGGAGTAATCACGGGGAGTGATTGGTGACTTGGGAGCTGGGGACGGCGTTGTCGAGTATCAACCCCTGGTTTCTGAGACTCTTTGGGAGTTGCTTTAGTTTCGAGGACGAAACTTTCTTTTAGTGGGGGAGGATGTGGTGACCCGGATCTTTGCTGGGCTTCTACAGTGTGACCAGCAGCTTCTGGAAGCCTACGTGGCATGACGGCGGTGTTCGCGCGCCAATTTGGACACAAGAGATGGACTCGGGGCTTAAAATGGATCACGTGGGTAATCGGGGGACCCCGTCGGATGTTTAGAAGAGTTTACGCGCAGATTGGATATCAGTTTTAGGCTCGGCGCGAAATTCGGATTAAAAATACCTTTTCGGGAGCCTTCGGCAATTTTTAGAGTTGGAATTTGGCGAAACGGACATCAAATTCGGATTCAGCGCGCGAAAACGGTCAAAATGGACTACCTGCTTGATATTTTTGAGCATCGTTTACTGTTCACTGCCGGAACAGTGTTTCCGGCGATCGCCGGCGGCGGCGGGCAGCGGCGGAGGGCGGCGGCGCAAGCTCGGGCAGGCGGCGGGCGGCCGCGGGCAGGCGCACAGGGGCGCGGGCAGGCGCGCGGGGGCGCGGTCAGGTGCGCGGTCCACGCGGCCGTCATGCACCGGAGGATGGGACACGTGGCAGGTTCTTACTGGTCGTTGTTGTGGTCTGGGTTCACGGAGCAGGCCGGTGGTGCACGGTGGACAGGCTTAGGACACGTGGCATCTGCGTACTGGTTCGGTGCATTGAAATTACGTACACCGGGCGCAGCAGGTGAGGGTGTGACACGTGGCGCCTCCCCATTGGTCGGGGTACTGTGCGCGGCAGGTGGGGCGACGTGCGCTGGCAGGCGGGGAGGTGGCCGTACCGGCGGGCAGGTGGCCGTACGCGCGGGTCAGCTGGGGCGACGTGCGCGGGGCAGGCGCGGTCAACGCCACGTGGCGGAGCGCGGGACGCCGGTTTTGCTGTCGCCTGTTTGGGCGACACGTGGCGGGCGCAGGGGCGGGTCGGACGAAGCTGGAATCCCGTCCGACCGCGCGTATTGGGCTGGGCCGCACTGTGCGCGCCCGAAAGTTTTCGGGCGCCCGAAAAACCGGACAAATCCGTCATTTTGGCATTTGTTTTCTTCAGCCTATTTAAAGGCAGCCCGAGCCCTCTTTTCAGGCCTTTTACTCTCAGCCCTTGCAAGATCTGCCTGAGCACCCTTAAGAAGATTTGTTCCTCTCTAAGTTCTGGATCATCCTGCAGCATTTTGGGATTTTTGGGTGCACGCATCCCGAGGTTCTGGATTTTACGGCGCGACGCGACGTTGCATTTCCTGTGTTCCCCTTCATCGCAGCAGCAGTGTTTTGGCTCCCGTGGGCTACCCCGAGATCCTTTCTCTGTGATTCTTGCGCCGACAGACTCCTAAGAGGTAGGGCTTCATCTTTTGTTTTGATCGCGCTTTTCTATTTTGAATGTTTGGCACGGATCCCGAGGCAAAACAGTGCCCCTTTTTCTGTGTGGATTTGTGAGACAGCGGCAGGGTATTTCGGCCATATCTTCGCGCACGAGCGTCAGACGGAGACGTGCTTTTACAACTTTTTCATCTACGGATCGCAAGGAACGCGCTCGTATTTTTCTTGGAATTTCCTGAGATTTGTTTCGAGGTGAAAATCACTGTTTTCTCTGTGTACAGTGTGCAGTTTTCCTTCACAGTTTGTTGTTCGGATTACCACCTTGCCGAATTTATATCTTGACTTACCGAACTCAGATTTGGGCGTGCAAGCTACCGTTGCGAAGCTATCGATGCGAGGATCGCCGTGATATTTTTCTGGGAATTTTCTGGGCACTTTCTGCAGGTGATAATTTAACAGTTTTGGGGACAGATGTTGTATATAATTATAAGAGCTGTATTTGGGAACTTAAGTGTGTTTTGTGGACTTTGTATTGTTCCAGGAGTGTTACGGTTGTGCTAAACTTGTTGGAGCAAGGGATTAGAGTTATCTGGTATTTTCAGCTGTTGAGACTTGGACAGTTAGCACTTCAGGTGGGTGCCTTATTCTCGGAACCGGTGGACGGTTCTCTAAATTGTTATTTGTTAGCATTGCATGCAGGTGTACGGTACAATAGCTGGGATTGATCGGTAAGTTTGACAATGAGGATCTTATGGAAATGGCAAGTGAATTACTCATAGTATGACAATGGTATAAATCAAATATTCATGTTGATGAATAGTGGAAGCCTACCTAAGACAAGGTTACCATATATGATTAATTATTTTGCCTTTTTAGCACATAACCTTTTATGAGGCCGGTTTATGCAATGGGATAGGATTATGTAGTTACGTGCAGGTTCTGCTCTGAGGAGCCATTATGGATTGAGGACTATGGACAGGTATGGTCATTAATAATTTTGGCATGAGGTATATTTTTACTTATTTTGCTTTGAGGACAAAAGCATGCTTGTATGGACATATAGCTAGGCCACCTTTTACTGCTACACTTTCATGTTGGGATATGACTTAGGAGAAACCATGTTTGTTCTTCTCCTTTCTTTCTAGATACTAGATTCGCGTTGCTCGGGTTCGAGCAGGGATTTGGGATAGTGTAGCTGGGGTCCCAGTGTCGGGGACAGGTTGTGCCGGATTGTGATAGGTTGTGGTTCATGGGGTATTGCGGCAGCCGCGGACATTGGGCGGTTGACCGGAGATTGTTTATGCATCAGATTGGGTATCAGGCTTCTCTAGTGGTTGGAGTTTTCCGCTTATTGTTTCCAGATTATTTCAGTTGGGGATCGGGTGTCCCTTTTTGTGGAGGGTTTTTCCCACTTGATCATGGTCTTGATCCAGTCCTGCTATACAGTGATACTTGATACAGTGATACTTGATACAGTGATGCGTGATACAGTGATACTTTACTCGTGTGGGTCGCTCCCCTCGAGTGCCACTCCGGAGTAGGCTTTCCACGGTGCAGAGCGCCGGGCACCATGCTGGGTTCTTGAGTTCGACAGCAAAGCAGGCAGTACCAGTGTTTACTGGTGACATCAGATTGGGTCTATTACAGATAATTACTTTATTGTTGCACTCGTGTCAGGGGGACTGAGTGGAGTCTAGCGGCTGTGTGTAGACCAGTGCTAGTGTTGTTGGGAACCGTTTGGGGTTTGACGGTGGTCCGTGGTCGTTGTGAGTTCCTTGACCATTGTGTGAGAGGTTGAGCATCTTGAGTCTATCCGTTTTGAGAGAGAGAGGGCATGGATTTGACTATAGCCTGCATGAGCCACTACTCGATAGCGAGTTAGTCCGTTGGGACGCCCTACGTAATTCCTGCCCGTCAGCGGGAGGTGGTTGTAGGTGGGCGCAGGTTTGACTGGACCCGATGTGGCAGTCCGCTCGATTGGGTCGATTGAGCACCTCGTGTGCGAGTGTCGCATATCTTTATCATAGTTTCCCCATTTGAGCATTTAGATAGAGGCGTGGTAGCTGTAGAGTGTTTCCAGCTTCTCTTTTCAGTTTTACTGCATTGGTTATCTTTTGCCTCTAGTAGTCTTGGTGGGCAGATCGTCGGGCCGTGTGGCGATACCCACTGAGAACTCCCTTTTTGCGTAGTTCTCACGCCCATTTGGGGGGGGGTTTCCCCCCTTTTTTGTCCTTTCTCTCCTTTGTTTTGCAGAGTCTTAGCGGGTGTTGCCGTTCTGTGGTTGCTGTTCGTGGTGAGGGAGTAGCGAGCTAGATCCAGACCCATCTTTGGCGGGTAGCGGTACCCTCCTTTTGGGGAGATCTTCAGTATAGTCGGTAGATCAGTATTTATTTTCTCTTTTGAGAGATTGATGTAGTGAGGATTTGATGTATTGAGAGCTTGTACTCTGATGTTTTATTTGAGATATCTCCCTGTTGAGCTATGAGTTTTGTACTCGAGGTTATTGTATGATTATCTTTTTGGGAGATGGACCTTGTAGTTTTATCTTCAGTTGTACAGTGGTTGATTTTATTTCTATAGCAGTTTTATCTTTTAGCTCTGATATCTGTTTAGCTGTAGCTCTTTTTGCAGGTAGGACGCTTCGCCTATGCGGGTTCGGCATAGGTGGCGGATCTGTTGGCGAGCCCGGGTCGCAGTTTCGACCCCGGGGCGTGACAACACTGCCCTTGGCTCCGACAAGAGCTACGTTTCACCCCCGAAGGTACGCTCGTTTTATCTTTTTCTTCTCTTTTCTTTCTTTTCTTTTGCGTTGGATCTTAGCCTCTTTTGCAACTTTATGCCCTTTTCTTTCTTTCTCATTTGAGCCTCTAGCTCACATTGGCACTTGGCAATTTCTTTCTCTTTCATTTAAGCTTTTAGCTTATCTTTTATTTACTCATTTTTTTTACCCTAGGTCTTTGCCTCAAGGGTAACTCAAAAATCACTTGGACTTAATTCTTTTACTATCATTCTTTTGCTCAAATTGAAGTTAAAGTGAGGGTTTATTTTTACCCAACTCCCTAAGACCAACTCTAGGGATTTTACTCTTTACACTTTTAACCTCAACCTCTATACTCTTTACTCTTAGAGACTTGACTCTATATTAATACTTAGCTCTTACCATAACCTTAGTTGACTCATGCACAACGCCACCCGTGAAGTCCTAAGGTTAATGCCACTCATAAAACCTTAATCTAGGTTTCTCTTATGTCATCATGTCCATCTTGCAACATAAACCCTTATCATTACGATTTTGCATGCATTAATACGTAAACTTAATCTTATATGATGAAATCATTGCATTCATTTTTATGCAAATGAAAACTCTAACACTTAATAATCTTTAATTACATTCACATACAATGGATCACTTACATTACACATGTCTCAAGAGCATTCATATACTCTCTTTTACAATACATAAATCCTTAACACTAAATTTTTAGCATGTATTAAGCGTAACCTTAATCACATATGATGAAATCATTGTATTCACTCTTATACAAATGAAATTCTAAAACTTAATAACCATAATGACATTCACAACCATGGTTTAACATAATCTTTTTAAAAAACTCAAAAGATATCTATAATCCCATTTTTATAATATAAACCCTTAACATTAAACTCATAGCATGCATTCATACTAAACTTTAATAACAAATGATGTGTTCATTACATTCACTCTTTGTCATTTATACTCATGCAAGAATAACCTACAATAGGTTTAACATAATTCTCTTTTAGGGCTAAACCCTATTTAATCCACATTTAATTAACTCTATGTTGAATACTCTATGTCATAACCTTCGTTTAACTCTTTAAAACATATGCCACAAGTGAAGCCCTAGGTCAATACCGCTTGTTCCAAATTGTACACTATGTTTTCTCCTAGGTTATCAGGTATATTGCTCCACATAACCCATAATATCAAGCTCTTAACCGTTAATAACATACAACTTGCATCTTATATGTTGGATTCATTTTAATCCATCCTGCTCAAGAAACTCTCAACACATGAAATCTTTAACCTATTTACATACAATAGGTCATTTGTAATATTCTTATCTCAAGATTACTCTTATACTCTCTCTACTTTACATAAATCCTAATTTACCTACTATCATGCTTCTAGTCATGAAAAGCAAGGGAAAAGGAGAGAGATCACCCTTTTTCGAATAAAATCCCCCACCTCGGTTTACCGCCAATTGCTTGTAGACACTTGCAATTGGGCTCCCGCGGCTCACTTGCTCCGTTCGAGTCCGTAATCAAAAAATTGCCGAGATCGTGTTGGCTCCAATTTAATGCTGCTAGACGTATCATTTCCACCTTCAATTTATAAAATTAAAGGATAAATTAGTTTACGACCTCGAATCTAAAAACACTAATTCACACCTTTAAACTTATGCCCATATGACCGATAAAGAGGAATCGGACATCGCCGGAAATTCGACCGTTCCGGATCGCACCAACCATCTCGTTTCGATACTAAACGATAGGGAATTAAATCAATTTAACTCCCGATGTCGTTTCGGCATATTACGACGCTAACGAATGCGAAAACACCTATTTCGGTCATTTTTGCAATTCGGCCGTTGGAACTCCGCCGGTTTACAAATTAACATTGCTAGGCATGTTTCTCCAACCTCTAATTAGAGATTTGCATGATCAATTTAGACCAAAACCCCAAAAATTCAAGATTCTAAAATTTAAACCCTAGGTTCAAACTTCTTTAATTTAATCGCGATTTCTCCACGATTTTCGCCGATTTCTTCGACAAGAATTCTTCTAAGATCACATACGTTATAAATCTAAAAGAATTACGAAAAATTTAAATTTATTTTTTGCAAAACTCACCTCAAAGAGCCAAGATTTCGAGCTTTTCTTGGTTCAAAAGCTCGCCCTCGCTCGTTGTAGGCTCCCCGCAAATCGCCCCGCGATTTCGTGCACATTAGAGTGAGAAATCTAGAGAGAGAAAGTAAGGTGAGAAGAAAAGGGAGAGCTCTCCATGGAGGTGTGGTCTGTATGTGTGCGTGCGTGGGTGGAGAAAAGAAGAAAAGGGAAAGTGCTTTTATGCATAAAGGAACCCCCCACAATAGTGGTAATTCACTATTTAGTCCAATTTTGATCTGATACTTGCCTGCGGAGCCCTTCTGAGTGTCCGTTTGCGCTCAAATTTGACAGGCAGGCTCATCTCAACTTAATTTATAACGAGATATTTTAAATTTTCAGTTTGGGCCATTTCTGGGTCACCAAAAGTCTCGCTGTACTTAAAATCGCTGTCAAGTACCTTTCTCACTGCTCGGGTATCCGATTGATGCGAAACTTTTATTGTGGGCTTAAAACATAAGTACCGACCACCCCCATTTTTTTCAGAATTTTCTGACACTGTGAATTTTCTACCAAAATCTGAGCCCCCTTTCTCAAATAAAATTTTATATCTCTTATTTTTATCCCGATTTTGGCCCAATTCACTTCTGAATTATTCTTTACTTCTCCAAATTCAATAAAAATAGTATTTCATACCATTTTTATTTATATTTATTTATATACCAAAATCTGGTACATTACACACGGACTATCTCAATCTCACGCAAAGTGACCTTATGGTAACTCAGCCAGGGGTATCAAGCGACCACTAGTGTATCAACTAGGCGCATCATCATCGCATCCAGAGCGTAACTCGAGGGGAGCGACCCCACCGAGCTCAAGCGTGTCACATTTGTCTCAACTGTCACAACAAACGGCACATGCGGGCTATGATCCACGATCAAACAGATCGAAAACTCAATGCTCAAATAACTCAACTCAGTCGGGAAACCCTCCACGACTCGATCAGGAAATGCCCAAACACTCTCACAGCTATGATGGAGAACCCTCCACGACTCAATTTGATAATGCACAACCCATGGCTAAGTCGGGAAACCTCCACGACTCGATCTGCCAGAACCCCAAAACTCTTATAACTAAGTCGGAGAACCACCTCCACTACCAAATCAGAAATACATAACCCATGATATAGAATAATCTCATCAATCCACAAGGAAGCTCAAACCCACATGACACTAGAAACTCATCCCACAGAGCTCTAAAAATCCACTCGGTCCCCAGGCATGAGGTCAAATGCATCCTGAATCTATGCCATACCTCTGGCGAACTCATAATGTAAAAATCACCTTTGAAAATGCTGATTTTCCTTAAACCAGATTTTCTCGATTTTTAAAACGATTCAGGTGCAATTATGATGCAAACAAAACATGAAATCTAGTGTCATACAGTATCAGGAGTATACTAAAAATAATCTGGGGTTTTAATAAATTTTATAAAAATTTTCAGGCAACTATCAGATTTTACCGCAGTAAAAAATAGCATAAAAACATGATCAACTTGCATTCAGGAGCATTAAAGGGCATTCCACATATTTTGGAGAAATTTCAACCCACCAGAAACGCTTTCCGCAGGCAAACGCTGAAGTCGGTGACGCGTCAAACTGCTCATTGTCCAAAATCTGCCGAAACACCAAATCGCGCCACGCGCGCACACTGTCGCGATCCTCAGAAAATCCTCGGAAGCTCAAACAAAGCTCTCAAGTCCTCTACAAAATCCTGCGCGCATCCGGCTCACTCCACTGGCTACTCACAGTGCACACAAAGGATCAAGCACACCACAAACAAAGTGCTCACAACCCACTTACCACACAAAACCACAAGCTCACCAACACCCCACAAACACTAAGTCCACAGCGCCCTGAACAGGCCTACAGCTTGCGCGGCAACTCCCCCACTCCCTGCGGCTCCGCGCAGTACCTGGCATGAAATTCGCCGCAGTTGACGACATCCTGAGAGAGAAAAGAGAGAAAAACCTCAAAACTCCGTTAAACTCGGCTCACCAACGAACTCGCGACACCCGGGCAAACAACAGCCTCGGCGTGCGCACACACAGCCCACCGGCACCGGCCCGTGCTCACACGTCGACCGCACGCAGCAGCCGCGCCAACAGCGCACTGCTGACGCTGGCCGCGCGGTGCCTGGGCCTGCCGCGCGGCGCCCTGGCCCGCTACGCGTGCCTGCAGCGCGCGCCTGCGCCCGCGGCTGTGCGGCGCCCGCCTCTACGCGGCGCTGTAAGACCCGCTGTTTTCTTCCGGTTCTTCTCCTCCCTTTTTCCCACGGGTGGGGATCCGGCGGGTGCAAATTTTTGAATAATTTTGGATAGTCCGTCGGGGCTCGCGGGTAATTTTAGGTGATAGAGCTTGCGAAACGGGGAACGGTGGTGCGATCAGATTCGAATTCCGATCCCGGGATCTCCCAGAACTTAATTTTGAAGTTTGGACCCCTTTTAGACGCTCCGGGATCCGTGCGGACGATCTGCACGCTTTTCGAGGTAACCTTTAGCCGCTGATTTTTGTTGTTTTAATTGAACGGGGGTTTATAAGCCGGACTTAGGGTTTCTTTTGGGGTTCCTTCGTATTCCTCGACCGTGCGGCTAGGGCATCGAGTAAGCGATCAGAAAGGAAGAGAGAAACAGGAAACCCAACCTCTTTTCGCTCTCGCTCGAGACTTCTCCGACGCAGAACTCTACGATCCGAAGGGAGGGAAAAGGAAGAAGGTGGACGATTCTTCCCCTTCCATCTCTCCCGGATTAAGGTGCGTTTTTACCGTTCTTGGTTTTTAGGTTTCGCTTTCGTCGGGTCTTGTCGTTCGTTCCGGGGATCACCGCGCCGCTGCCGCCACGATCGAGGTGGACGCCGCCGTTGCCGGGTCGCCCGCGCGGGTCGGTGCCGCGCGGGGCCGCCGCCGACGGATTCGGGGCCGCACGGGTCGCTGCCGCGCGGGGCCGCCCGTGGGTGGGGGCGCCCGTGCGGGTTGGGGCCGCGCGGGGTCGCCCGCACCCGCGGGCAGCGCGCCCGCGCTGCTCGCTGCCGCCCGGGGCCGCCCACAGGTACGGCGCCCGCGCGGGCCGGGGCCGCGCGGGGCCGCACGCACCCGCGGGCAGCGCGCCCGCGCGGCTCGCTGCTGCGCGGGGCCGCCCGCAGGTGGGGCGCCCGCGCGGGCTGGGGCCGCGCGGGGCCGCCCGCACCAGCGGGCAGCGCGCCCCCACGACCGGTGCCGCGCGGGGCCGCCCGCAGGTGGGGCGCCCGTGCGGGTGGGTGTCGCGCGGGGGCCGCCGCCGACGGATTGGGGGCCGCGCGGAGAGGTCCGCATGTGGGCTGTACGCCGCCCGGGTCGTCGTCGTGCGGGGACTTCGCGCTCGGGGATTTTTAGAACTTGTCGCCTTTCTGTTTTCTGCCGGAGTCGTCGTTAGGTGTTTTTGATCACCAGGTCTTGCTTTTCGTCTCCTCAGGGTCGCGGGACGCGGTAGACTCGGCAGACACGCAAACGCGGACGAATCGAACGCCGGACTCCTTTCAAGGTGGGTACTTTCCTCCGAGCCAGTTGGGAAAGGGTGTTAGTTGTAAGGTGCATGTTTGGGCAACGGTGGTTTTCTAAAATATTTACTGTTGACATCGCTAACCTGCTGATACTATTTATTTAATCATTTATCTAAATACTTGACTATGAGGCTCGTGTGACTGCACGCACATTGGCGACTTGGCCTCCACAAGGGTGTGCTTTTTCGGAAAAGTGGTATGTTGACCTGTGTACCCCACGTGACGGTGACGTAATGGGGTCCCTCGTGGGTGGGGGGTGTGAGCGGTGGCGCCGAGGTGGGTGCTCGGCGGCCGAGGCAGGTGCTCGGCAGGGGTCCGAGATGGGTGCTCGGAGGGGTCGCCGGGGGAGGTGCCCGGTTTGTTGTACACAGGGTTACCTACCATGGATTACACTTCGCGGCGGGAGGGGTTGCTCCAGTTTTAGTGGTTTGCTATTTTTATTGCCCTTATTGCTCTTACTTTACTTTACGGTCACTGACTTCCCACCTTGTGACAGGTTCGTCCAGGGGCGAGTGCTAGGACGCTGGTGAGGACGCGGGAGCGCTGTACTAGCCCTTAGCGACCACAGATACAGCCGATTTTTCCTTTTCCTTGTTCATTTATTATTCCAGAATAGTTAGATGTGGATTGCGATACCCCCGTGGGTTCGACGTGGATGTTACCTGTTTTTATTTCATGATTATGGAGTGCATGTCTTGCTTTTCTTTACTTGGCCGTTTTGAACTTTGAACAACAAAAACCGACGAAAACCGTTCGCGAAGACCGATTTTAAAGCGTGGGTGTCGTGTGGGCACCGTTTTCAAAACCTTGTGGGATTTATGTGATTTCGAAAATGGTTTTACAAAATCAGGCATCGGGTGGGTGCCGTTTTGAAACTCTGTGGGTTTATGTGGCTCTGAAATGGGTTTCAAATTATCGGCGTCGGGTAGGCGCCGCTTTCAAAACCTGTGATTATTTATCCTTTTACAAACAGTCGGCCTTTTCTAAAGAAGATGAGAGTAGATAGGATGTGTGGTTGTATGTTGAATGCATCTGTGCCTTGATCTAATGTGGTTAAAGATTGTATGAGGTGTATCTTGTGGTCAGGACGCCATGCATATACAAAGGAGACTCTGCCCATTCGCAGAGTGAATTTGTATATGCGGCGGATCTGTGCACGCACTGGGGGGACTTGTTTTCAAAAAAAAATTATATTACGTTGATCCGGGAGCATCGGTGGCTCTTCTTCCGTGCTAATGAACCCCGGGGCGTGACAGATTAAGATGGTATCAGAGAGATTTACTTTAACCACAGTAGTCGGGGCCCAGCATCCACGGGGCGCAATACTCTAGCTACTGATTAACAA
>JAQOTM010001311.1:0-25227 GCA_029168755.2 Tillandsia fasciculata | reverse complement strand
AGTGAACATGGTATAGATAAATAGAACGCGAGTGCTCGTGGGGAAGGGGAATTAAGTAACACCCCTTTTAGTGCCAGGTTTTCCTAGACATGTTAGGATTGATGTGTTTTCTTTGCGTGCACAGATAGAAGTCCGGCTCAGTGAGTAACTGTCGACGGAAATGGACACTGCAGCCGAAGCGAACTGCTTACTACGCAACCAGCTGCGTGATGTGGCTGGGCAGCTGTTGACCCTCACTGAACGCTTGTGTGTACTGATACGGGAGCTTGAGAGTGTCGACCACTTCCAGCGCAGCACCAGGGACGATACCCCTCGTGGGATGCCACCAACAGGCTTTCCCACCTTTCATGAAGCGGTCAACTTGGCCGTGCGCGCTGAGCAAGAACGTGCTCGGCAGGGATACCCCTACCCCGGTCCGGCGGAGGACCCCTATCAAAGAGGCCGGGCGACCAAACGCCCGAAGACAGGACAGAAATCTGGGCAAACGACGAAGGAGGGACCTGAACCACTGAAGCCGTGTGTCATATGTGGGGGTGCGCATCCAATGATGGGCTGCCCTTGGCGGAACGAACACTGCTTCCGATGTGGCAGGCCGGGTCACACGCGTTACGCGTGGCCCCGGAAGCCGGCCATCACGAGACCCCCGGTGCCGCGACCCGACGAAACAAAGAAAGCTGCCACTCCCACCCCCCAAGGGAGCCCCAATTCAAGGAGCCGGGCAAACCAACGCCCGAAGAAAGCACGGAAGGGCGGACAAGTGCCAACAGGAAGCCCGGAATCGCTACGGGGACCCTGTGTTATCTGCGGAAAGGCGCATCGAGTGACGAACTGCCTTTGGAGGTACTCCCACTGCAATAAATGCGGCAAGCCGGATCACACCCGCGCTTCGTGCCCACAAGAACTAGCCGCTACAGCCGCAGCGCCGCAGCCGGAAGGACGAGAAAATACCGCAGCCCCCAACCCACAGAAGGACCAACCCGACAGCCTACGCATGACGGACTCTTACGATGCCGGGTCCCTACCTCGCCACACCGTACGTCGCTGGCCCAAAGGTTGTGGGCGGACTTCCCCAACCGCCCCAGTGGATGACGCGACGTCCCAGAATGGGAAATAACAGATAATACTTAAACTACTTTCTACTAGTTGGGAATACCCATCGAACCGGAGCAATCCATCCCTGTCTGACCCCGTTTAACCCCTCTTGCCTTTTGGTTTTGCCTTTTTGTTTCTATAATCGATTCGATCCCCCGATCCAATTGGGGGCAAACGCCTACGAAAGGATCGCTTGTATTTACGAAAAGGTTGCTTGGATTTATCCATGGTTTATTCCTTATCTCTAAAGTTCTATTTATTTATTCATTTCGGATCCAACCGAAATAGGCTTTGATTCACTTATTGTTTCTTTCATATACTATATGACTATGCACGGGAAAGAGTGTCTACATAAAATCGGGCTGGATCTATATATATTATGTATACTTTATACGTTAAGTTCCCTCCCTAGTTCCGCCTTAGGAGTTGACGTACCCTGGTTACGGGAAGGGAGGGGGTCGACCTTAAGGAAAATACCCAGGAGGGATCGGGCACCAAGTATTGATTGCTTGCTAATGGTAAAAGGCTGAAGGCGCCATCTGGGTGCACGGCCGTCTCACTTGTGCGGAAAAAGGATGGGAGGTCACGATTGCGCATTAACAATCGGGAAATAGATAAGGTCATAGTATAGAACAAGTACCCCTTACCCAAGATTGATGACCTCTTTGATTAGTTGAGGGGAGCGACAGTCTTCCCCAAGATTGATTTGCAGTCGGGCTACCACCAGCTCAGAGTGCAAGACGAGGATATTCAGAGGACGGCTTTCCGGACCCGGTATGGCCACTACGAATTTTCTGTAATGCCGTTCGGGCTCACCTACGCCCTAGCGGTATTTACGGATTTGATGAAATGAGTCTTCAGGCCCTTCCTGGATCGGTTCGTGGTGGTCTGCATCGACAACATCCTGATTTATTCGTCCACTGATGAGGAGCACGAGGAGCACCTACGGGTCATTCTACAAACTCTCAGGGATCAGAGGCCGTTTGCCATACTCAAGAAGTGTGAGTTTTGGCTTCGCGAGGTGGGGTTTCTGGGGCATATCATCTCAGCTGCGGGGATTGCGGTGGACCCAAAGAAGGTGGAGTCGGTGACCGACTGGCCCCAACCTGTTGGGTTATATTAATTATGGATCTAAATAGGGGAAAAAACACCTAGAGGGGGGTGAATAGGTGTAAACAATAAACACTCAAAAAATCATTGCGCTATAAAACCCAATGCGGAAATAAAAATAACACGCAAGATTTTTACGTGGAAAAACTCCAAACCGGAGTAAAAAACCACGGGACCGATAACACGGCGAAATCCACTAGAATTAACACACGTACAAGGTGATATAACGTACTCACAGACGACTCAACCTTTTACCATACGCTCCTAGTAGATCTTCTCCGCTCGCTCCACGACGCTTCTCGAATCCACGATCTGCGCCCAACGCTGAATCCACAGCGTCCAACGTCGAGTCCACGACGTCCGACCGAATCCACGGTCTTCACCCAGTAGCACGCTTCGAATCCACGAACGTACCTCGCTCCGAATCCACGAGAGCGGTTGCACCTTGAATCCACAAGGCCACGCGAGTCCACGCGCCGATTTGGGGTAAATCGTTGTTTTTGGGTGGTGATGATCCGCCGAATACTTAGATTAGAAATAGATCGGAAATACCATCTAAGTATTCATTGATTTGATTCTACTCAAAATCTGAGTTTGGAAAACCTAGAATCAAATCAATCAATATAGATGAAGAAACATAGAATTAATCTATTGATTTCCTTTCTTCTCTATATGTGGATTTTTCTTTCGGTCGTATTTTTTTCGGATGCCCTAGAAAATGAATATAGGGTCTATTTATAGGTTAGAAACCATTGGAAGAAGATAAGGATCAAAAACAGCCTTTTCTGGAAATTTTACGGACGGCGATCCGGATTGGAATTGGCGATCCGGATTGCAGTAGCAAGAAAAAGGTTTCCAGAAAAACACTGTTCGGGATCCGGATCGAAGTCCCCGATCCGGATCGTTCATACAGTTTCACCAAACATCAACGTTCGGGATCCGGATTGCAAATCCTGATCCGGATCGTGCAAGCAAAAAGGTAAAACTAGTGTTCGGGATCCGGATCATGAGATGCTGCGATCCGGATTGAACCAGTGTATGAACGAACACCCTTCGGGATCCGGATTGCAAGCCCGATCCGGATCCTGAACATGTCCCATGTCCAGTTTTTGATTTTTATGCAATTAAACATTCTTCCAGGTGTTTCTACACTATAAGAAGTATTCGGATCACCAAAATCTTTAGTTAAACATACCTGATCCTTTTGAATTCTTCTTTCTTGAGATTGAGGTATATGATCCAAAGTTCTTTCATCTTCAATCTTCAAGACTTAATACTTTCACGAAATACGCCAACTCAAATTCCGTAACAATCTCCCCCTTTGGCGGTTTCGTGACAAAACACAAATCCACAAAAGAAAATTCAAAAAGATATTTTTGTTGCTATCACCATACAACAAAAATTTACAATGGAGATCCAAAAATTAAAAACATGAGATAAACTCCTAAAACAGACTCTAGACTTAGACATCTGTACTCTCTGCACAAAGAAATCATTCTTGACAAAAAAATCGTTAGATACCTCAAGAATTGAAACATACAAAACCAAATACAGAGATAGAGTTTATTCTCATCATGACATTTGAGAATTCAGATATGTAAGAGAATCATAGTTAAAAACCAACATATCTTCTAAGCATTCAAAAACCAAATGTCAAAAATGTTAGTCCAACATCAACTTGTTAGTCATATTACATGCCCAAATAGTTAGTCGAATAGTTAGTAGGGACATGCAACAAATCACAAGATAAAACCAAAGTTGAAGTTGATCATACTTACCTTAATGTTCACACATTCACACATTTTCACATCATCATTGTTCATGTCATGTTCATTGTTCAAGTTCTCTCTAACTCTCTCCCCCTTTTTGTCACAAACAAAGCCAAAATTACAAAACAAAGGAGAGTTAAAAAGATAAACAAACATGAAAAGTGAAAAATCCTGCAAAAAGCAAAAGAAGTTAGAACAAAAATTTACTCCTGAGAGTCGGAGTCATCAGAGGTTGTGCATCCCATTTTTGCAAACATTTTCTTCATCAGTTTTTTCATTGAAGAGACTGACTTGGTCAAAGTGATTTGAGAAGCTGTGATGATTTCCAGCTCCTTTTTCATACTTGAATTTCTCCTCTCATTTCAGTGAATTCAGTGACATCCGTTCTTGCTCATTTGAGAGTCGCTGTTGTTCTTTAAAGATTGAGCTGACAGAAGCATCATCATCAGAAGTGGATGGAGGTGCTTGCTGTGAGGTGGAACAGGAGCTGTGGAAGTAGTTGCTGGTTGTCGAGCTCGTCGGATTGGAGGAGATGGAGGATCATCTTGTTTTGTCGAAGAGACTTCACAATTGTTGTCTCATTGATTGTGCCCAAACTGTACATGTAAGAGCTCGCGCTTGTATCGACTTTAAATTTCCTAAGGATGCGCATGATAATCATTGGATAAGGTAGTCTCTCTGTGGGGTGAGAGTGTTCGACATACCGCGCCATCCTTGACCAAATGAGATAAGGAATATTCAAGTTTGCTCCCATCAATGCGGCCGGGTTTCCAAGAAGATAAAGGAATAACATCCTATCCCATCGAAGAACCTTCGTATTCATGTTGGGAAGAATGTTGTAGCAGACAATGAAGTTTATATACGATACTCTGTCGAAGCTCTTTGGAGAAAACAGAATTTCCGGTTGACAAAGTATCCGGAAGACAAATTCCATTACTACAACTCTCCAGGAGTTGTCATTGAAGCTTTGAGTTTTCAGGTAATGGAGTCCATCAGATCTGGCTTTCATTCCTAGCACTTCTCCAATCAATTGGGGAGTGACTTTGATTTTGATATTTTTAACCAAAGTATGAAATTCTCGACGTCCGTCATCATGATCAATTAGACTTGCAGCATTCTGATAAAACATTCGAACTGAGTGTGGACAGTACCCAGTTGTTTCAGGGAAGTTGCAAATTGGAGCAAGACCGACTTGGTCAAACAAATCCCAAACTCTGCAGATCGTTCCTTCATTGTTGACATTGACATGTCTTTCTCCAATGCATTCCCTCTTCTCAAAATCTTTGATTCTTGCGGAGCTGATGAATTCCTGTGGAGGAGGCTGGCTAGCAATTGGTTCGTTAATTGAAATGCCCCGAGCACTGCCTCTTTTTCTTGCACCGTTTTCATCCTTGTTCCGATTGGACTTGGGTCCATGGGAGCTTTTCCTTTTCTGCAGCAGTAGGAGGAGGCTTTGCCTTTGAAGCTTCAGCAGGTGCTTTCCCTTTGAGATAATGGGACATCTTCCTCATCTCGATGTTATCCCAGTCAATCGAATCCGTCTCTGATTCCGTATCGGAATCATTCTTAGTCTTCTTGGTCTTTAGCCTTTTAGGCTTGACAGTGTCCTTAGCATGGACCATGGCAGCAAGTAGAAAATGATCCAGGTGATCACCATTTTGATCGCTAGTGAGAAAGTGTCCTGTGAAGACCAACTCAAGAACATGAAAAATGTCAATTTTGAAAAATTTGAAAAATTGTACCCAAACAATCATAATCATGTAGAGAAGCTAAGAATCAAATTAGTTTTGCAAAAAGAATTTTAAAAATAGATCAATTCCATGATTTTCAAAAATTCCTCTTTTATGCCCTAAAACCGAATTTTTAGAAATCGAAGCCCAAAAATTCGTTAATCAGGAGAAAACCCAGCATAAAATCAAAACTAATTACCCAGAGTTCTTATTTCAAAAGAAATTTGATCAAAAACCATTCACAAACGAAAAAGATCCAAAATTTCATCACGTTTGAAGAAAATAGAAAAACTGTGAAAAACCGAGATTTTGATCAATAAAACTTACTTGGATTCGAAGAACTTTGAGTTTGGAAGCTCCAAGATGCAAGAAATCTAGAGAGAGAAGCTCTAGAGACTTGAGAACAAAAGATTAGGGTAAAAGAAATCAAAACCCTTTGTTCTATTAAAACCCTAGCCGTGATCCGGATCGGATCGAGAATGTGATCCGGATCGGCTACCCGCAGGAAGAATCCTGCGTTCGGGATCCGGATCACTTGCCCGATCCGGATCGGCTTCAACTTTTTCTTCAGAAAAATTTAGAAAAATTCCATAAAATCCAGAAAAAGTATGTAAGCACTTTACCATATCAACTTTAAACAAAAATCATCGTTTCATACAACAAGAAATAGATTATACAAAATCTATCAAAAATACTCAAAAATGAAACGAAAATTTACGAAATTAAAACACTTAAAGTTGAACAACTTCAATTACATCTATCCTGATCTTATGCGTAATGCCTTTATCAAATCATCAATTTTGGTAAAGAAAATGAAATACCAAGATCAATAGATGTTTGAAATCCCAGATAAGTTAGATAATATATCTAGACAATCTGTTGAAGGAGTGGCTCTTTGAGCATCTTTTATCAAAAATCCCACCTTATACCAACCATGAAATACGACTGAGTCAAGTATTTCAATATGCATTTCATCAACAATTTTTAAAACAAAAATTTGCTTTGCATTCATGGAGTATCTTTTTCTTTTTTCTTTTCTCCATGTGGTGGTAGTTTTCACACTCCTCATTGGGATGTAACTCTTTCCACATCTTTTGAGCATTTTACATTTCTTTGACTCCCCCTCAATTGGCTATCAATTATTTAATATATAAGGTATTCAACCAAAAATTGATCTCGCATTCATACTCGACTAAGCAATCAAATATGATAATGACTATACCAAGAGATCATTGAGAGAGAAATTGACTTTGATCACTTAAAAGATGGTTTAATTAACGTAAATGATCATTGCAACATTGAAATATTATGATATCAAAAGCATAATAAATTTCTAAATGCATAAAAGGATGCAATTAAAGTCAATTATGATTTATGCTCAATTAATGTCCTATGTACAAAACATAGATAAAGAACAAAACAAAAACAAAAACAAAACCTAACCTAAGCAAAGGTTTCAAAAAGAGTTATTTCAAGGAAAGCATGCCAATTGCTTTACGCAAGTGAATAAAACGTTTTTGATCCAAAGGTTTTGTTAAGATATCAGCTAATTGATCCTCAGTTGAAATATATGACAGTTGAAGAATATTTGATTCAACTAGCTCTCTAAGAAAATGATATCTAAGTTCAATATGTTTTGTTCTAGAGTGCAACACAGGGTTTTTAGAAATGTTAATAGCACTAGTGTTGTCACATAAAATGGTTACCGAAGATGCTGAAATCCGGAAATCGCTCAACACGCTTTTCATCCAAATCAATTGGGTTGAACAACTTCCTGCAGAAATGTACTCCGCTTCGGCAGTCGAGAGTGCTATGCAATTCTGCTTTTTACTGTGCCATGCAACAAGGCAATGGCCAAGATAGAAGCATGCACCACTCGTGCTTTTCCGATCATCCACTGATCCAGCCCAATCGGCATCTGAGTATCCAACAATATCCAAACTTGTTCCCATAGGATACCAAATTCCGAAATTATTGTACCTTTGATATACCGGATGATCCGTTTCACCGCTTTCAGGTGAACCTCCTTCGGTGCTGATTGATATCTCGCGCAAATCCCAACACTGAAGGATATATCCGGGCGACTAGCCGTGAGATATAGTAGACTTCCAATCATACTGCGATACAGTTTCTCGTCTACATTCTCACTATGTGATTCACTTCCAAGTCCCTTATGGCTAGTTCCCATTGGAGTCGGAAAATCCTTAGAATTTTCTAGATCAAACTTTTTGACCAACTCCAGTGCATACTTGGATTGACACAAGTGAATACCTTCATCGTTTTGTTTAACTTGTAATCCAAGAAAATAAGTCAATTCGCCCATCATGGACATCTCAAATTCGCTTTCCATGGTCTCCGCGAATTTAGAAGCATCATTATCTCTTGTTGCGCCAAATACAATGTCATCGACATAGATTTGTGCAACTATGAAATTGTTTTGATAATGCTTCACAAAGAGAGTCCTGTCAGCTCCCCCTCGAGTGTAGCCCTTTTCCAAAAGGTGCTTTGTCAACCTTTCGTACCATGCTCGCGGTGCTTGTTTCAGACCGTAAAGAGCCTTTTTCAGACGAAAAACATGGTTAGGTAGTTTATGATCCACAAAACCTTTCGGTTGAGCCACATAAACTTCCTCATTTAAAAACCCATTTAAAAAGGCGCTCTTAACGTCCATTTGAAATAATTTGATTTTAAAATGACAAGCAATCGCAAACAAGATACGAATGGACTCGAGTCTAGCTACAGGGGCGAAAGTTTCATCAAAGTCTATACCTTCTACTTGAGAGTAGCCTTGAGCAACTAACCTTGCTTTGTTCCTGATGATAGTACCATCTTCATTTTTCTTGTTCTTGAAGATCCATTTGGTACCTATCACATTGTGTTGCTTCGGAGGCTTCGTTAATTCCCAGACTTTGTTTCGCTCAAATTGATGGAGCTCTTCCTGCATTGCTTTAATCCAGTAGTCATCTTGGAGAGCTTCATCAACATTCTTTGGTTCGATTTGAGATACATAGCATGCAAATCCGCAAACCAATTGTCTCCGTGTTCTAACTCCTTCTTGTGGATCTCCAATGATGTTCGATTCAGGGTGATCCTTGGAGATGCGTAACGTTTGAGGTAGAGGAGTAGTCGGAGGTACACGAGATGATTCCTGCACATCAGATAAACTTGAAGAACCGTTAGATGCATCATTATTATCGAAAGAATTGTTAGAAGAAGATGCATTAGCAGGTGTATCATCATCAAGAGAGATATCGAGGGTAGATTTTTCAGATTCAAAGTGAAAAGCTTCATCTACCTTAACATTTATCGATTCTACGATCGTCTTAGATTCTAAGTTAAAAACTCGATATGCTCTGCTGTTTGTAGAATAACCTAAGAAAATCCCTTCGTCACTTCGAGAGTCAAATTTTCCAAGATTCTCGCGATCACGTAAAATAAAACACCGACTCCCAAAGATACGAAAATATTTGATGTTAGGTTTTCTACAAAACCATAGTTCATATGGTGTATTCAAAGTCCCCGGGCGCAAATACACTCGATTAATAACATAGACAGCAGTGTTCACCGCTTCAGCCCAAAAATATAAAGGTAAGTTCCGGCTATGAAGCATAACACGTGCCATTTCCTGTACGACCCTGTTTTTGCGCTCGACTACACCATTTTGTTGAGGTGTATAAGGTGCGGAGAATTCATGTTTAATGCCATTAGAAGTGCAAAAATCAATGAATTTGGAATTTATGAATTCTCCACCTCTATCACTTCTAACTCGAGTAATCCTTTCATTCTTTTCAATCATAATACGATGGCAGATTTCGAGAAAAGAATCAAAAGTATCAGCTTTTTCTTTTAAAAATGCTACCCAAGTATATCTAGAAAAATCATCAACCAATAAGAAAATATACCATTTACCTCCCAAAGATGGTTGACGAGTTGGCCCCATTAAGTCCATGTGCAAAAGTTCCAAAGGCCGTTTTGTACCTATGTGGTTCAAGTTCTTGTGTGCAGTCCTAGACTGTTTTCCCTTTTGGCAACCGCCACACACAATGTTTTGTTCAAAAGAAAGTTTAGGAACCCCCTTGACCACATCTTTGTTTGTAATTCTAGCAAGTTCCTTAAAGTTTATGTGGCCTAGCCTTTCATGCCAAAGTGTTTCATTTTTCAAAGATGCTAGGTTACATTTTTCAGAAATCTTATGAGGAACTACATAACAATTGTTTTCTGATCTAACCCCCTTTAAAAAGAAAGCATGGTTCTTGTCAGTTACAGTACATTTATCAGATGAAAAATTAACTGAATAACCACTATCACAAAGTTGACTTATGCTTATGAGGTTAGTCTTAAGGCCATGAACAAATAACACATTATTTAGAACCGGGCCATCTGGAATAGCTACCGTTCCCTTTCCAACAATTTTGGAAGACCGACCATCTCCGAAAACAACAAGTCCTCCGGAGTTTTTCTCAAAGGTTTGAAAACAGTTTTTGTCACCGGTCATATGACGGGAACACCCGCTATCCAGATACCAAGACGAACTATCATATGCATGCAAGGAAACATTGGTAACAAGACAAGGAAAATTTCACCTTTGCGCACCCAAACCTTTTTGGAATGCGTCGGTAATGGTCGTGAAGTTGATTCTCCTAGGTGAAAGCGTCTTGTTGAAGATTGCTGCTCCTTGATGATGTCGTCTTGAGCGGTGAACTACCAAGGCTCTTTTCCTTCAATTGATTTGCAATTTCTGAGGAAACCTTTTGGTAGTCATTGCAAGAGGTGCTTGAGGTGTGCGTTTGGCTCCCGTCTTGCAATTTCTCCTTATGTGCCCTGAAATGCCACAACGAAAACATACCTTAGTTCTTGACGATCCCGAGGAGGATGAGTAGGCTTGTTGTCGTTGCTTGTCGTGACCGGTGTCGGAGGAGGATTGAGGCACACTGTCCCACGTTGGACAAGTGTGACACAACGTAGTATGTTGGGTTATATAATTGGATCTAAATAGGGGAAAAAACACCTAGAGGGGGGTGAATAGGTGTAAACAATAAACACTCAAAAAATCATTGCGCAATAAAACCCAATGCGGAAAAATAAAAGAACACGCAAGATTTTTACGTGGAAAAACTCCAAACCGGAGTAAAAAACCACGGGACCGATAACACGGCGAAATCCACTAGAATTAACACACGTACAAGGTGATATAACGTACTCACAGACGACTCAACCTTTTACCATACGCTCCTAGTAGATCTTCCCGCTCGCTCCACGACGCTTCTCGAATCCACGATCCGCGCCCAACGCTGAATCCACAGCGTCCAACGTCGAGTCCACGACGTCCAACCGAATCCACGGTCTTCACCCAATGGCACGCTTCGAATCCACGAACGTACCTCGCTCCGAATCCACGAGAGCGGTTGCACCTTGAATCCACAAGGCCACGCGAGTCCACGCGCCGATTTTGGGGTAAATCGTTGTTTGTTTGGGTGGTGATGATCCGCCGAATACTTAGATTAAAGATAGATCGGAAATACCATCTAAGTATTCATTGATTTGATTCTACTCAAAATGTGAGTATGGAAAACCTAGAATCAAATCAATCAATATAGATGAAGAAACATAGAATAAATCTATTGATTTCCTTTCTTCTCTATATATGTGGATTTTTCTTTTCGGCTATTTTCTTCTGTAATAGCGGATGCCCTAGAAATGAATACAGGGCCTATTTATAGGTTAGAAACCATTGGAAGAATATAGGATCAAAAACAGCCTTTTCTGGAAATTTTTACCGACGGCGATCCGGATTGGAATTGGCGATCCGGATTGCAGAAGCAAGAAAGACGATTTCCAGAAAATGCCTGTTCGGGATCCGGATCGTAGTCCCCGATCCGGATCGTTCATACAGTTTTACCAAAACATCATGTTCGGGATCCGGATTGCAAATCCTGATCCGGATCGAGGAAGCAACAGGTAAAACTAGTGTTCGGGATCCGGATCAGAGGATGCTGCGATCCGGATTGAACCAGTGTATGAACAAACACCCTTCGGGATCCGGATTGCCGAGCCGATCCGGATCCTGAACATGTCCCATGTCCAGTTTTTGATGTTTAAGCAATTAAAACCTCTTCCAGGTGTTTCTACACTATAAGAAGTATTCGGATCATCAAAATTCTTTAGTTAAACGTACCTGATCCTTTTGAATTCTTCTTTCTTGAGATTGAGGTATACGATCCAAAGTTTCTTCATCTTCAATCTTCAAGACTTAATACATTCACGAAATACGCCAACTCAAATTCCGTAACAATCTCCCCCTTTGGCGGTTTCGTGACAAAACACAAATCCACAAAAGAAAATTCAAAAAGATATTTTTGTTGCTATCACCATACAACAAAAATTTACAAAAGAGATCCAGAAATTAAAACATGAGATAAACTCCTAAAACAGACTCTAGACTTAGACATCTGTAATCTCTGCACACAAAAATCATTCTTGACAAACAAAATCGTTAGATACCTCAAGAATTGAAACATACAAAACCAAATACAGAGATAGAGTTTATTCTCATCATGACATTTGAAAAATTCAGATATGTAAGAGAATCATAGTTAAAACCAACATATCTTCTAAGCATTCAAAAACCAAATGTCAAAGTATGTTAGTCCAACATCAACTTGTTAGTCATATTACATGCCCAAATAGTTAGTCGAATAGTTAGTATAGAGGCATGTCACAAATCACAAATAAAAACCAAAGTTGAGTTGAAGATACTTACCTTGATATTCACAAATTCATTCACATCATTCATTGTTCATTGTTCAAGTTCTCTCTAACTCTCTCCCCCTTTTTGTCACAAAACAAAGCCAAAACGTAGCAAGAGCTACAATATGTAAGGAGAGTTAAAAAAAATCTATCAATATGCACAACCTGAGAACTAAACTAAAAGTTAGAACAAAAACTAAGTCCTAAAAAAAAAAGAACTGCAAGGTCTGCAAGAGAGTAAACCATAAAAAAATGAACAGAAGGTCCTGCTCAGTCTGAAGAATCTGAACTGGTACAGCTCAGCTTGTTCAAAATCCCTTTAACAGTTTCGAAATGTTTGAATACTTTTTCTTGATCTTCTTGTGCTGAGAGGAAAGTTGCTGAAGTTCTTTCGACATTCTTTCTTGTGCAGCAGAGAGTTTTGTTGTTCCTGACGAAGCGATTCCAATTCATCTGTGTCTGTAGTCCCTTTCTTCGAGTGTGATGGATGCTGTGTAGATGCAGATGGTGCATTCATTCCCGTAACCCATGGAGATTCAGTTTGAAGAATTCCAGAAAGTGAGCGTGCTCTGGTGAGAGGCCCACTATGCTGACTCGCACTTCTTTGGACATTTTTCCTTCTTGTATACTGTCTGGTTGTTGAGGCAGATTTCATTAGTCTTTTTCCTTTGGTAAATTTCCTGTCCTCCTCATCAATTTTTCGTTGAACATCTTTGAAGAATTCGTCCCATTCTTCTTCATCATAGTCTGAGCTGTCTTCCTCTGCGTCCTTCGTCTTGTTTGAGTTGAATCATCCTGTTCCTTTTAACAGATGTACTCGTGTGCACCATTGTGACCAACAGTAGAAAGAACCAGGAGAAGCCATTGATCTGAGTGCTTTGAGTTTGAGATGTCCTGTGAACCAACTCAAGAACACATAAAAATCGTCAATTTTGAAAAATTTGAAAAATTGTACCTAGACAATCATAATCATGTAGAGAAGCCAAGAATCAAATTAGTTTTCCAAAAAGAATTTTAAAAATAGATCAATTCCATGATTTTCAAAAATTCCTCTTTTATGCCCTAAAACCGAATTTTTAGAAATCGAAGCTCAAAAATTCGTTTATCTTGAGAAAACCCAGCATAAAAGCAAAACTAATTGACCCAGAGTCCTTATTTCAAAAGAAATTTGATCAAAAACCATTCACAAACGAAAAAGATCCAAGATTTCAACTCACGTTTGATGAAAAACCATAAAAACTGTGAAAAATCGAGATTTTGATCAATAAAAACTTACTTGAATCCGAAGAACTTTGAGTTTGGAAGCTCCAAAATGCAAGAAATCTAGAGAGAGAAGCTCTAGAGATTTAGAACAAAAGATTAGGGTAAAAGAAATCAAATCCTCTTTGTTCTTATAAAAACCCTAGCCGTGATCCGGATCGGATCGAGAATGTGATCCGGATCGGCTACCCGCAGGAAGAATCCTGCGTTCGGGATCCGGATCACTTACCCCGATCCGGATCGGCTTCAACTTTTTCTCCAGAAAAATTCAGAAAAATTCCATAAAATCCAGAAAAAGTATGTAAGCACTTTACCATGTCAACTTTAAACAAAAGACATCGTTTCATACAACAAGAAATAGATTATGCAAAATCTATCAAAAATACCCAAAAATGAAACGAAAATTTACGAAAGTTAAAACACTTAAAGTTGAACAACTTCAATTACATCTATCCTGATCTTATGTGTAATGCCTTTATCAAATCATCAATTTTGGTAAAGAAAATGAAATACCAAGATCAATAGATGTTTGAAATCCCAGATAAGTTAGATAATATATCTAGACAATCTGTTGAAGGAGTGGCTCTTTGAGCATCTTTTACTAAAAATCCCACCTTATACCAACCATGAAATACGACTGAGTCAAGTATTTCAATATGAATTTCATCAACAATTTTCAAAACAAAAATTTGCTTTTCATTCATGGAGTATCTTTTTTTTTTTCATTTTCTCCATGTGGTGGTAGTTTTCACACTCCTCATTGGGATGTAACTCTTTCCACATCTTTTGAGCATTTTACATTTCATTGACTCCCCCTCAATTGGCTATCAATTATTTAATATATAAGGTATTCAACCAAACCATTGATCTCGAATTCATACTCGACTAAGCAATCAAATATGATAATGACTATACCAAGAGATCATTGAGAGAGAAATTGACTTTGATCACTTAAAAGATGGTTTAATTAACGTAAATGATCATTGCAACATTGAAATATTATGACATCAAAAGCATAATAAATTTCTAAATGCATAAAAGGATGCAATTAAAGTCAATTATGATTTATGCTCAATTAATGTCCTATGTACAAAACATAGATAAAGAACAAAACAAAAACAAAAACAAAACCTAACCTAAGCAAAGGTTTCAAAAGAGTTTATTTCAAGGAAAGCATGCCAATTGCTTTACGCAAGTGAATAAAACGTTTTTGATCCAAAGGTTTTGTTAAGATATCAGCTAATTGATCCTCAGTTGAAATATATGACAGTTGAAGAATGTTTGATTCAACTAGCTCTCTAAGAAAATGATATCTAAGTTCAATATGTTTTGTTCTAGAGTGCAACACAGGGTTTTTAGAAATGTTAATAGCACTAGTGTTGTCACATAAAATGGTTACCGAAGATGTTGAAATCCGGAAATCGCTCAACACGCTTTTCATCCAAATCAATTGGGTTGAACAACTTCCTGCAGAAATGTACTCCGCTTCGGCAGTCGAGAGTGCTATGCAGTTCTGCTTTTTACTGTGCCATGCAACAAGGCAATGGCCAAGATAGAAGCATGCACCACTCGTGCTTTTCCGGTCATCCACTGATCCAGCCCAATCGGCATCTGAGTATCCAACAATATCCAAAGTCGTTCCCATAGGATACCAAATTCCGAAATTGATTGTACCTTTGATATATCGGATGATCCGTTTCACCGCTTTCAGGTGAACCTCCTTCGGTGCTGATTGATATCTCGCACAAATCCCAACACTGAAGGATATATCCGGGCGACTAGCCGTGAGATATAGTAGACTTCCAATCATACTGCGATACAGTTTCTCGTCTACATTCTCACTATGTGATTCACTTCCAAGTCCCTTATGGCTAGTTCCCATTGGAGTCGGAAAATCCTTAGAATTTTCAAGATCAAACTTTTTGACCAACTCCAGTGCATACTTGGATTGACACAAGTGAATTCCTTCATCGTTTTGTTTAACTTGTAATCCAAGAAAATAAGTCAATTCGCCCATCATGGACATCTCAAATTCGCTTTCCATGGTCTCCGCGAATTTAGAAGCATCATTATCTCTTGTTGCTCCAAAAACAATGTCATCGACATAGATTTGAGCAACTATGAAATTGTTTTGATAATGCTTCACAAAGAGAGTCCTGTCAGCTCCCCCTCGAGTGTAGCCCTTTTCCAAAAGGTGCTTTGTCAACCTTTCGTACCATGCTCGCGGTGCTTGTTTCAGACCGTAAAGAGCCTTTTTCAGACGAAAAACATGGTTAGGTAGTTTATGATCCACAAAACCTTTCGGTTGAGCCACATAAACTTCCTCATTTAAAAACCCATTTAAAAAGGCGCTCTTAACGTCCATTTGAAATAATTTGATTTTAAAATGACAAGCAATCGCAAACAATATACGAATGGACTCGAGTCTAGCTACAGGGGCGAAAGTTTCATCAAAGTCTATACCTTCTACTTGAGAGTAGCCTTGAGCAACTAACCTTGCTTTGTTCCTGATGATAGTACCTTCTTCATTTTTCTTGTTCTTGAAGATCCATTTGGTACCTATCACATTGTGTTGCTTCGGAGGCTTCGTCAATTCCCAGACTTTGTTTCGCTCGAATTGATGGAGCTCTTCCTGCATTGCTTTAATCCAGTAGTCATCTTGGAGAGCTTCATCAACATTCCTTGGTTCGATTTGAGATACATAGCATGCAAATCCGCAAACCAATTGTCTCCGTGTTCTAACTCCTTCTTGTGGATCTCCAATGATGTTCGATTCAGGGTGATCCTTGGAGATGCGTAACGTTTGAGGTAGAGGAGTAGACGGAGGTACACGAGATGATTCCTGCACATCAGATAAGCTTGAAGAACCGTTAGATGCATCATTATTATCGAAAGAATTGTTAGAAGAAGATGCATTAGCAGGTGTATCATCATCAAGAGAGATATCGAGGGTAGATTTTTCAGATTCAAAGTGAAAAGCTTCATCTACCTTAACATTTATCGATTCTACGATCGTCTTAGATTCTAAGTTAAAAACTCGATATGCTCTGCTGTTTGTAGAATAACCTAAGAAAATCCCTTCGTCACTTCGAGAGTCAAATTTTCCAAGATTCTCACGATCACGTAAAATAAAACACCGACTCCCAAAGATACGAAAATATTTGATGTTAGGTTTTCTACAAAACCAAAGTTCATATGGTGTATTCAATGTCCCCGGGCGCAAATACACGCGATTAATAACATAAACAGCAGTGTTCACCGCTTCAGCCCAAAAATAAAAAGGTAAGTTCCGGCTGTGAAGCATAACACGTGCCATTTCCTGTACGACCCTGTTTTTGCGCTCGACTACACCATTTTGTTGAGGTGTGTAAGGTGCAGAGAATTCATGTTTAATGCCATTAGAAGTGCAAAAATCAATGAATTTGGAATTTATGAATTCCCCACCTCTATCACTCCTAACTCGAGTAATCCTATCATTCTTTTCAATCATAATACGATTGCAGATTTCGAGAAAAGAATCAAAGGTATCAGCTTTTTCTTTTAAGAATGCTACCCAAGTATATCTAGAAAATCATCAACCAATAAGAAAATATACCATTTACCTCCCAGAGATGGTTGACGAGTTGGCCCCATTAAGTCCATATGCAAAAGTTCCAAAGGCCGTTTTGTACCTATGTGGTTCAAGTTCTTGTGTGCAGTCCTAGACTGTTTTCCCTTTTGGCAACCGCCACACACAAGGTTTTGTTCAAAAGAAAGTTTCGGAACCCCCTTGACCACATCTTTGTTCGAAATTCTAGCAAGTTCCTTAAAGTTTATGTGACCTAGCCTTTCATGCCAAAGTGTTTCATTTTTCAAAGATGCTAGGTTACATTTTTCAGAAATCTTAGAGGAACTACATAACAATTGTTTTCTGATCTAACCCCCTTTAAAAAGAAAGCATGGTTCATGTCAGTTACAGTGCATTTATCAGATGAAAAATTAACTGAATAACCACTATCACAAAGTTGACTTATGCTTATGAGGTTAGTCTTAAGGCCATGAACAAATAACACATTATCTAGAACCGGGCCATCTGGAATAGCTACCGTTCCCTTTCCAACAATTTTGGAAGACCGACCATCTCCGAAAACAACAAGTCCTCCGGAGTTTTTCTCAAATGTTTGAAAACAGTTTTTATCACCGGTCATATGACGGGAACACCCGCTATCCAGGTACCAAGACGAACTATCATATGCATGCAAGGAAACATTGGTAGCAAGACAGGGAAAATTTCACCTTTGCGCACCCAAACCTTTTTGGAGTGCGTCGGTAATGATCGTGAAGTTGATTTCCTAGGTGAGAGCGTCTTGCTTGAAGAATTGCTGCTCCTTGATGATGTCGTCTTGAGCGGTGTACTACCAAGGCTCTTTTCCTTCAATTGAGTTGCAGTTGATTTTCGAGGAATAGCCTTTTGGTAGTCATTGCAAGAGGTGCTTGAGGTGTGCGTTTGGCTTCCGTCTTGCAATTTCTCCTTATGTGCCCTGAAATGCCACAACGAAAACATACCTTAGGTCTTGTCGATTCCGAGGAGGATGTAGTAGGCTTGTTGTCGTTGCTTGTCGTGAATTCCGGTGTCGGAGGAGGAGATACCGACTGAGGCACAAATACTGTCCCACTCGAACTTGGAATGTCTCCAGTTTGAGTGTATCCGAGGCCGAACTTATTTCTTTGACCAAGACCAAGAAGTCTGTCCAACTTACTCCTTCCAGAAGAAAATCTCTTTAAGTCATCCTTCAGTTGGCGTATGGTCTCCGTCATTTCCAATTTTTCCTGTCGAGCCTCGCCGTTGAGCTTCAAGAAGTAATTCGCTTTGTTCACCATATCCATATAATTCTTCTCGAGTTGCTCATTGGACTCTTGAAGGGAAACATTTGTTTTAATCAGATTATCCCTTTCCACTTCAAGATCGGTTGAGAGAGAGGTTACCCTTTTTACTTCTTCTTCGAGATCCTGCAATCTCCCTTTCAACCCCTTGTTTTGCTTAGCCAGTTTCTTTGAATCCCTCAAAAGCTTATGGTAGGCTAGAGCAAAATCTTCACCTTCCGAATCATCTGATTCATCGTCCGTTGCAATCTTTTCAACAGTGGAGTTGGACAGTGAATCGGATGTACTTGCCATTAAGCACATGAAGGGTGAAGATGTAGTGGACGCGTGGAAAGCTGTCGCGTTGTCTTCTTCATCACTTGAGGATGACTCATTTGACGTGGAGTTGTCATCCCAAGTAACGACTTGCATCGCTTTCTTCTTTGCCGGATTCTTGTTGGGACACTCCGTTGCAATGTGGCCGTAGCCTCGACATTTGAAGCACTGAACTTGTCCCTCTGAACTTTTCTTATCCTTTGAGAAGTTCTCTTGCTTTCTTGACTTGTAGCTTGAAGAACCCTTGCCTTTCTTCGACTTTCCGAAGGATGGAGTTTTGCTTGAATTTCCCCTTCGAAAGTTGCGGCGAAACTTCCTTGTCAAGAGAGCGAGCTGCTTCTCAAAGTCCTCCATAGAAAGGTTCTCGTCGTCGTCCGAGGAGGATGAATCCGCGTCTTCTTCTTTAGTTGATTTCAATGCGTAACCTGAAGACTTAGAAGAGGATGCCTTTCCAGAAGAATAGTTAGTAGGAAATGTCATTTCATAAGTTTGTAAAGCACCTACTAATTCTTCTACACGCATTTCGTCCGGGTGTTTAATTGTTTCAATGGCTGCGACCTTCGGGCGAAATCGTTCAGGAAGAGTTCTTAGAATTTTTCTTACAACTTTAAATTCTGGAATCTTCTCTCCCAAGTTAGCACATGAGTTTACGATGTCTTGCAATCGTGTGTAATAGTCAGTGAAAGATTCATTCTCTGCCATAGAGATAGAGTCAAACTTGCTCGTGAGCATTTGCAGTTTCTGAATCTTCACTAGGTTAGTTCCCTCATGCGTAACTTGAAGAACATCCCAGATTTCTTTCGCAGTCTCACATGCCGAGACGCGAGAGAACTCAGTTTGTGACAAAGCATTAAATAGAGCATTAATTCCTTTGCCATTGTAAGAAGATAATCTATCTCTTCCTTGGTCCATTTCGACCTAGGTTTTAAGGTGCGAACATCATCTAAAATTTCAGTTGGATTAGACCATCCTAATTCAATTGATTGCCACACCCTTTCGTCGATGGAAATTAAAAAGGCTTTCATCCGTACTTTCCAGTACGCATAATTTGTTCCATCAAAGAAAGGGGGTCGATTGATGTTTCCACCTTCAACCATTGTTTACAACCCTATTCCCGCTCTGATACCACTTGTTGGGTTATAGGTAATTGGATCTAAATAGGGGAAAAAACACCTAGAGGGGGGTGAATAGGTGTAAACAATAAACACTCAAAAAATCATTGCGCAATAAAACCCAATGCGGAAAAATAAAAGAACACGCAAGATTTTTACGTGGAAAAACTCCAAACCGGAGTAAAAAACCACGGGACCGATAACACGGCGAAATCCACTAGAATTAACACACGTACAAGGTGATATAACGTACTCACAGACGACTCAACCTTTTACCATACGCTCCTAGTAGATCTTCCCGCTCGCTCCACGACGCTTCTCGAATCCACGATCCGCGCCCAACGCTGAATCCACAGCGTCCAACGTCGAGTCCACGACGTCCGACCGAATCCACGGTCTTCACCCAATGGCACGCTTCGAATCCACGAACGTACCTCGCTCCGAATCCACGAGAGCGGTTGCACCTTGAATCCACAAGGCCACGCGAGTCCACGCGCCGATTTTGGGGTAAATCGTTGTTTGTTTGGGTGGTGATGATCCGCCGAATACTTAGATTAAAGATAGATCGGAAATACCATCTAAGTATTCATTGATTTGATTCTACTCAAAATGTGAGTATGGAAAACCTAGAATCAAATCAATCAATATAGATGAAGAAACATAGAATAAATCTATTGATTTCCTTTCTTCTCTATATGTGGATTTTTCTTTTCGGCTATTTTCTTCTGTAATAGCGGATGCCCTAGAAATGAATACAGGGCCTATTTATAGGTTAGAAACCATTGGAAGAATATAGGATCAAAAACAGCCTTTTCTGGAAATTTTTACCGACGGCGATCCGGATTGGAATTGACGATCCGGATTGCAGAAGCAAGAAAGACGATTTCCAGAAAATGCCTGTTCGGGATCCGGATCATAAGTCCGATCCGGATCGTTCATACAGTTTTACCAGAACATCAATGTTCGGGATCCGGATTGCAAATCCTGATCCGGATCGAGGAAGCAACAGGTAAAACTAGTGTTCGGGATCCGGATCAGAGGATGCTGCGATCCGGATTGAACCAGTGTATGAACGAACACCCTTCGGGATCCGGATTGCCGAGTCCGATCCGGATCCTGAACATGTCCCATGTTCAGTTTTTGATGTTTAAGCAATTAAAAATTCTTCCAGGTGTTTCTACACTATAAGAAGTATTCGGATCATCAAAAATCTTTAGTTAAACGTACCTGATCCTTTTGAATTCTTCTTTCTTGAGATTGAGGTATACGATCCAAAGTTTCTTCATCTTCAATCTTCAAGACTTAATACATTCACGAAATACGCCAACTCAAATTCCGTAACAGCAAGTTCCTTAAAGTTTATGTGACCTAGCCTTTCATGCCAAAGTGTTTCATTTTTCAAAGAAGCTAGGTTACACTTTTCAGAAAATTTACTAGGAACAACATAACAATTGTTTTCAGATCTAACCCCTTTTAAGAAGAAAACATGGTCCTATCAGTTACAACACATTCTACAGATGAAAAATTAACTGAGTAACCATTATCACAAAGTTGACTAATATTTATGAGGTTAGTCTTAAGGCCATCAACAAATAACACATTTTTCAAAATCGGGCCATCCGGAATAGCTACCGTTCCCTTTCCAACAATTTTGGAAGACCGACCGTCTCCGAAAACAACAAGTCCTCCGGAGATTTTCTCAAAGTTTTGAAAACAGTTTTTGTCACCGGTCATGTGACGGGAACAACCGCTATCCAGATACCAAGACGAGTTATCATATGCATGCAAGGAAACATTGGTAACAAGACAGGGGAAAATTTCACCTTTGCGCACCCAAACCTTTTTGGAATGCGTCGGTAATGGTCGTGAAGTTATTCTCCTAGGTGAAAGCGTCTTGTTAGAAGAATTGCTGCTCCTTGATGAGTCGTCTTGAGCGGTGAACTACCAAGGCTCTTTTCCTTCGAAAGATTTGCAGTTGATTTTCGAGGAATCACCTTTGTGGTAGTCATTGCAAGAGATGCTTGAGGTGTGCTTTTGGCTCCCGTCTTGCAATTTCTCCTTATGTGCCCTGAAATGCCACAACGAAAACATACCTTAGTTCTTGACGATCCCGAGGAGGATGAAGTAGGCTTGTTGTCGTTGCTTGTCTTGAATTCCAGTGTCGGAGGAGGAGGTACCGACTGAGGCACAAATACTGTCCCACTCGAACTTGGAATGTCTCCAGTTTGAGTGTATCCGAGGCCGAACCTATTTGTTTGACCCAGACCAAGAAGCCTGTCCAACTTACTCCTTCCTGAAGAAAATCTCTGTAAGTCATCTTTGAGTTGGAGAATGGTCTTTGTCATTTCCATTTTATCCCGTCGAGCCTCGTCGTAGAGCTTTGAGAAATAATTCGCTTTATCCACCAATTTCTCATGTTCTTTCTCAAAAAGCTCATTTTTCTCTTGAAGGGAAACATTCGCTTTGACTAGATTATCCCTTTCCGCTTCAAGAGCGTTTGAGAGAGAAGATGCCCTTTTTACTTCTTCTTCGAGATCCTGCAATCTCCCTCTCAAACTCCGGTTTTGCTTTGCCAGTTTCTTTGAATCCCTCAAAAGCTTATGGTAGGCAAGAGCAAAATCTTCACCTTCAGAATTGCTCGATTCGCTGTCCGTAGCGTTCTTTTCAACAAGGGAGGAGTTGGACAAGGAATCGGAGGTACTTGCCATCAAGCACATGAAGGGTGAAGATGTGGTGGACGCGTGGAATGCCGTCGCGTTGTCTTCTTCATCACTTGAGGATGACTCATTTGACGTTGAGTTGTCATCCCAAGTAACGACTTGCATCGCCTTCTTCTTTGCCGGATTCTTGTTGGGACACTCCGTTGAAATGTGGCCGTAGCCTCGACATTTGAAGCACTGAACTTGTCCCTCTGAACTTTTCTTATCCTTTGAGAAGTTCTCTTGCTTTCTTGACTTGTAGCTTGAAGAACCTTTGCCTTTCTTGGACTTTCCGAAGGATGGAGTTTTGCTTGAATTACCCCTTCGAAAGTTGCGGCGAAACTTCCTTGTCAAGAGAGCGAGTTGCTTCTCAAAGTCCTCCATAGATAGGTTCTCGTCATCGTCCGAGGAGGATGAATCCGCGTCTTCTTCTTTAGTTGATTTCAATGCATAACCTGAAGACTTAGAAGAGGATGCCTTTCCAGAAGAATAGTTAGTAGGAAATGTCATTTCATAAGTTTGTAAAGCACCAACTAATTCTTCTACACGCATTTCGTCCGGGTGTTTAATTGTTTCAATGGCTGCGACCTTCGGGCGAAATCGTTCAGGAAGAGTTCTTAGAATTTTTCTTACAACTTTAAATTCTGGAATCTTCTCTCCCAAGTTAGCACATGAGTTTACGATGTCTTGCAATCGTGTGTAATAGTCAGTGAAAGATTCATTTTCTGCCATAGAAATAGAGTCAAACTTGCTCGTAAGCATTTGCAGTTTCTGAATCTTCACAAGGTTAGTTCCCTCATGCGTAACTTGAAGAACATCCCAGATTTCTTTCGCAGTCTCACATGCCGAGACGCGAGAGAACTCTGTTTGTGACAAAGCATTAAATAGAGCATTAATCCCTTTGCCATTGTAAGAAGATGAATCATCTCTTCCTTGGTCCATTTCGACCTAGGTTTTAAGGTGCGAACATCAGAAATAATTTCAGTTGGATTAGACCATCCTAATTCAATTGATTGCCACACCCTTTCGTCGATGGAAATTAAAAAGGCTTTCATCCGTACTTTCCAGTACGCATAATTTGTTCCATCAAAGAAAGGGGGTCGATTGATGTTTCCACCTTCAACCATTGTTTACAACCCTATTCCCGCTCTGATACCACTTGTTGGGTTATACTAATATGGATCTAAATAGGGGAAAAAACACCTAGAGGGGGGTGAATAGGTGTAAACAATAAACACTCAAAAAATCATTGCGCAATAAAACCCAATGCGGAAATAAAAATAACACGCAAGATTTTTACGTGGAAAAACTCCAAACCGGAGTAAAAAACCACGGGACCGATAACACGGCGAAATCCACTAGAATTAACACACGTACAAGGTGATATAACGTACTCACAGACGACTCAACCTTTTACCATACGCTCCTAGTAGATCTTCTCCGCTCGCTCCACGACGCTTCTCGAATCCACGATCCGCGCCCAACGCTGAATCCACAGCGTCCAACGTCGAGTCCACGACGTCCGACCGAATCCACGGTCTTCACCCAGTAGCACGCTTCGAATCCACGAACGTACCTCGCTCCGAATCCACGAGAGCGGTTGCACCTTGAATCCACAAGGCCACGCGAGTCCACGCGCCGATTTGGGGTAAATCGTTGTTTGTTTTGGGTGGTGATGATCCGCCGAATACTTAGATTAGAAATAGATCGGAAATACCATCTAAGTATTCATTGATTTGATTCTACTCAAAATCTGAGTATGGAAAACCTAGAATCAAATCAATCAATATAGATGAAGAAACATAGAATTAATCTATTGATTTCCTTTCTTCTCTATATGTGGATCTTTCTTTTCGGCTATTTTTCTATTAATCGTTTTTCCGATATGTGGATCGATACCCTAGAAAATGAATAAGGGTCTATTTATAGGTTAGAAACCATTGGAAGAAGATAAGGATCAAAAACAGCCTTTTCTGGAAAATTTTACCGACGGCGATCCGGATTGGAATTGGGCGATCCGGATTGCAGTAGCAAGAAAGACGGTTTCCAGAAAACACTTGTTCGGGATCCGGATCGTAATCCCCGATCCGGATCGTTCATACAGTTTTACCAAACATCAACGTTCGGGATCCGGATTGCAAATCCTGATCCGGATCGTGCAAGTACAAGGTAAAACTAGTGTTCGGGATCCGGATCATGAGATGCTGCGATCCGGATTGAACCAGTGTATGAACAAACACCCTTCGGGATCCGGATTGCAAGCCTGATCCGGATCCTGAACATGTCCCATGTCCAGTTTTTGATGTTTATGCAATTAAACTTTCTTCCAGGTGTTTCTACACTATAAGAAGTATTCGGATCACCAAAAATCTTTAGTTAAACATACCTGATCCTTTTGAATTCTTCTTTCTTGAGATTGAGGTATATGATCCAAAGTTCTTTCATCTTCAATCTTCAAGACTTAATACTTTCACGAAATACGCCAACTCAAATTCCGTAACAATCTCCTCCCCTCGGTCTACAGCTCCCC
>JAQOTM010000548.1:0-148564 GCA_029168755.2 Tillandsia fasciculata | reverse complement strand
GTATGTAATTGAGAGTTGTTGTTGTACCCAGGACTGTAAGAGCACTTTTTCTGTGCTCCTTTGCTCTGTGGATCTGGGAAATTGTCGATTTCTGGACTATTTATTTGTACCGTCCCGGACAGTTAGCGTGTTCAGGCGGGTGATCCTGCTTTCAATATCTATGGACTGCACTCTAATTCTACGATTATAAGTGCATGCATGATAGTATTTGAGCTATATAATCTGTCCAAAACTGTATGTTAGTACCCATAGTTGATAGTTACTAATTTTGATGATCTTACTGGAACTCTTGCAATCTATATGAACTATTTTAATCTGAAAATCTAACTTTGCACATTCATTAGAATTATGTATTGCTTTAGGTCTCCCACATTGCTTGTTACCCTTGTCACTCTGGACATAGTGGTTTTTCCCTGAGTCGTGGGTTGGGAGGTCTAGTAGCTGTGGATACATTGTGCTCGCGTCTGGGGACCGAGTAGAGTTGGTAGCAGTCTGTAGATTGTATGTCATTGAGATAGTGATAGTGACATGTTGGATCTGGGATCTGTATAGATGGTCACAGTGACAGTGTGGGTTTTTAGCCAGTGAGAGAGATAGTTGTTGGATCATAGCCTGTAGGAGCCACATTTGAGCACGACAGAGATGCGCGGATTCTTTGCTCGGTGGGGTCGCTACCCACGAGTGCCACTCCGGAGTTGGGCCTGATACTTCTATCGCGGCTTGTCGATGCTAGTGTCCCTCTGGCTGAGCCAGTTTTGGCAGTCACGGACACCGTCCCTCTGGCTGAGCCAGTTTTGGCAGCTACGGACATACCTACAGCAGTAGGTAGGCGCAGGTTTGACTGGACCCGTTGCGGCAGTCAGTTTGGATCGGGTGACTTGAGTTGTGTATCAGTAGTGGCATATCGTCCTTCTGTCCTATTTCTTGAGCATTTGTAGATAGAGGCATAGTAGCAGTAGATGTTTACTTTCCAGCTTTTTATACTGCATTTCTTTTGTTACTTTATGCCTCTAGTAGACTTAGTGGGCAGACCGTCGGGCTTGTTGGCGGCACCCACTGAGAACCACTCTGGGAGGTAGTTCTCACACCCGTCGTGGTGTCTTTTCCCCAGGGACTCCAGCTCCAGTTCCTGCTGCACCAGTTGCTGATCCAGCTCCTACTGACCGAGGTAAGGGAGTCGCGAGATAGATCCCTTTCCCCTTTCAGCTTCAGCGAGAGATAGAGGTACCCCGATGTTCGTTTTGGTTGTGTCTATGTTTGAGAGATCTTGTAGTGAGGGATCGAGTTGTACTCTTTTATTTTCTTTTGAGAGACTCCTGTATTCAGGTGAGGATTTTATGTATATTATATGTGAGAGATTATTCTACTTCTTGTTTATAGTTAGTTTTCTTTACCGCTCTGATATCTGTTAGTATAGTTGATCTATTTTTGCAGGTTAGACGCTACGTCTCTACAGGGCTTCCTGTAGGGGCGGCGGATCTGTTGGCGAGCCCGGGGTACAGTTCTGACCCCGGGGCGTGACAGATTAGAGTGGTATCAGAGCCTAGGATGTAGGTCTTTGAGGACTTAGGAACCCTAGGCTTATGGTTAAACCCTAGGATGACCCACGTGAGAGCCGAGACTTTTTAGCGAAAGTCTTGATTGGGTTTCTGACTCTCCCGAGTAGATAGGGACGAGTGATAGACATGTCTTCCTTTGGTAGCGACTATGTTGGCTGCAGACAGCATAGTACTTCTGAAAGGGGGACATGCCTTTTGACTTTCGCTAGATTGAGTCGAGTGTTGTTTCTGGTTCTGATTGTTTGCTTTGTCCCTCAGGTGGGGATGCCTCCTCGACGTTCGATGGTGACGCGCTCGCAGCCTTCGTCCTCTGAGCCCGAGCAGGAGGACTCGGGGCGAGGACCTCAGGCTGAGATTCAGGAGCTCCGTGCCCAGATGGCACAGATGGCGGAGGCGACCCGACGCCAGGAGGAGGCAATGGCGCGGCTGATGCTCATGATGGAGCAGAGAGCACAGCCGACAGTGGCACCCCCTGAGGCTTCGCCGGTGCCTTCTTCCCCTGTTGTGGCACCCCCTGTGGTGCAGCCTGCACCGGCGGTTCCTGCTGAGCCGGTTTCGAGTAGATCACCGGCCGGGGCGACGGGATCTTTGACTGCGGCAGATGTAGTAACCACTGGTTTAAAATAATTGCTTGAGTCCGCTTTTGGTTTTATTTATTGTTCAATTAGACTCGGAGGGTGATCCATAATTTCTTGTTCCCGGTCAGACCGTCGGGACTCGTGGGTATTTCTAGTTAATAAAGCTCGCGAAACGGAGAATGGCGGTGCAATCGGATTTGAATTCCGACGTCGGGTGCTTCCAGAATAAATTTCGGAAGTTGGCTAACGATTCAGGCAACCAGCACGGTTTTTGAGGCGGGTCGGACCCCGGTTCGCACCCGTTTTAATCAATTCCGCGTTTTTTTTTCGGTCGTACAACTCCCGCCCCAACTTCCCACCACTTCCCCACAACTACCCACTAACCGCCCCAACTTCCCACCACTTCCCCACAACTACCCACTAACCGCACCAACTTCCCACCACTTCCCCACAACTACCCACTAACCGCCCCAACTTCCCACCACTTCCCCACAACTACCCACTAACCGCCCCACTTCCCACCACTTCCCCCAACTACCGGCCACTTCCCCACAACTCCCCTTAAACCCCTGCGTACGAAACCCCAAAAGAAAAGCGAAACCATTTCCCAAACTTTCCATTCCCCTAACCTTCCTTACCGCTGTCAATCGGCGTGGAGTAACCGGTGGAGCAATCAAGGAGGAGGAGGAACACCGTACATCCTTTGCCTTGGGACCGGGCACACCAGACGGGGCGAGTCTTCCCTCGTTCAACCCTAGCCAACGAAATCGAGGTAAGCATGGCTTAGGGTTCTTGTTTCTTGGTCCTCTTAGGAGCAAGGAGGGAAGTCGCCACCACCCGGAGCCACCCATGCGGGCGCCGCCGCTAGCGGGCGCCTCCGCATGCGGGCGGCACCGCATGCGGGCTGCCGCATGCGGGCGCCGCCGCTTGCGGGCGCCCCCGCATGCGGGCGCCGCCGCTTGCGGGCGCCCCCGCTTGCGGGTGCGGGCGGCACCGCATGCGGCTGCCGCATGCGGGCGCCGCCGCTCGCGGGCGCCCCCGCATGCGGGTGCGGGCGGCACCGCATGCGGGCTGCCGCATGCGGGCGCCGCCGCTCGCAGGCGCCTCCGCATGCGGGCGGCACCGCATGCGGGCTGCCGCATGCGGGCGCCGCCGCATGCGGGCGCCCCCGCATGCGGGTGCGGGCGGCACCGCATGCGGGCTGCCGCATGCGGGCGCCGCTGCTTGCGGGCGCTGCCGCATGCGGGACCGCATGCGGACGACGCCGCATGCGGGCGTCACCGCATGCGGACGGCACCACGCGCAGTTAGTACACCGCCCAACCGTGCGAGACCAGGCACATACGTGTGCGATTTGTGCACAAGGTGAGGGGGCGCCGGGCGTTCTAATCGTTAATCTGACAAGTCTTTAATTCCTGACTCCTATATGACAGATTCGTGTAGGCCCGGGCGGGTACCCGAGACGCGAGAGAACCTAACATCGGTCAGGAGCGCGACAACAAGGTGGGTTTTTCTCCCGAGGTTTAGTAATGTTAGTGTTCCGGGGAGGATATTAAATATTATGTTAACCTGTACTAACACTGATGGCTCTATGGTTTACTATATTACCCCGTGTTTTGTTACTATGCTCGAGTGCGACACGCGCATCCGCGGTTTGGCCACCGCAAAGGGTGCTCTTTTCCGGAAAGGCGGTCTTTGACCCGTGTTTACCCACGAGGTGACGTAGTGGGGCCCCCGTAGGTGTGGGGTTTGAGGCACGAAGGTGCGAGCGGTGGGACCTATAGGGATTGGATCCCGATAAGGTCAGGTGTGGGACCGCCGGGATTGGATCCCGACGCGGTCAGGTGTTACATGTGTTACCGGGGTTGCAGATGTTACAGGTGGTACAGGTGGTTGCGAGTTACCGTTACGAGTAGAGCGGTTATTTCGGCTAGTCTTACTTTATGGTTTGGTACTACTTTACTGCTTTAGTACTATTTTTGTGATAGTGTCGCTGACTACCCACTCTGTGACAGGTACCTCCAGGGGGTAGAGGTAGGCGACGGTGAGGCCGAGGCGGTAGCAGTCGGGCCGAGGCGGCCCTAGTATGCTGTTGTACTTACTTTCTCTGCATTTCATTCGGATTTGTAGGTTATTGTGTGGTTCTCGATACCCTCGTGGGGTCGTGTGGATGTTGAGTACTTTCATTCTGGTTACGCACTACTGTTTCCTTATCATTCCCGGTTGGCCGTTTTCTAAACAAATCAACTAGAAACAAAAGAAAAAGGACTTCGTAAACTGTTTTCAAAAGTCTAGGGTCGGGTGGGCCCGTTTTCCCAAACCTTGTGGATTTATGCCGTTTTCCAAATCGGTTTTCAAAACCTCAGACCGTGTGGGTCTGTTTTCAAAACAGTGAGTTTATACTTTCAACTTGACTGGCCACGGGTATTGTTTGTCTTCATGCACCATACTACTTCGAACTGTTGTGATTAATTGGAAGTGATTGCTTGTGTTTGACGGTTGTAATAGCCGCGACGCCGTGCATATACAGAGGAGACTCTGCCCGACTTTCGAGTGAATCTGTATATGTGGCGGGTCTGGGCACGCGCCGGGGAAGGAGGTTTTAAAGAAAAAAAATTTTGTACGCACCTTACGCTTACCTCTGTGTACCGTTTCCGCTAAAATATAACCCCCGGGGCGTGACAGATTAAGATGGTATCAGAGACTTCACTTTAATCACAACAGTGGCGGCCCAACATCCACCGAGACATCACACTTAACTACAAATAAATGAAATATGCAGGGTTTAAGAATTAGGACGTGAGAGATCGGGGAGGGGATTTGTAGATAACGTTTTCCTTACCTTCTCGATATTACGGTGGTTCTTTCTAGTAGAGTTGAGTGCTAAGTCTGGGTGGTGTGTCTGTACAGACAATGGTCCGAACCAGAGCATCGGCAGAGGATGTAGGGGCGGATGCGACGACACCAGCGGCTGCAGAAAACCAGCTCCTGCGGCAACAATTGAGGGAGATGGCGGGGCAGCTGGCGACCCTTACGGAACATGTGCGCCAACTGACGCAGCAGCCACCAGTCACTCCTGCCCCTCCACAAGGACCAATTTCACCGGCCACAGCACCGCAAGCGACCGGGGCCGGGGTAGGGGTAGCCCCTCTACCGGCAGCAACGGCCGGACTAGCACCTACCCAGACCACGGCGCCAACGGCAGCACCTGCAACAGCGCCCGCGGGGCCGGCGCCGGGGGCCCTCGGCGGGAGTACCTCCGCGGCCGCCGCCACCGCCGGGGAGGGATGGTTACGCGAGCGGAACGGGAACGAGTGAGGGCCAACCTGGCGGATTTTATGAAATTCGAACCGCCCACGTTCGAGGGGGAGACGACTGATCCCTGGGTCGTCGAAAAATGGGTAGGATCGATGGAAAAGTTGTTCGAGGACTTACTCATCGAGGACCCCGAGCGCGTTCCCCTGGCAGTTCACTTTTTGGAGGGTAACGCTCGTCTATGGTGGAAGACGGTGCGCCCTGATCCCACCACGGGCACCGTGCTTCCATCATGGACGACGTTCAAAAAAGAATTGTTTGGGGCCTTCTTCACCAATAGCGTCAAGAAGAAACTGGAAGACGACCTAAACCACATTCAGCAAGGGAACAAGACGGTTATGGAGTATCAGCGCGAATTCGTGCGCTTGGCAAATTGCGTTCCTTTTGTCATAAGGGACGAACCCCACAAGGCGCAACTGTTCGTGGATGGGTTGCGAAGTGATATATTCCAGGTGGTTCAGGCCGCTGACTTGCATACGTTCCAGAAAGTGGTCGACCGGGCCACTGTTGTAGAGCGTGGGTTCGCCGTTACCCGTGCTAGGAGGGAGGTCTCGGCACATCATGAAGATAGGAAGCGGCTGCCGCAGAGCTACGGGGGGGGAACAACTGCAGGGAGCCGACCCCCCAAACGGTGGAGGACACCGTCGGGAGCACGGAGCGCACCTACGGGAGAGCCGAGGCCAAGAGACAGGCCTTGTGTAATCTGCGGGGGAGCGCACCGAGTGTTGGAGTGTCCCCAGAGAGGCGATCATTGCTTCCGTTGCGGCAAGCAGGGGCACTTCCGCCGCAGCTGCCCCCTTGTCGTGGGATCAGCCTCCTCCGCCGCTTCCACGCCTTCACCACAACTCGCGGGGCGGGGGAAAGCTCCTATGGGGTCGACCTCTAGGCCCCCGGCTACGCGGCACGAAGAGGATAGGCAGCCTCAACCGGGCGGGCGAATTTATTCCATGACCCGCCAGGAAGCGGACCCGCCGGAGCACGTACTTGCAGGTATAACTTCGATTTCAAATTCACGCGCTAGAACCCTCTTTGATACTGGGGCAACACACTCGTTCATTTCACGCGAGTACGTGTTTTCGCATGACCTCGAGGAAACACCTCTCCAAAGTAAGTTGACGGTCCAGACCGCGGGTGGAACACTAGAGGCGACTAGCTTGGTAGCCACTTGCCCGATTAAGTTAGGGCGGCTATGTTGCCCTTGGGATTTAATAGTAATTCCCTTGAAGGAGTACGACGTTGTTTTGGGCATGGACTGGCTCTCAAGGTACCAAGTGCTTATCGACTGCGATAAGCGGATGGTACAACTACAAGAACCAAGTTTCCCTAAGAATGCGTACCTAGCATGCAAGAGCACCTCCTTCCCGGCAGTCATCTCGGCGGTTCGAGCCAGGAGTCTGATAGAGGGTGGGTGTGTGGCCTTTTTGGCATCGGTAGATCTGGTTACCCGACCCTCGACGACACCTTCAGACATCCCGGTGGTGAGGGACTTTCCCGATGTCTTTCCGACGGAGCTGCCTGGGATACCCCCTGAAAGGGAGGTGGTGTTCCCTATTGAACTCTTGCCAGGTACTCAACCCATAACGAAGGCACCTTACCGAATGGCCTTCGCGGAGTTGAAGGAGTTAAAGGCGCAACTGGAAGACCTCTTGGACAAAGGGTTTATCAGGCCGAGTGTGTCACCCTGGGGCGCACCAGTGCTTTTTGTACGGAAGAAGGATGGAAGCCTGCGACTTTGCATCGACTACAGAGGAATAAACAAAGTCACGGTGAAAAACAAGTACCCCCTGCCCAGAATCGACGACCTTTTCGACCAATTACGCGGAGCGACGGTCTTCTCAAAGATTGATCTACAGTCAGGCTACCACCAGCTTCGGGTTCGGAACGAGGACATTCCGAAGACCGCTTTCCGGACCCGGTATGGTCATTACGAGTTTACGGTCATGCCGTTCGGACTTACGAACGCCCCCGCAGTCTTTATGGACATGATGAACCGGGTCTTCAGACCATTCTTAGACCGTTTCGTGGTGGTCTTCATCGACGATATACTAATCTACTCTTCCACCGACGAGGAGCACGAGGGTCACTTACGAACGATTCTCCAAACCCTTAGGGAGCAGAAGCTGTTCGCTAAGCTCAAAAAGTGTGAGTTCTGGCTACGCGAAGTGGGATTCCTGGGGCATGTGATCTCGGCAAAGGGAATCGCCGTGGACCCCAAGAAGGTGGAATCAGTGATAGATTGGCAGCCGCCCACGACGGTGACAGAGGTCCGCAGTTTCTTGGGGCTGGCGGGGTATTATAGACGCTTTGTCGAGGGTTTCTCGAAGATTGCGGCCCCTCTAAACCGGTTGACCAAGAAAGGAGAAAAGTTTGTATGGACGGCCAAGTGCCAGGAAAGTTTTGAAGAACTGAAAAGAAGGCTAACCGAGGCACCGATTCTTGTACTACCAACACCCGGTGAGGACTATGAGGTGTATTGCGACGCTTCAAGAATCGGCCTTGGGGGAGTTTTAATGCAGCAGGGAAAGGTAATAGCCTATGCGTCGAGGCTACTAAAGGACTACGAAAGAAACTACCCAATACACGATTTAGAGCTGGCTGCGGTGGTCTTCGTCCTGAAGTTATGGAGACACTACCTCTTTGGTGTCCATTGTAACATTTTCTCAGATCACCAGAGTCTTAAATACCTATTCACCCAAAAGGAACTAAACCTGCGGCAGAGGCGGTGGCTTGAATTACTGAAGGATTATGACCTAACAATTCAATACCACCCTGGGAAAGCGAACGTGGTAGCGGACGCTTTGAGTAGGAAGGGACGACCGGAAGGGGAATCAGCAGGTGCGATAACTGAGCAGAACAGTTTGATCGCAGAATTCTCACGACTAGGGTTGGAAGTAGTGCCAGCCGGCACGGTTGCGCAACTTTTAACTTTGGTGGTCAAGCCAACCCTACTCGAGAGGATACGAGAGGGGCAGCAGGCGGACTCGTATTTACAGCTCGTAAGAGATAAAATCTCACTGGATCGGGAAGGAGATTTTTCGGTAGAAGGCGACGGCACTCTACGGTTTCGCGGACGGATCTGCGTGCCGGATACCCCAGAATTGAAGAAGGAAATTCTATATGAGGCACACAGCGCCCCTTACGCAGCGCATCCAGGAGGCACAAAGATGTACAAGGATCTCAAACAGACCTTCTGGTGGCCCAAGATGAAGGGAGATGTGACTCGATATGTAGCTCATTGCTTGGTATGCCAGCAGATAAAGGCGGAACATCAACGGCCGGCGGGAAAGTTACAACCCTTAGCGATACCGGAGTGGAAATGGGATCATATCACCATGGATTTTGTCACCGGATTTCCGCGCTCACAACAAGGACATGACACCATATGGGTCGTGGTGGACCGGCTAACCAAGTCAGCGCACTTCCTGCCGATTCACACAACTTGGACCAGAGAGCGGTTGGCCCAAGTCTACCTCAGCGAGATTGTGAGATTACATGGAGTACCGGCATCGATCACATCAGACAGAGACACGCGTTTCGTATCAAAGTTTTGGCAGAGTCTGCAACAAGCCTTAGGGACTAAGTTGCAGTTCAGCACAGCCTTCCACCCTCAAACAGACGGGCAGTCAGAGCGAGTGATACAGACGTTAGAGGATCTGCTTCGGGCCTGTGTACTTGATTGGGGAATCGGTTGGGAGCGTTACCTGCCACTTGTAGAATTTGCGTACAACAATAGTTACCAGGCCAGCATTCAGATGGCACCCTACGAAGCCTTATACGGGAGACGCTGCCGATCCCCGATCTGTTGGGACGACTTGGGAGAACGAAAAATTTTGGGACCCGATTTGGTGGAGGAAATGGAAGGGAAGGTGCGCCTCATCAAACAGCGCTTACTAACCGCCCAGAGTCGACAAAAGAGCTATGCGGATCGGAGACGCCGCGACTTAGAATTCCAGGTGGGGAACACGTGTTTTTGCGGGTCTCGCCGTCGAAGGGAATCAGGCGATTCGGGTTAAAAGGCAAACTGAGCCCGCGGTTTGTGGGGCCATTCGAGATCCTGGAACGGATTGGCCCAGTAGCCTATCGCCTTGCCCTACCACCGAACCTCGATCGGATTCACGATGTGTTCCACGTTTCGATGCTTAAGAAATACCTTCCCGACCTGTCGCATGTCCTGGACGTCTCGACGCTCGAAATAAAGGAGGACCTAAGCTTCGAGGAAACCCCGGTGCGGATCCTAGCAAGAGAAAGCAAGACACTTCGAAACCGAGTCATCCCCTACGTGAAAGTGCTCTGGAACAACCACGAGGAGCGGGAGGCGACGTGGGAGCTGGAATCGAAGATGAGGGAGGGTTACCCCCATCTCTTCACCGAGAACCAGGAATGAGTTTCGAGGACGAAACTCGTTTTAAGAGGTGAGTGATGTAGTAACCACTGGTTTAAAATAATTGCTTGAGTCCGCTTTTGGTTTTATTTATTGTTCAATTAGACTCGGAGGGTGATCCATAATTTCTTGTTCCCGGTCAGACCGTCGGGACTCGCGGGTATTTCTAGTTAATAAAGCTCGCGAAACGGAGAATGGCGGTGCAATCGGATTTGAATTCCGACGTCGGGTGCTTCCAGAATAAATTCCGGAAGTTGGCTAACGATTCAGGCAACCAGCACGGTTTTTGAGGCGGGTCGGACCCCGGTTCGCACCCGTTTTAATCAATTCCGCGTTTTTTTATTTCCGTCGTACAACTCCCGCCCCAACTTCCCACCACTTCCCACAACTACCCACTAACCGCCCCAACTTCCCACCACTTCCCCACAACTACCCACTAACCGCCCCAACTTCCCACCACTTCCCCACAACTACCCACTAACCGCCCCAACTTCCCACCACTTCCCCACAACTACCCACTAACCGCCCCACTTCCCACCACTTCCCCCAACTACCGGCCACTTCCCCACAACTCCCCTTAAACCCCCTGCGTACGAAACCCCAAAAGAAAAGCGAAAACCATTTCCCAAACTTTCCATTCCCCAAACCTTCCTTACCGCTGTCAATCGGCGTGGAGTAACCGGTGGAGCAATCAAGGAGGAGGAGGAACACCGTACATCCTTTGCCTTGGGACCGGGCACACCAGACGGGGCGAGTCTTCCCTCGTTCAACCCTAGCCAACGAAATCGAGGTAAGCATGGCTTAGGGTTCTTGTTTCTTGGTCCTCTTAGGAGCAGGGAGGGAAGTCGCCACCACCCGGAGCCACCCATGCGGGCGCCGCCGCTAGCGGGCGCCTCCGCATGCGGGCGGCACCGCATGCGGGCTGCCGCATTGTAAGACCTAGCCTTTCTTTGACTTTTCCCGTTATCCCTCTTCTCATGACGTCCGACTGAGGGACTAATTTTGGTGTCTTTCCGAATAGTCCGTCGGGGCTCGCGGACAATTTTCGGCTGTAGAACTCGCGAAACGGAGCGCGAGGACGCTTTCGGTTTCGGTTTCCGACTCCCGGTTCATCCAGAATAAATTTTTGAAGTTTGGACCCCCTAGTAAGTGCCCCGGGATCCGTGTTGGGTCCGCACGGTTTTGAAATATACTTATTCGAGAGAAAAAGAGGGGGGGGCTTAGGGTTTTTCTTATTTCTCCTCTCTTCTTTTGCTTCCCTCTCGTAGCCGTCGGCAAGGTGGGAACGACCGGAAAAAGAAAAGAGATCGGGGGCTAACCGAGGACGCGGACGCGGGTAGATCGATCAAGCGGACGATCCCTCTTCTCCCTTTCTCCTCGCAAATCAAGGTACGTTTTCCTTGGAGTTCTTGATTTCGTAGTTTACGGTAAAGGGGAGGGGCCGTCTTTCGGTTTCGGGGAGCGATCGGGGGCCGCCGCCGCCGCCGCGCGGGCCGCCTGCAGGTGGGGCGCCGCGCGGCAGGCGCGCCGCGCGGGCGCCACCCGCAGGCGGGCACCGCGCGGGCAGGGGCCGCGCGGGCCGCCTGCGGCGGGGCGCCGCGCGGCAGGCGTGCCGCGCGGGCGCCACCTGCAGGCCGGCGCCGCGCGGCAGGGGCCGCGCGGGCCGCCTGCAGGCGGGGGCACCGCGCGGCAGGCGCGCCGCGCGGGCGCCCGCCCGCACGCAGGCGCCGCGCGGCATGGGGCCGCGCGGGCCGCCTGCAGGCGGGGCGCCGCGCGGCAGGCGTGCCGCGCGGGCGCCGCCTGCAGGCCGGCACCGCGCGGGCCGCCTGCAGGCGGGGGCGCCGCACGGCAGGCGCGCCGCGCGGGCGCCCGCCCGCACGCGGGCGCCGCGCGGCAGGGGCCGCGCGGGCCGCGTGCAGGCGGGGCGCCGCGCGGCAGGCACGCCGCGCGGGCGCCCGCCCGCATGCAGGCGCCGCGCGGCAGGGGCCGCGCGGGCCGCGTGCAGGCGGGGCGCCGCGCGGCAGGCACGCCGCGCGGGCGCCCGCCCGCATGCAGGCGCCGCGCGGCAAGGGCCGCGCGGGCCGCATGCAGGCGGGGCGCCGCGCGGCAGCGCGCTGCGCGGGCGCCCGCCCGCATGCAGGCACCGCGCGGGCCGGGACCGCGCGGGCCGCATGCAGGCGGGGGCGCCGCGCAGCAGGCACGCCGCGCGGGCACCGCCCGCATGCAGGCGCCGCGCGGGCTGGGGCCGCGCGGGCCGCATGCAGGCGGGGGCGCCGCGCGGCAAGCGCGCCGCACGGGCGCCGCCCGCATGCAGGCACCGCGCGGGCAGGGGCCGCGCGGGCCGCATGCAGGCGGGACGCCGCGCGGCAGGCGCGTCGCGTGAGCCGCCCGCGGGTGGGGCACCGCGCGACGAGCGCGCCGGGGAGGGGGGTTTCGCAGACAAAGGGCACACCGGACAGGTTGGTGCTGAGCGGGGGACTCCGCCGCTCGAATTCCGGGGTTGCGCCCATTGTCTGTGTCCGGCCTGGGGTCGGTGTGGGTTTCAGTCCCCTCAGTCTTGACATATTCTTGTTCCTCCAGGAGTGCGGCACGTCGTTGGCGACGGGTGCACGGACACGGACGAGCCGAGCGCAGGACGACACGCACGAGGTGGGTACATTCCCGGGGACTGTGGGAATATGATTTTTATTGATAGAAATAGTATGTTTGGGGCGAGGTGAATTGTAAGTCTTCTCTCATTTTTATGCTAACCCTGTCCTATTATCATTCTGCTTATCGTCGATCTGAGGCTCTGGTTTTGCTACACGCACACCGGCGGATTGGCCTCCGCAAGGGTGTGCTTTTCCGGAAAAGTGGTACGTTGACCCGTGTACCCCACGCGATGGTGGCGTTAGGAATGGGGGCCCTCATAGGTGGGGGGTGTGAGCGGTGGTGCTGGGGTAGGTGCTCGGCGGCCGAGGCAGGTGCTCGGCAGGGGACACCGGGGTGGGGGCCCGGTGTGGTGGTCGGGAAAGGTGCCCGGTTTTGCTATTGTACAGGGTGTGATCATTGTAGGCGGTGTTTGAGAGAGACGGTTGCTCCGGTTGCGATGGTTTGCTATGTTTTCTAGTCTTTTTGCTTATCATACTATTTCTAGTCACTGACTTCCCACTTCGTGACAGGTTCGTCCAGGGGCGAGTGCTAGAGCACCGGTGAGGCCGCGAGGGTGCTGTTCTGACATTAGTTGACTTCAGACACAGTGATTCTTTTCCCTTGATGCTTTATTTCATTATTCATATTAGTTAGCTGTGGATTGCGACACCCCCGTGGGGTCGAAGTGGATGTTGCCTTTCTTTTCATATACGTTATTGAATGTTATTCTATTCCTTACTGGGCCGTTTTAAACAATGTGATGCAAAGAAAAATAAAACCGTTTGCGAAAACTGCTTTTAAAACGTGGGTGTCGTGTGGGCACCGGATTTTAAAACCCTGTGGAATTTATGTGGTTTTGAACTGGTTTTACAAAAGTCGGCATCGGGTGGGTGCCGTTTTCCAAAACTCTGTGGATTTATGTGGTTTCGAAACAGTTTTCAAAAATAACGGCGCCGTGTGGGCGTCGCTTTTAAAACCTTGCGATTATTTATCCTTTCGAAGCAGTCGGCCCTTCTTCTTTGTGTAAAAGTTGATGGAACATTTGGAAGGCATGATGTATGTGTTTGTACCTCGATTAGTGTGGTTAATGCTTGAGATGAATATATGATGTAGTCAGGACGCCGTGCATATACAAAGGAGACTCTGCCCGTTTGTAGAGTAAACTTTGTGTATGCGGCGGGTCTGGGCACGCGCCGGGGAATAAAGGTTTTCAAAAAAAAATATATACTCATTTGGGGGCATCGGTGGCTCTTCTTCCGCGCATTTAAACCCCCGGGGCGTGACAGATTAAGATGGTATCAGAGAGGGACAGCTTTAACCACAATAGTCGGGGCCCAACATCCACGGGGCGCAATACACTAACTACTGATTAATGAGATGAGCTGGGGTAGTCAAGTAGAACGCGAGTGATCGGGGGGGGGGAGAGTCCGGGCCCTTTCTTTCGTTAGGTGGTTCGTGGTTCCGTACTTGTTAGCAAAGGCTAAAGCTGACTTCCTTTGCGTGTATACAGATAGAGGGCGGACTCAGCAAGCAACCGACGACGGAAATGGATCTCGCCGACGAAGCCAATCGCCTGCTCCGCAACCAGCTGCGCGACGTGGCTGGGCAATTGCTGACTCTCGTGGAGCGCCTCAGCATGCTGATACAGGAACTCGAGGGCGTCGACCGATTCCGGGGCGGCAGCAGAGGCGTCGCCCCTCTCGGGACGCCACCGACGGGCCCTCCCACCCTCCAGGAGGTCGCTAGCTTGGCCGTGCATACCAACGTGGAGCGCGCCCGGCAGGAATACTCTCACCTCGGATCGGCCGGGGACCCCCATCGGAGGGGCCGGGCGAGCAAACGCCCGAGAGCTGGGCAGAACCTCGGGCAGACGACGGAGGAGGAACCTAGGCCACCGAAGCCGTGCGTCATTTGCGGCAACGCACACCCCATGACGAATTGCCCGTGGCGGGATGGACATTGCTTCCGATGTGGCAGGCCGGGCCACACGCGCCATGAGTGCCCTCTGAGGCCGACCGTCAGCAGACCCCCGGCGCCGCGACAGGTTGAGCCTAAGGGAACTACTGCCCCCACCTCTCAAGGGGGCACCGATCCAGAGAGCCGGCCAAATCTTCGCCCAAGGCAAGCACCGGAGGACGAGCGAGGGCTCAAGGGAAGCGCGCACGTACAACCAGGACCCTGCGTCATTTGCAAGGGCGCGCACCCGGTGACGGAATGCACCTGGAGGTACCACTATTGTAACCGGTGCGGCTTGCCAGATCACACGTATCTCTCCTGCCCCCAGGGGCCAACCCCTGCCTCCGCCGCCGCGCCACCACCGCAGAGAGAAACAGAGAGCGCTGCGGCCCCCGTGCAGACAAAGGACTCGCCCGGCGACCAGCCATCCGCGGACTCCTTGGACGGCAGACCCCTACCCCATCACGCGGTGCGACGCTGGCCCAAAGGTTGTGGGCGGACCTCCCCGGCCGTACCGGCAGACGACGCGACGTCCCAAAGTAGGGACTGACAGGTACGTATTTTATTGTTTTTGCTTTTCCCTCTCTTGTCTAGATAGGAGCCCCCCTGGGCCGGAGCAACCCGCCCCTACCAGACCCTTGCGAGCTCTCCTACTTTTAGTTCTACCATTCGTTTAGTCGACCGTTTCGGTTCCCGTACTTGACTGGAGGGCGATCACCATGAGAGGTTGCTTGGCGTACCCACGGTCCCTTTCTTCCTTCTTAAACTCCAAGTCCCTTTTAGTTGCCCCCTTCGGACCTGGCTGAAATAGGCTTCGGGCGGTAAGCTGTCTCCTCCCTTGCACCCTACCACCTGATACCGGTTACGGGCCCCCAGTGATGGGTTGGAGGCACCGTCCAGGCGCCCGACCGTCCCACGGGTACGAAAGTAAGACCGGAGCAGATGTTGTTCGTTAAGCTCGAAAAAGTGCTAGTTCGGGCTACGCGAAGTGGGATTCCTGGGGCCCGTGATCTCGGCGAGGGGATCGCCGTGGACCCTGAGAAAGTGGAATCGGTGACCGGTTGGCAGCCGCCGACGTCAGTGACGGAGATTCGTAGTTTTCATGGGCGGGGCATTTCAGACGTTTCGTCGAGGGTTCCTCGAAAGTTGCGGTCCCTTGTAAACCGGTTGACCAAGAAAGGAGAAAAGCTGTGTGGATGACGCGATGCCAGGAAAGCTTTGAGGAACCAAGGGAAAGGCTAACCAGGGCGCCTATGCTAGTGCTGCCGACCCCGGGAAAAACTACGAAGTGTGCTGCGACGTATCAAGAGTTGGTCTTGGGGGTGTTCTGACGCAACAGGGAAAAGTAATAGCCTACGCCTCTAGGCGACTAAAGGATCACGAAAAGGAACTGAATCTGCGACGGGGGTGGCTGGAGTTACTGAAGGTTTACGATTGAAGAATCCGATACCACCCCGGGAAGGCAGACGTAGTGGCGGACGCGTTTAGCAGAAAAGGGCGCTTAGAAGGAGGCACCAAGACGTACGGGGATCTCAGACAGACCTTCTGGTGGCCAAAGCTGAAGAGGGACGTGACGCTGTTAGTAGCACGCTGCCTGAATTGCCAGCAAGTGAAAGCCGAGCATCAGCGACCGGCGGGGAAATTGCCACCACTACCTGTGCCCGAATGGAAGTGGGAACAAATCACGATGGACTTTGTCACCGGATTCCCGCGTTCGCAGCAGGGACACGACGCGATCTGGGTCGTCGTAGATCGGCTAACTAAGTCAGCTCACTTCCTACCCATCCACACGACCTGGACGCGCGACCGATTGGCGCAAGTCTACCTCGGCGAGATTGTGAGGCTACTTGGGATACCGACATCTACTACCTCAGATAGAGACACGAGGTTTGTTTTGAACTTTTGGCGGAGCCTATAACGAGCCCTGGGGACCCAGTTGCATTTCAGCTCAGCCTTTCACCCCCAGACGGATGGACAATCCGAGCGGGTGATCCAGATTCTCGAGGATATGCTCCGGGCTTGCGTACTGGATTTGGGAGACGGATGATCGCGCTACCTACCCCTTGTAGAGTTCGCTTACAACAACAGCTACCAAGCGAGTATCCAGATGGCGCCGTACGAAGCACAGTACGGCAGACGCTGCAGATCCCCGGTCTGTTGGGACGATCTGGGGGAGCGGAGGTTTTTGGGACCGGACGTGGGGGTGGAAACGGAGGAAAAGGTGCGTCTTATCAGGCAACGGTTGACGACTGCCCAGAGCCGGCAAAAGAGCTACGCAGACCGGAGACGTCGCGACTTGGAATTTCGGGTGGGAGAGCACGTGTTATTGCGGGTTTCGCCGTCAAAGGGGGTGAAGCGATTTGGGTTGAGGGGCAAGCTGAGCCCCCGGTACGTGGGACCATTCGAGATTTTGGAGCGCATCGGCCCGGTGGCCTACCGCCTCGCCCTACCGCCGAACCTAGACCGAGTTCATGACGTGTTCCACGTGTCCATGCTTCGGAAGTATCTCCCTGATCCGTCGCGGGTGCTCGACGCCTCCGCGACTGAGCTTAAAGAGGACCTGAGCTTTGATGAAGTGCCAATGCGAATCCTAGCACGAGTGGACAAGAAACTACAAAGTCGGACAATTCCTTACGTGAAGGTACCTTGGAACAATCAAGAAGAGCGTGAGGCAACCTGGGAACCAGAGTCAAAGATGAGGGAGTGCTACCCGGACCTCTTCACCGCAGGTGAGGGTTAAGTTTCGAGGACGAAACTTGTTTTTAGCGGTGAGTGGTGTAAGACCTAGCCTTTCTTTGACTTTTCCCGTTATCCCTCTTCTCATGACGTCCGACTGAGGGACTAATTTTGGTGTCTTTCCGAATAGTCCGTCGGGGCTCGCGGACAATTTTCGGCTGTAGAACTCGCGAAACGGAGCGCGAGGACGCTTTCGGTTTCGGTTTCCGACTCCCGGTTCATCCAGAATAAATTTTTGAAGTTTGGACCCCCTAGTAAGTGCCCCGGGATCCGTGTTGGGTCCGCACGGTTTTGAAATATACTTATTCGAGAGAAAAAGAGGGGGGGGCTTAGGGTTTTTCTTATTTCTCCTCTCTTCTTTTGCTTCCCTCTCGTAGCCGTCGGCAAGGTGGGAACGACCGGAAAAAGAAAAGAGATCGGGGGCTAACCGAGGACGCGGACGCGGGTAGATCGATCAAGCGGACGATCCCTCTTCTCCCTTTCTCCTCGCAAATCAAGGTACGTTTTCCTTGGAGTTCTTGATTTCGTAGTTTACGGTAAAGGGGAGGGGCCGTCTTTCGGTTTCGGGGAGCGATCGGGGGCCGCCGCCGCCGCCGCCGCGGGCCGCCTGCAGGTGGGGCGCCGCGCGGCAGGCGCGCCGCGCGGGCGCCACCCGCAGGCGGGCACCGCGCGGGCAGGGGCCGCGCGGGCCGCCTGCGGCGGGGCGCCGCGCGGCAGGCGTGCCGCGCGGGCGCCACCTGCAGGCCGGCGCCGCGCGGCAGGGGCCGCGCGGGCCGCCTGCAGGCGGGGGCACCGCGCGGCAGGCGCGCCGCGCGGGCGCCCGCCCGCACGCAGGCGCCGCGCGGCATGGGGCCGCGCGGGCCGCCTGCAGGCGGGGCGCCGCGCGGCAGGCGTGCCGCGCGGGCGCCGCCTGCAGGCCGGCACCGCGCGGGCCGCCTGCAGGCGGGGGCGCCGCACGGCAGGCGCGCCGCGCGGGCGCCCGCCCGCACGCGGGCGCCGCGCGGCAGGGGCCGCGCGGGCCGCGTGCAGGCGGGGCGCCGCGCGGCAGGCACGCCGCGCGGGCGCCCGCCCGCATGCAGGCGCCGCGCGGCAGGGGCCGCGCGGGCCGCGTGCAGGCGGGGCGCCGCGCGGCAGGCACGCCGCGCGGGCGCCCGCCCGCATGCAGGCGCCGCGCGGCAAGGGCCGCGCGGGCCGCATGCAGGCGGGGCGCCGCGCGGCAGCGCGCTGCGCGGGCGCCCGCCCGCATGCAGGCACCGCGCGGGCCGGGACCGCGCGGGCCGCATGCAGGCGGGGGCGCCGCGCAGCAGGCACGCCGCGCGGGCACCGCCCGCATGCAGGCGCCGCGCGGGCTGGGGCCGCGCGGGCCGCATGCAGGCGGGGGCGCCGCGCGGCAAGCGCGCCGCACGGGCGCCGCCCGCATGCAGGCACCGCGCGGGCAGGGGCCGCGCGGGCCGCATGCAGGCGGGACGCCGCGCGGCAGGCGCGTCGCGTGAGCCGCCCGCGGGTGGGGCACCGCGCGACGAGCGCGCCGGGGAGGGGGGTTTCGCAGACAAAGGGCACACCGGACAGGTTGGTGCTGAGCGGGGGACTCCGCCGCTCGAATTCCGGGGTTGCGCCCATTGTCTGTGTCCGGCCTGGGGTCGGTGTGGGTTTCAGTCCCCTCAGTCTTGACATATTCTTGTTCCTCCAGGAGTGCGGCACGTCGTTGGCGACGGGTGCACGGACACGGACGAGCCGAGCGCAGGACGACACGCACGAGGTGGGTACATTCCCGGGGACTGTGGGAATATGATTTTTATTGATAGAAATAGTATGTTTGGGGCGAGGTGAATTGTAAGTCTTCTCTCATTTTTATGCTAACCCTGTCCTATTATCATTCTGCTTATCGTCGATCTGAGGCTCTGGTTTTGCTACACGCACACCGGCGGATTGGCCTCCGCAAGGGTGTGCTTTTCCGGAAAAGTGGTACGTTGACCCGTGTACCCCACGCGATGGTGGCGTTAGGAATGGGGGCCCTCATAGGTGGGGGGTGTGAGCGGTGGTGCTGGGGTAGGTGCTCGGCGGCCGAGGCAGGTGCTCGGCAGGGGACACCGGGGTGGGGGCCCGGTGTGGTGGTCGGGAAAGGTGCCCGGTTTTGCTATTGTACAGGGTGTGATCATTGTAGGCGGTGTTTGAGAGAGACGGTTGCTCCGGTTGCGATGGTTTGCTATGTTTTCTAGTCTTTTTGCTTATCATACTATTTCTAGTCACTGACTTCCCACTTCGTGACAGGTTCGTCCAGGGGCGAGTGCTAGAGCACCGGTGAGGCCGCGAGGGTGCTGTTCTGACATTAGTTGACTTCAGACACAGTGATTCTTTTCCCTTGATGCTTTATTTCATTATTCATATTAGTTAGCTGTGGATTGCGACACCCCCGTGGGGTCGAAGTGGATGTTGCCTTTCTTTTCATATACGTTATTGAATGTTATTCTATTCCTTACGGGGCCGTTTTAAACAATGTGATGCAAAGAAAAATAAAACCGTTTGCGAAAACTGCTTTTAAAACGTGGGTGTCGTGTGGGCACCGGATTTTAAAACCCTGTGGAATTTATGTGGTTTTGAACTGGTTTTACAAAAGTCGGCATCGGGTGGGTGCCGTTTTCCAAAACTCTGTGGATTTATGTGGTTTCGAAACAGTTTTCAAAAATAACGGCGCCGTGTGGGCGTCGCTTTTAAAACCTTGCGATTATTTATCCTTTCGAAGCAGTCGGCCCTTCTTCTTTGTGTAAAAGTTGATGGAACATTTGGAAGGCATGATGTATGTGTTTGTACCTCGATTAGTGTGGTTAATGCTTGAGATGAATATATGATGTAGTCAGGACGCCGTGCATATACAAAGGAGACTCTGCCCGTTTGTAGAGTAAACTTTGTGTATGCGGCGGGTCTGGGCACGCGCCGGGGAATAAAGGTTTTCAAAAAAAAATATATACTCATTTGGGGGCATCGGTGGCTCTTCTTCCGCGCATTTAAACCCCCGGGGCGTGACACGCATGCGGGCGCCGCCGCTTGCGGGCGCCCCCGCATGCGGGCGCCGCCGCTTGCGGGCGCCCCCGCATGCGGGTGCGGGCGGCACCGCATGCGGGCTGCCGCATGCGGGCGCCGCCGCTCGCGGGCGCCCCCGCATGCGGGTGCGGGCGGCACCGCATGCGGGCTGCCGCATGCGGGCGCCGCCGCTCGCAGGCGCCTCCGCATGCGGGCGGCACCGCATGCGGGCTGCCGCATGCGGGCGCCGCCGCATGCGGGCGCCCCCGCATGCGGGTGCGGGCGGCACCGCATGCGGGCTGCCGCATGCGGGCGCCGCTGCTTGCGGGCGCTGCCGCATGCGGGACCGCATGCGGACGACGCCGCATGCGGGCGTCACCGCATGCGGACGGCACCACGCGCAGTTAGTACACCGCCCAACCGTGCGAGACCAGGCACATACGTGTGCGATTTGTGCACAAGGTGAGGGGGCGCCGGGCGTTCTAATCGTTAATCTGACAAGTCTTTAATTCCTGACTCCTATATGACAGATTCGTGTAGGCCCGGGCGGGTACCCGAGACGCGAGAGAACCTAACATCGGTCAGGAGCGCGACAACAAGGTGGGTTTTTCTCCCGAGGTTTAGTAATGTTAGTGTTCCGGGGAGGATATTAAATATTATGTTAACCTGTACTAACACTGATGGCTCTATGGTTTACTATATTACCCCGTGTTTTGTTACTATGCTCGAGTGCGACACGCGCATCCGCGGTTTGGCCACCGCAAAGGGTGCTCTTTTCCGGAAAGGCGGTCTTTGACCCGTGTTTACCCACGAGGTGACGTAGTGGGGCCCCCGTAGGTGTGGGGTTTGAGGCACGAAGGTGCGAGCGGTGGGACCTATAGGGATTGGATCCCGATAAGGTCAGGTGTGGGACCGCCGGGATTGGATCCCGACGCGGTCAGGTGTTACAGGTGTTACCGGGGTTGCAGATGTTACAGGTGGTACAGGTGGTTGCGAGTTACCGTTACGAGTAGAGCGGTTATTTCGGCTAGTCTTACTTTATGGTTTGGTACTACTTTACTGCTTTAGTACTATTTTTGTGATAGTGTCGCTGACTACCCACTCTGTGACAGGTACCTCCAGGGGGTAGAGGTAGGCGACGGTGAGGCCGAGGCGGTAGCAGTCGGGCCGAGGCGGCCCTAGTATGCTGTTGTACTTACTTTCTCTGCATTTCATTCGGATTTGTAGGTTATTGTGTGGTTCTCGATACCCTCGTGGGGTCGTGTGGATGTTGAGTACTTTCATTCTGGTTACGCACTACTTTTTCCTTATCATTCCCGGTTGGCCGTTTTCTAAACAAATCAACTAGAAAACAAAAGAAAAAGGACTTCGTAAACTGTTTTCAAAAGTCTAGGGTCGGGTGGGCCCGTTTTCCCAAACCTTGTGGATTTATGCCGTTTTCCAAATCGGTTTTCAAAACCTCAGACCGTGTGGGTCTGTTTTCAAAACAGTGAGTTTATACTTTCAACTTGACTGGCCACGGGTATTGTTTGTCTTCATGCACCATACTACTTCGAACTGTTGTGATTAATTGGAAGTGATTGCTTGTGTTTGACGGTTGTAATAGCCGCGACGCCGTGCATATACAGAGGAGACTCTGCCCGACTTTCGAGTGAATCTGTATATGTGGCGGGTCTGGGCACGCGCCGGGGAAGGAGGTTTTAAAGAAAAAAAATTTTGTACGCACCTTACGCTTACCTCTGTGTACCGTTTCCGCTAAAATATAACCCCCGGGGCGTGACAGCAGAACAGCGGGAGGTAGTAGATTTGTTGATGAGGTTTCGACAGTTCGATCCGCCCCGCTTTTCGGGCATGAGTGCTGAGCCTTGGGCAGCCGAGACCTGGATTACCACCATGGAGCGCCACTTCGAGAGCTTATTTGTGGATGAGAGGTTTCGGGTTATTCTGGCTACCCATTTTCTGGAGAGCAACGCCGAGGCGTGGTGGCGGCGTGTGCGACCAGCTGGTCCACCTAGGACGCAGCTTCTTTCCTGGGCCGAGTTTCGGAGCATGTTGCTGGGAGCCTTCTTTCCGAAGAGTGTCCAATAGCGATTGGAGGAGCAATTAAAGAATCTCCGCCAGGGAGATAGGCCGGTGCACATGTACATAGCGGAATTCAACCAGCTATTGGCATGTGTGCCTCATGTGGCTAGGGACGAGAGCCATCGTGTTTATATGTTTGAGAGAGGACTTTGTCGAGACATCTACCAGTTCGTCCGCTCCCGTAGACTGCAGACCTTGGAGGCCTCGATGGAGCAGGCTTTGTATGTGGAGTGTGGAGAGGCCGTGATGGATGAGGTATCTCCGGCCCCTGTAGCGACTTCTGGGGCGAAGCGCCCGGCTTCCGCGGAGGAAGGGCAGTCTAGCAGGCAGGGACCCCCGAGACCTCCGCGTTTCCACCCTCAGGGCCGGGGGCACCAGGGATGCCAGAGATCGGGGGCGTCTCGGCAGACACAGCAGCAGCAGCAGCGTCGACCACCGCGACAGCAGCAGTCATCCCAGCAGACTTCTCACCAGCAGCGTTCGGATCGGTGCATTATCTGTGGAGGCCCCCATACGCCGACTCAGTGCTCGCAGAGACAGGGGCGGTGTTTTCGCTGTGGGCAGGCCGGCCATATTGCGAGCGCATGTCCCAGGGCCGGTCATCCAGCTCCTTCATCAGCATCAGCACCATCCATTCCTTACCAGCCAGCCGGTCCTTCTGCAGCCTACAGCAGGCCAGATTTTGCCTCCTCTTCTTCTCGGCAGCCAGAGCGACGTCCCCCGGCACCGAGCGGTCGTGTATATGCCGCTCAGGTTGAGGACGCTTCAGCAGCAGAGCAGGTCGTCGCATGTATTATTCTGATCTCAGCAGTCCGTGCTCGGGCTCTTTTCGATACCGGTGCTTCTCATTCATTCATCAGTAGATCATTCGCATCCCTGCATGGTATAGCGGTAGCTTCTTTGTCTCATGCATTAGAGGTTCAGATACCGGATTATGTTCTGCATGTCGATGAGTACTGTAGAGATTGCCCCATACAGTTGGGATCCTGGATTCTGCCGGCCGACTTGCTTGTCTTACGACAGCTCCAGGATTTCGATGTTGTACTGGGTATGGATTGGTTGTCGAGATATTATGCCACCATTGATTGCCGCGAGAGGACTGTTACTCTGCGTGAGCCGGGGCAGGAGGTGTTTGTCTTCCGGGGCTGTCAGAGTTCCTTGTTCGCCCTGACTATTTCTTCGGCGAGGGCCAGGCGGTTGATGAGTAGAGGATGCACCACATTTCTGGCGACGATTGTAGAGGTGCCTACGGCGGCACGGGGACTCGAGGATATTCCAGTAGTCCGCGAGTTACCCGATGTGTTTCCCCCAGAGCTGTCGACCATGCCGCCAGAGAGGGAGATTGAGTTCGTGATTGATGTGGTACCCGGAACCGCACCAATCTCGAAGGCACCTTACAGGATGGCGCCTGCCGAGTTGAGAGAGTTGAAGGCCCAGCTACAGGATCTTTTGGACAGAGGCTTCATTCGGCCCAGTGTTTCGCCGTGGGGAGCGCCTGTTTTGTTCGTGAAGAAGAAGGATGGGACACTTCGCTTATGTGTGGACTACCGGGAACTAAACAAAGTGACCATCCGGAATAAGTATCCTCTGCCATGGATTGATGACTTGTTTGATCAGCTACAGGGAGCCTTCGTATTTTTAAAGATTGATCTCCAGTCAGGTTACCACCAGCTGAGGGTGAGGGCTGAGGACATCCCCAAGACGGCGTTTAGATCCCGGTATGGATATTACGAGTTTACGGTTATGCCGTTCGGTTTGACCAATGCCCCAGCTGCATTCATGGATCTGTTGAACCGGGTTTTTCAGCCGTACTTGGATCGATTTGTGGTTGTATTCATTGATGACATCCTGATTTACTCCCGGAGCGATGCGGAGCACGAGGAGCACTTGAGGATAGTGCTGCAGCTTCTACGTGATAAGAAGTTGTATGCCAAGCTTAAAAAGTGCGAGTTTTGGCTTCGGGAGGTTGCTTTCTTGGGCCACATTGTTTCAGCCGCTGGAGTAGCGGTCGACCCGACGAAGATTGACACAGTTCGGGATTGGCCGAGGCCGACGACAGTTACTGAGGTACGGAGTTTCTTGGGCCTAGCTGGTTATTATCGTCGGTTCATGGATGGCTTTGCGAAGCTCTCTACTCCCCTGACCAGTTTGACGAGGAAGGGGACGAGGTTCGTTTGGACCGAGCAGTGTCAGCAGAGTTTCGAGGAACTGAAGAGAAGATTGATCTCAGCACCTGTTCTTGCACTGCCGGTTATGGGAGAGGGTTTCGTGATCTACAGTGACGCCTCGCACAGCGGTCTGGGTTGCGTCTTGATGCAGCATGGTAGGGTAATTGCCTATGCTTTACGGCACTTAAAGGATTACGAGAAGAATTACCCTACGCATGACTTAGAGCTTGCAGCTGTTGTTTTTGCACTGAAGCTGTGGTGGCATTACCTCTATGGTGAGCATTGTGAGATTTATACAGATCATAAGAGCTTAAAGTATCTGTTCACCCAAAAGGAGTTGAACCTTAGGCAACGCCGGTGGTTGGAGCTGTTAAAGGATTACGATCTGAGTATCCTTTATCACCCCGGCAAGGCCAATGTGGTGGCAGATGCTCTGAGCCGGAGGTCAGTGCATAGCTTGAGTTTGATGATTACCCAGCAGGCACAGCTGATAGAGCAGATGAGGCGACTTTAGATTGAGGTAGTATCCCCTGGGGTCTCTGCGAGACTTATGACTATGGTCTTGCAGCCCACTCTGCTGGACAGGATCAGGGAGATGCAGAGTGAGGACCCCCACTTGGAGAGGATCACGGTACAGATTCAGACAGATCAGAGAGGGGATTTCTCAGTGGACAGCTCGGGAGTACTACGGTACAGGGACCGAGTTTGTGTGCCATCGAATTTGGAGATCAGAGATCAGATATTGAGAGAGGCCCATTATACACCTTATACCATCCATCTTGGAGGTACTAAGATGTATAAGGACCTTAGGGCACACTTTTGGTGGTCGGGGATGAAGCGGGATATTGGAAGGTTTGTTGCTCAGTGCTTAACTTGCCAGCAAGTGAAGGCAGAGCATCGTGTTCCTGCTGGCAAGTTGCAGAGCCTTCCAATTCCCGAATGGAAGTGGGACCACATCACCATGGATTTCGTGACTGGGCTACCGAGATCATAGAGTGGAGCCGACGCAGTTTGGGTGATTGTTGATAGACTTACCAAGTCAGCACATTTCCTGCCTGTACCGATGACTTGGCCCTTGGAGCGCCTGGCACAGCTATACTTGGATGAGATCGTGAGGCTGCATGGAGTACCAGCATCCATTGTTTCAGATCGAGACCCGAGGTTCGTGTCACAGTTTTGGGGGAGCTTACAGTCAGCCATGGGTACTCAGCTTAGATTCAGCATGGCATTCCACCCACAGACAGATGGTTAGTCAGAGCGCACCATTCAGACTCTTGAGGATATGTTGCGTGCGTGCGTCATGGATTTTTGAGGAGGATGGCACCGACACTTACCCCTGGTTGAGTTCGTGTACAACAACAGCTTTCAAGCGAGCATTCAGATGGCTCCGTTTGAGGCGTTGTACGGACGCAAGTGTCGGTCGCCCCTATACTGGAGCGATGTGGGTGAGAGGAGGACGCTGGGGCCAGATTTACTGCTGGAGGCGGAAGAGAAGGTCCGAGTTATTCGTCGGCACTTGGAGACGGCCCAGAGTCGCCAGAAGAGTTATGCAGATGTTCGGCGGCGAGACCTTGAGTTCCAGGTTGGTGATCATGTCTTCTTGAAGGTCTCGCCCTCGAAAGGGGTCCGGAGGTTCGGAGTGCGTGGGAAGCTTAGTCCCCGCTTCATTGGACCCTTTGAGGTGCTTGAGAGGGTAGGCCCTGTGGCTTATAGAGTTGCTCTACCTCCCCGTTTGGCTGGTGTTCACGATGTCTTCCATGTTTCGGCCTTGAGGAGATATGTGTTCGATCCGTCTCATGTCATTGACTTCGCATCCTTGGATATTGGCGAGGACTTGGTTTACGAGGAGCGCCCGTTGCGGATTCTGGCTCGTGAGGTGAGGGAATTGCGCAACCGGGCAATACCTTATGTGAAGATCCTTTGGAGCAACCATGAGGAGCGAGAGGCTACCTGGGAGCTTGAGACGGAGATGCAGGATGCCTACCCTTTTCTGTTCGAGACTTCTGGCTGAGGTACGTTTGTTTTTACTCTGTTTCGTTTCGAGGATGAAACTTTCTTTTAGTAGGGGAGGATGTAGTGGCCCTAGTTCCCATGCAGTGTTTTTCCGATGAATCCACTGTTGGAACACCTAGTATTGGTGTATCTCGCCCACAGTGCATCAATCGGATGCTACAGATGGACCCTGTGTGCTCCTATTTGCTGTGTTGGCCTTCGGCTGGGTTTGCCAGAAATTCTGGTAAGAATTAGGCCAAACGGAGGTCGGAAATGGATTCAGCACGGAAAAACGCTTGAAAACAACTTTTTGTTTGTTTAATTTGGACTCCGGATGCCCAAAAACGAACACCCGGAAGTTTTTAGTGGATTTTGGTGCATGGGAGGGGCCGTAGACCGCCGGGATGCCACGTGGCGGCCTGTCATTGGCCGGTTCAGGATGCGCGGTCCACAGAGCAGTGCGGCGGGGTGCACAGACCCGGCGCAGGGACACGTGGCACCGCCTGATTGGCGGGCCCACGGCGCGCGGTCTACCGGGTGAGCGCGGCGGTGCATGGACCAGGCGGGGGGACACGTGGCAGCCTCCGGATGGTCAGTGCATGCGGCGCGGTCCACGAAATTCTTGCGGAAAGCGTGGACCGGGTGCAGGGGACACGTGTCACTCCCTCATTGGCGGGTGCAGCACGCGCGGTGCACGGGGCGCGGAGTTGGTGCCTCGGGAAGCGTGCCCACGTGCGACCCACGTCGCGCGACCGGCGCACACGTCACGCGGTCGGCGGTCAACAGGGAGGCCACGTGGCGCCCGCTCATTGGCGGGCGCCACTGCCATACTGTGCGAGGGGGTGGACACGTGGCGGGCGGTGAGTGGTCCGCACCGGTGTTCGCTGTTCGGCTGGACACGTGGCGGCTTCCGACTGGCCCTGCACCGGTGTTTGCTGTTCGGTGGACACGTGGCAGCACCAGGGCGTTTCGGGCGTGAACAGTGTTGGGCCCGGGCCCAACACTGTAGGCGCCCGAAACTTTTCGGGCGCCCGAAAGTTGGGCCCGAGCCCATTAAGCTTGTTTTTTTTGGGCCTTTTCCTTTGGAGCCTATAAATAGGCCGTGTTGGGCTGGATTTTTCCACCCTTTCTCGTGGGATTTAGCTCTTGAGCCTTTTACAAAAGTCTTTCCTCTCCCTCTTGCCAATCTTCCGGTGAAGTTTCAGATTTTCTGGAAGCCGCAACGACAGTGTTTTCTGCCTCGTAGTGCGGAGCGACGGTATACTGTTGGAGTCCCTTTTCCGTCGCATTTTAGTCTGGGAGACCTGCAGAGCTACTCCGACCTCATTTTTAAACAATTTCTTCGACAACGGTTGCAGAGAGGTACATCTACGTTTTCCGTGTTGATCGTTTTTCCCAGAAATGAGTTTTTTTAGGGGTTTGGGGTACATTTTTACACCCCTTTGTAACAGTTTGGATTTCTGGCAGCAGCAACTTCGCGGAATTTTATCTCCACTTCTGGGTATCGTATTCAGACGATTCAAGAGCCTATCGATATCTACACTTCGCGAGGATCGTCGTGATATTTTTAATGGAATTTATTGGGGAGTATTTTCAGGTGAAATTTTCGTGTGAACAGTAACCTTGCATGCAGATTTTTGGGACCTATTGTTGTGTGTAAATTGTATGTAATTGAGAGTTGTTGTTGTACCCAGGACTGTAAGAGCACTTTTTCTGTGCTCCTTTGTAGTGATCCGACCCTTAGGGGTATTTTTGAACTCACATGTAATCGCTTAAGCCTTAAGCGAAATAAAATTATTTAATTTTCAAAAGTCGGCCGGGACAAGATGTGTGTATTTTTCTGCGATAGAGCGCGAAAAACGATGACCGACGGTGCGATCGGATTCGAAATCCGATGTCGGGATCTCCCGGAACGGGATCCTTAGCGACGCGGTAATTAGTCACGCTTCGGAAACCGTGCAAAAATATCTTGCACCCGTTAGAGATGAGGTGGGTTATCTCATAGGGGATAATTAATTAATTAATTAATCAATTATCCGGTGACGGAAATTAAATCCTCCTACGTACGAATAAAAGGGGGGATTTTATCTCGCGGATTGGATAGGAGATAAAATCCAGATACTTAAATTTGGAAATTTATCTTTCCAAGATTATTTAATGAAGGGGATTAAATAATCGGTGACCGGGATTTGAAAATTGGAAATTTAAATAACCGATGATTTAAATCTAAGTGGGAATTTATCCCCCATGATTATTTAATGAAGGTGATTAAATAATCGGTGGCCAGGATTTAAAAGGGTGAAGATTTTATCTCGTAAGTCAGATATTTATTTGAGAAATAGAAACGGGATGTTTTGGGTTTTCCTAGTTACGCACGTGTAAGATAAAGCGGATATTAATTAAATAATTAAGTAATAGGGTTATCGGTAAGGACTAATCAATTAATAAATTAATTAATCGGAGTCAAAATATCCGAAAGGATTTTGACGGTGCGTATGCGTGAAATAGGATAAATAGATAGGGAGATGTATTTATTCCCCCGTTTACCGAACGAAACCCTATTTTTTAAAATACCGCCTCCTCAAACCCTCCTCTTTCGTGCGTACCGAAACCCCAACCGGTGAGGAAAAGGAAAGAAAAGAGAGAACGGAACCCTAACCGGAGGAAGGAGAAGGAAAAGAGAAGGAGCCGATCGTCCCAAACCCGACCCGAAGGCAAGAAACACGACCGGACACCTTCCCGACGATCTCCGGTTAGTAGAATATTTTTTAGTAATTTTTCCGGATTTTTCCTGTCGCCTTTTCGTCAATTTCTTGAGTTTCTCCGCCGTCCCCGTTACCGTCGCCGTCGTCGTAATTGTGCTAGACGGACGGAACGGACGGCGGAGACGCGCGGTGCCGCTAGGGCATCGCGCGGGGAGGGGGAAAACAATCGCGGACGACCGGGCGCCGCCGCAAGCGGCGACGGCGCCGCGCGGGTCGCACCCGCGCGGGCGCCGCGCGGACACCGCGCGGCCGCCGCGCGGGCGGCCCTACGCGGGCGCCGCGCGGGGTGCCGCGCGGGCGGCCCGCGCGGGAGCCGCGCGGGCACCCGCGCGGGGTGCCGCGCGGGCGGCCCCGCGCGGGCGCCCGCGCGGGCGCCGCGCGGGGTGCCGCGCGGGCGGCCCCGCGCGGGCACCCGCGCGGGGTGCCGCGCGGGCGGCCCCGCGCGGGCGCCGCGCCGGCACCCGCGCGGGCGCCGCGCGGGCACCCGCGCGGGGTGCCGCGCGGGCGGCCCCCCGCGGGAGCCGCGCGGGCACCCACGCGGGGTGCCGCACGGGCGGCCCCGCGCGGGCGCCGCGCGGGCCCGTGTCCGTACGGGCACCGCGCGGACGCCGCGCGGGGCACTATGCGGGCGCTGTCCGCGGAGCCACGCCGCGCGCGGCTCCGACGGACGGCGACGGCCGCTCAAGGCAAGGGTGTCCCGCCGGACAGCGGGACGGTGCCGGACTCTTCGTACATAATAGAGTGGGGTATTTCTGTTGCAATATGTTAGTATGTATTCTGATCTTAGTATCCGTGCGGACTTTTTATAGGTCCAGGTGCGCAGCGGGAGAGTGCAGAGGCCTCGGGTGACCCGTCTTCTCTCCAACCAGGTGGGTAGGGTTGCTATAAGTGCAACAAGTGCAGTAAGTGCATTTATCGCCATTAAAGTACTCTTAAATTTACCTAACAAAGTAGATGGACAGTTTAACCTTTCGCTTAATGATGTTTTATCTAACAATTTAAGCGGCTGCGGTCGCGGTGCTCACCACACGCCAATCTTGGCAATCCGGTTTCGGATGCTGCACGTACACCGGCGGATCGGGCCACCGCATGGTGTACTTTTCCGGAAAAGTGGTCTTTTTGACCCGTGTGCCTCACAAAGGGGTGGGAGCCGTGAGGACCCCTTCACGGCAGCTATAGGGGCCGCACTAGCCCCGTGAAGAGGTTAAAAGCATCAAAAGGTGTTTGTGCACGAGGGGGGACTTTAGTCTCCCCGACAGGTACTCTGGGGTTGGTGCCCAGTTTAAAATATGCACAGGGGTTTAACGAAAGGTTACGGTGTACTCGGTGTATTCGGTTCGTTTTTCCTTCCTTGATACTATTAGACATCTACTTTGTTTGTCACTGACGTTACCCACTCCGTGACAGGTACTGCTACTAGGTGCGTCAGCCGGGGTGACGGTGGGGCTGCGTCGTGAGGACCGTAGTCGGACACTTGGTTATTATGATTATATCTCATTTCCTTTTTCGTATAAATACTTAATTTGCTTGTGGATGGCTTTAGTTGTGAACATGTATTAATTAGCTCTGTGGATGAGGTGTATTCTTATGTTTTAATTACGTTTAGTGGCGTTCCTTTTATGCGGCATGTTTTCATGATAAATTAAAGGATTGCGAAAATGTTTTCTCAAAACGAAGTGCCGTGTGGGCACGGGTTTTGCAAACGCTGGGTTTTATCCTTTCCAAACACTGACGCCGCTTTATAAACTTGCTTTAATTGGTGATGAATGTCTACGGTATGGTTGTTGGTTGGTGATTAATGTGTGATGAATTGTATGTTGTAAATGAGACGCCGTGCATATACAAAGGAGACTCTGTCCGTGGACAGAGTGAATTTGTGTATGTGGCGGTCTGGCACGCACCGGGGTTGAGGTTTATATCACCTTATTAAGAAAAAAAAAAAAAATAGACACGCAATTTTCCGCTTTAAATGACTCAAAAACCCCCGGGGGCGTGACAGATTAAATGGTATCAGAGAAATACAACCACAACCATAGTAGACGTGACTTACATCCACAGTGCGAGGTGCCACAAGCAAATGGGACATGAGATAACCAAGGTATAGGTGCGTAGTACGTGAGAGTACGGGGAAATGGGAACGTAACATAGGTGAAATCGTGAGACGGTGTGATAGGGTTATAACCATAGGGTTGACATGGCTTCTTTGGTGACAGCAAGCAATGGCTCGGACTAGGTCGTCCACCGAGAATGCGGACGCGGACGGAGCGGCCTCAGCCGCCGCGGAAAACCAGGCCCTCCGGCGACAACTGCGGGAAATGGCCGGGCAGTTAGCGACGCTGACGGAGCAGGTTCGTCAGCTGACGCAGCGACAGGCTACCGCAACCACCGAGCGTGAACCGATCCCTCCGCCCGAAGCCACAGCACCCACTACGGAGCCCCAAGGGGGGGGTGGTACGACGACGGAACAGCCCCCAGCCCCAAGGGAAGTACCCACCCCAACGACTTCGGGGCCCGTGTTGGGAGCGACAGCGGGGGAGGCAGGGACGACCCCTACCCTTGGGGGATCCGCCACCGCAGGAGGGATCGCAGAGCAGCGAGCGACGCGGGAGAGGGTCAGGACGAATTTGACTGAGTTCAAGAAGCATGACCCACCCACCTTCGAGGGAGAAACGACCGACCCATGGGTCGTCGAGAAGTGGGTGGATACCATGGAAAAGCTTTTCGAGGATTTACTGATAGAGGAACAAGAGCGGGTCCCACTAGCTGTCCACTTTCTGGAAGGGAATGCACGCATCTGGTGGAAGACGGTACGTCCGGATCCGTCCACCAACGACCCGCTACCGACATGGTCGGTCTTTAGGGAGGAACTCTTCGGTGCGTTCTTCTCTGAAAGCGTCAAGCGGCAACTGGAAGACGATTTGAAGAACATCAGGCAAGGGAACCGCTCAGTCGTGGAGTATCAAAGGGAGTTTGTGAGGTTGGTCAATTGCGTCCCGTTTGTTGTACGGGATGAACCTCACAAGGCCCGTCTTTTTGTGGATGGGCTGCGGAGCGACATCTTCGAGATGGTTCAGGCGGCGGACCTGCGCACGTTCCGAGAGGTGGTGGACAGGGCCACCATCGTGGAGCGGGGGTTCGCCATGACCCGAGCTCGACGGGAGGGATCGGAAAACAACCGGGAAAAGAAACGGACGCAGACCTACCCGGGAGGGGGCCCTCCTGGCGGGAGCCGGCCCCCAAAATACCCCAAGACGCAGCAGGGAAACAAGAGTGCGCCGGCCGGGAGACCTCGACCAGCAAACAAGTCGTGTGTTATTTGCGGAGCGTCGCATCCGGTGACTGAATGCCCTAAGAAGCAAGATCACTGCTACCGCTGCGGCAAACAGGGACATTTCCGATTCAACTGTCCCCTGAACCCTGGAGCGGCATCTTCCGCAGCTTCCACTCCAACGGCGCAGCCACCGGGACGGGGTAGGGCGCCAACGGGAATGCCCCCGCGCCCTTCGGCACCAAGAACAGAAGGAGAATCGCGACCACAACCAGGAGGGAGGCTCTATTCCATGGGTCAGCATGGAGCGGCACTGCCAGAGGAGGTGGTCGCAGGTATTACTTCCGTTTCTAATTTTCGAGCTCGAACTCTGTTTGACACCGGGGCGACTCGCTCCTTTATTTCCCGTACCTTTGCGCAAACCCATCAGCTAGAAAGTAGTCCTCTGGATGTCTTAATGACCGTCCAGACCCCTGGGGGGCCCATCGCGGCAACTGGCCTGGTAACCTCATGTTCAATAAGGCTGGGAAGGTTGTCGTGCCCCTGGGATCTGGTGGTCATACCGCTAAAAGAATACGACGTGGTCTTGGGCATGGACTGGCTCACCGAGTATCAGGCGGTCATCGACTGCGAGAAGCGACAGGTGCAGCTACAGAAGCCGGGATTCCCAGAAAACGTGTACTTGGCGTGCAAAAGTACTTCCTTCCTGGCCGTCATCTCCGCGTCAAGAGCTAGGAAGCTGATAGAGGGCGGGTGCGTGGCTTATCTAGCCTCTGTAGATCTAGCCACCCGACCCGTTCCCTCGCCTTCAGAAATTCCCGTGGTAAGGGAATTCCCGGATGTATTTCCGGCGGAGCTTCCCGGAATGCCGCCGGAACGAGAGGTTGACTTCCCAATTGAACTGCTCCCCGGCACCAAGCCCATCACCAAGGCACCGTACAGGATGGCCTTCGCGGAGCTGAAGGAACTCAAGGCACAGTTGGAGGACCTTTTGGACAAAGGTTTCATCAGACCAAGCGCGTCACCTTGGGGCGCGCCCGTCCTGTTTGTGAGAAAGAAGGACGGAAGTCTCCGGTTGTGCATCGACTACCGGGAGATAAACAAGGTCACTATCAAGAATAAGTACCCCCTGCCAAGAATCGACGACCTTTTTGACCAGTTACGGGGGGCGACGGTGTTCTCAAAAATTGACCTGCAGTCGGGCTATCATCAGGTCCGGGTCAAGGGGGAGGACATCCCCAAAACGGCTTTCCGTACTCGTTATGGCCATTACGAGTTTACGGTAATGCCGTTCGGGCTCACAAATGCCCCGGCAGTGTTCATGGATATGATGAACAGGGTATTCAAACCCTTTCTAGACTTGTTCGTGGTGGTCTTCATCGACGATATCCTCATCTACTCGCGTACGGACGAGGAACATGAAGAACATCTGCGCACAGTCCTCCAGACCCTTCGGGAACAGAAACTCTACGCCAAACTCAAAAAGTGTGAGTTTTGGCTCCGAGAGGTCGGTTTCTTGGGGCATGTAATCTCGGCGGCTGGAGTCGCGGTGGATCCGAAGAAGATAGATTCGGTGACAGACTGGCCCCGACCGACCACGGTGACGGAAATTCGAAGCTTCCTGGGATTAGCCGGGTATTACCGGCGCTTCGTGGAGGGCTTCTCCAAGATAGCCACCCCCCTAACCCGTCTGACAAGAAAGGGGGAAAAGTTCATCTGGACGGATAAGTGCCAGAGAAGCTTCGAGGAGCTTAAGGATAGGTTGACGCGAGCCCCGATTCTCGCCCTGCCAGAGCCAGGGGAGGATTACGAAGTATATTGCGATGCGTCGCGAAATGGATTGGGTGGAGTACTCATGCAACGGGGAAAGGTCATAGCCTATGCATCAAGGCAGCTCAAGGAGTATGAGCGGAATTACCCCGTGCACGATTTGGAACTCGCAGCGGTGGTGTTTGTCCTCAAGCTTTGGAGACACTACCTGTATGGGGCACACTGCAATGTGTACTCAGATCATAAGAGTCTCAAGTACCTCTTCACCCAAAGGGAGCTAAATCTGCGACAAAGGCGGTGGCTTGAGCTATTAAAGGATTACGATCTAACGATCCACTATCACCCGGGAAAGGCCAACGTGGTGGCCGACGCCCTGAGTCGCAAAGGACAGGCCGTGGAGGCGGATGTAAGCGCCATTACACAGCAGGATAGTCTGATTGCGGAATTTTCGCGATTAAGACTAGAGGTAGTACCGGCAGGGACAGTCGCACAGCTTCTGACATTGGTGGTCAGACCTACTCTGCTGGACAGGATTCTCGAAGGCCAATCGACTGATAATCAGCTCCAGCTGGTGCGGAGTAGAATAACCGCCGACAAGGAGAGCGATTTCATGGTGAACTCCGACGGCACGATACGATTTCGGGGACGAATCTGCGTGCCGGATCTACCGGAGCTCAAGGAGGAGATTCTGCGGGAGGCGCATGCTGCCCCATATGCAGCGCATCCCGGGGGAACGAAGATGTACAAGGACGTCAAGCAAACCTTCTGGTGGCCCAAAATGAAGGGAGACGTGACGCGATTTGTGGCACACTGCCTGGTGTGCCAACAGGTGAAGGCCGAGCACCAGCGCCCGGCAGGAAAATTGCAACCGTTACCGGTGCCCGAGTGGAAGTGGGACATGATCACCATGAATTTTGTGACCGGATTCCCGAGATCGCCACAGGGACACGATGCGATATGGGTGGTCGTGGACCGTTTGACGAAATCGGCCCACTTTTTGCCCATACACACGACGTGGACTCGGGAACGACTGGCACAAACATATATCGATGAGATAGTAAGGTTGCACGGAGTACCGACATCCATCACGTCGGACAGAGACACACGTTTTGTGTCGAACTTTTGGCGAAGCCTGCAACAAGCGATGGGGACCAAGTTGCACTTCAGCACAGCTTTTCATCCGCAAACCGATGGGCAATCAGAGCGGGTGATACAGATCGTGGAGGACATGCTTCGAGCATGCGTTCTGGACTTGGGCGAAGGGTGGGCACGGTGTTTGCCCCTGGTGGAATTTGCCTACAATAATAGTTACCAGGCCAGTATTCAGATGGCGCCGTACGAGGCACTGTACGGGCGCCGCTGTCGGTCTCCAATATGCTGGGACGACTTAGGTGAGCGAAAGTTTCTGGGCCCAGATTTGGTGGAGGAGACCGAAGCAAAGGTGCGATTAATTAAGCAAAGGCTACTGACCGCCCAGAGCAGACAGAAGAGTTACGCGGACAACAGACGCCGAGACTTAGAGTTCATGGTGGGCGAGCATGTGCTGCTCCGGGTTTCACCCTCCAAGGGAAACCGGCGTTTCGGCATAAAGGGAAAGCTAAGCCCGAGGTACGTGGGACCGTTCGAAATCCTGGAGCGCGTAGGACCGGTGGCATACCGCTTAGCCCTGCCACCGAACCTCGAACGAGTCCACAACGTCTTCCATGTTTCAATGCTCCGGAAGTACCTGGCAGACCCCTCTCATGCCTTGGATGCCTCCACCATCGAGTTGCGAGAGGATTTGAGCGTCGAGGAGACGCCGGTGCGGATTTTGGCAAGAGAGGACAAGAAGTTGCGCAACCGAACAATCCCCTATGTGAAGGTCCAGTGGAGCAACCACGACGAGCGCGAGGCGACGTGGGAACTGGAGTCGAAAATGAGGGAATGTTTTCCCGAGGTGTTTAGTGAGGTTTGAGCTTAAGTTTCGGGACGAAACTTTTTATAAAGTGTGAGTGGTGTAGTGACCCGACCCTTAGGGGTATTTTTGAACTCACATGTAATCGCTTAAGCCTTAAGCGAAATAAAATTATTTAATTTTCAAAAGTCGGCCGGGACAAGGTGTGTGTATTTTTCTGCGATAGAGCGCGAAAAACGATGACCGACGGTGCGATCGGATTCGAAATCCGATGTCGGGATCTCCCGGAACGGGATCCTTAGCGATGCGGTAATTAGTCACGCATCGGAAACCGTGCAAAATATCTTGCACCCGTTAGAGATAAGGTGGGTTATCTCGTAGGGGATAATTAATTAATTAATTAATTAATTATCCGGTGACGGAAATTAAATCCTCCTACGTACGAATAAAAGGGGGGATTTTATCTCGCGGATTGGATAGGAGATAAAATCCAGATACTTAAATTTGGAAATTTATCTTTCCAAGATTATTTAATGAAGGGGATTAAATAATCGGTGACCGGGATTTGAAAATTGGAAATTTAAATAACCGATGATTTAAATCCAAGTGGGAATTTATCCCCCATGATTATTTAATGAAGGTGATTAAATAATCGGTGGCCAGGATTTAAAAGGGTGAAGATTTTATCTCGTAAGTCAGATATTTATTTGAGAAATAGAAACAGGATGTTTTGGGTTTTCCTAGTTACGCACGTGTAAGATAAAGCGGATATTAATTAAATAATTAAGTAATAGGGTTATCGGTAAGGACTAATCAATTAATAAATTAATTAATCGGAGTCAAAATATCCGAAAGGATTTTGACGGTGCGTATGCGTGAAATTGGATAAATAGATAGGGAGATCTATTTATTCCCCCGTTTACCGAACGAAACCCTATTTTTAAAATACCGCCTCCTCAAACCCTCCTCTTTCGTGCGTACCGAAACCCCAACCGGTGAGGAAAAGGAAAGAAAAGAGAGAACGGAACCCTAACCGGAGGAAGGAGAAGGAAAAGAGAAGGAGCCGATCGTCCCAAACGCCGACCCGAAGGCAAGAAACACGACCGGACACCTTCCCGACGATCTCCGGTTAGTAGAATATTTTTTAGTAATTTTTTCGGATTTTTCCTGTCGCCTTTTCGTCAATTTCTTGAGTTTCTCCGCCGTCCCCGTTACCGTCGCCGTCGTCGTAATTGTGCTAGACGGACGGAACGGACGGCGGAGACGCGCGGTGCCGCTAGGGCATCGCGCGGGGAGGGGGAAAACAATCGCGGACGACCGGGCGCCGCCGCAAGCGGCGACGCCGCCGCGCGGTCGCACCGCGCGCGGGCGCCGCGCGGGCGCCCGCGCGGGCGCCGCGCGGGGCCCCGCGCGGGTGCCGCGCGGGCGCCGCGCGGGCACGCCGCGCGGGGTGCCGCGCGGGCACCGCGCGGGCGGCGCCGCGCGGGCACCGCGCGGGCGCCGCGCGGCGGCCCCGCGCGGGCACCCGCGCGGGCCGCGCGGGCGGCCCGCGCGGCGCCGCGCGGGCACCCGCGCGGGGTGCCGCGCGGGCGGCCCGCGCGGGCGCCGCGCGGGGTGCCGCGCGGGCGGCCCCGCGCGGGCGCCGCGCGGGCACCCGCGCGGGGTGCCGCGCGGGCGGCCCGCGCGCGCCGCGCGGGCACCGCGCGGGCGCCGCGCGGGCACCCGCGCGGGGCCGCGCGGCGGCCCCGCGCGGGAGCCGCGCCGGCACCCGCGCGGGGTGCCGCACGGGCGCCCCGCGCGGCGCGCGCGCGCGGCGGCGCGCGCGCGGGCGCCGCGCGGGCCCGTGTCCGCACGGGCACCGCGCGGACGCCGCGCGGGGCACTATGCGGGCGCCGTCCGCGGAGCCACGCCGCGCGCGGCTCCGACGGACGGCGACGGCCGCTCAAGGCAAGGGTGTCCCGCCGGACAGCGGGACGGTGCCGGACTCTTCGTACATAATAGAGTGGGGTATTTCTGTTGCAATATGTTAGTATGTATTCTGATCTTAGTATCCGTGCGGACTTTTTATAGGTCCAGGTGCGCAGCGGGAGAGTGCAGAGGGCTCGGGTGACCCGTCTTCTCTCCAACCAGGTGGGTAGGGTTGCTATAAGTGCAACAAGTGCAGTAAGTGCATTTATCGCCATTAAAGTACTCTTAAATTTACCTAACAAAGTAGATGGACAGTTTAACCTTTCGCTTAATGATGTTTTATCTAACAATTTAAGCGGCTGCGGTCGCGGTGCTCACCACACGCCAATCTTGGCAATCCGGTTTCGGATGCTGCACGTACACCGGCGGATCGGGCCACCGCATGGTGTACTTTTTCGGAAAAGTGGTCTTTTTGACCCGTGTGCCTCACAAAGGGGTGGGAGCCGTGAGGACCCCTTCACGGCAGCTATAGGGGCCGCACTAGCCCCGTGAAGAGGTTAAAAGCATCAAAAGGTGTTTGTGCACGAGGGGGGACTTTAGTCTCCCCGACAGGTACTCTGGGGTTGGTGCCCAGTTTAAAATATGCACAGGGGTTTAACGAAAGGTTACGGTGTACTCGGTGTATTCGGTTCGTTTTTCCTTCCTTGGTACTATTAGACATCTACTTTGTTTGTCACTGACGTTACCCACTCCGTGACAGGTACTGCTACTAGGTGCGTCAGCCGGGGTGACGGTGGGGCTGCGTCGTGAGGACCGTAGTCGGACACTTGGTTATTATGATTATATCTCATTTCCTTTTTCGTATAAATACTTAATTTGCTTGTGGATGGCTTTAGTTGTGAACATGTATTAATTAGCTCTGTGGATGAGGTGTATTCTTATGTTTTAATTACGTTTAGTGGCGTTCCTTTTATGCGGCATGTTTTCATGATAAATTAAAGGATTACGAAAATGTTTTCTCAAAACGAAGTGCCGTGTGGGCACGGGTTTTGCAAACGCTGGGTTTTATCCTTTCCAAACACTGACGCCGCTTTATAAACTTGCTTTAATTGGTGATGAATGTCTACGGTATGGTTGTTGGTTGGTGACTAATGTGTGATGAATTGTATGTTGTAAATGAGACGCCGTGCATACACAAAGGAGACTCTGTCCGTGGACAGAGTGAATTTGTGTATGTGGCGGTCTGGCACGCACCGGGGTTGAGGTTTATATCACCTTATTAAGAAAAAAAAAAAAAAATAGACACGCAATTTTCCGCTTTAAATGACTCAAAAACCCCCGGGGGCGTGACATCCTTGCTCTGTGGATCTGGGAAATTATCGATTTCTGGACTATTTATCTGTACCGTCCCGGACAGTTAGCGTGTTCAGGCGGGTGATCCTGCTTTCAATATCTATGGACTGCACTCTAATTCTACGATTATAAGTGCATGCATGATAGTATTTGAGCTATATAATCTGTGCAAAACTGTATGTTAGTACCCATAGTTGATAGTTACTAATTTTGATGATCTTATTGGAACTCTTGCAATCTATATGAACTATTTTAATCTGAAAATCTAACTTTGCACATTCATTAGAATTATGTATTGCTTTAGGTCTCCCACATTGCTTGTTACCCTTGTCACTCTGGACATAGTGGTTTTTCCCTGAGTCGTGGGTTGGGAGGTCTAGTAGCTGTGGATACATTGTGCTCGCGTCTGGGGACCGAGTAGAGTTGGTAGCAGTCTGTAGATTGTATGTCATTGAGATAGTGATAGTGACATGTTGGATCTGGGATCTGGATAGATGGTCACAGTGACAGTGTGGGTTTTTAGCCAGTGAGAGAGATAGTTGTTGGATCATAACCTGCAGGAGCCACATTTGAGCTCGACAGAGATGCGCAGATTCTTTGCTCGGTGGGGTCGCTACCCACGAGTGCCACTCCGGAGTTGGGCCTGATACTTCTATCGCGGCTTGTCGATGCTGGTGTCCCTCTGGCTGAGCTAGTTTTGGCAGTCACGGACACCGTCCCTCTGGCTGAGCCAGTTTTGGCAGCTACGGACATACCTACAGCAGTAGGTAGGCACAGGTTTGACTGGACCCGTTGCGGCAGTCACTTTGGATTGGGTGAGTTGAGTTGTGTATCAGTAGTGGCATATCGTCCTTCTATCCTATTTCTTGAGCATTCGTAGATAGAGGCATAGTAGCAGTAGATGTTTACTTTCCAGCTTTTTATACTGCATTTCTTTTGTTACTTTATGCCTCTAGTAGACTTAGTGGGCAGACCGTCGGGCTTGTTGGCGGCACCCACTGAGAACTACTGTGGGAGGTAGTTCTCACACCCGTCGTAGTGTCTTTTCCCCAGGGACTCCAGCTCCAGTTCCTGCTGCACCAGTTGCTGATCTAGCTCCTACTGACCGAGGTAAGGGAGTCGCGAGATAGATCCCTTTCCCCTTTCAGCTTCAGCGAGAGATAGAGGTACCCCGATGTTCGTTTTGGTTGTGTCTATGTTTGAGAGATCTTGTAGTGAGGGATCGAGTTGTACTCTTTTATTTTCTTTTGAGAGACTCCTGTATTCAGGTGAGGATTTTATGTATATTATATGTGAGAGATTGTTCTACTTCTTGTTTATAGTTAGTTTTCTTTACCGCTCTGATATCTGTTAGTATAGTTGATCTATTTTTGCAGGTTAGACGCTACGTCTCTACAGGGCTTCCTGTAGGGGCGGCGGATCTATTGGCGAGCCCGGGGTACAGTTCTGACCCCGGGGCGTGACATAAGGGGTGACGTGGACCTCCGGGTTTAATGATCGTCGCTGCGGGAGAGTGGTTGGGCGGTTCGCCTCTCCGAACAACAGTAGGGTTGTTTGGAGTATACGGGCGACGAGGACGGTGATCGTTGCGACCAGTCGGACGTCGAAAGGTGGGTTCCTTTCCCGACGGTTATTGAGTCGGGAAGCGAGGACAATTGGTAAGAGCCAAGGTTTGACGCATTAGAATGTTGCTAACCCCCGCTTATGCTTACGTTTTTATTATCACCACGTCGATGGCGACTAAGGGTCGCTGTGCTCGACAACACACCATGTTCTGGGAGATGGCCGAGGCAGGTGCTCGGTCTGGTTTACCGAGGTTGGTGCTCGGTTTGGTTAACCGAGGTTGGTGCTCGGTCGAGGCTCTTGTTGCTACACGCACACCGGCGGTTTGGCCACCGCGAGGGTGTGCTTTTTCGGAAAAGTGGTAATGGTGACCCGTGTACCCCACGTGATGGTGACGTTAGGAATGGGGGCCCCCGTGGGTGGGGGGTGTGAGCGGTGATGCCGAGGCGGGTGCTCGGCGGCCGAGGCAGGTGCTCGGCAGGGGTTTCGAGGCAGGTGCTCGGTGTGGTTGCCGGGGGAGGTGCCCGGATTTGTTTGCACAAGGTTCTGCATTGTATGGTTTGCACGGGGTTCTGCGTTGTATGGGTTGCACAGGGTGCTTCATTGTTGATTGCTCTGGTTCTTATCGTGGTTTGCCTTACCTTAGCCTTTATTGCTTTTATTATTATTTCTGGTCACTGACTCCCCACTCCGTGACAGGCTCGCCCAGTCCGCCCAGGGTCGAGCGCTAGGTCGTTGGTGAGGCCGCGTGAGCGATCTTCTGGCCCATTTGGGGCTACAGATACGGTTTACTTTACCTTCTTTGTTCATTTCATTACGCATTGTAGCTAGTTGTGGATCGCGATACCCCCGTGGGATCGATGTGGATGTTGGACTATTCGATAGCTCCTTTGGATATGCATTTTGTTCTTATTTCTCGGCTTGACCGCTTTTAAACTACAAATTCTGTGGACTTATGTGGTTTCGAAAATAGTTTTAAAAAAAACCTGATGTCTAGTGGGCATCGCTTTCAAAATCCTGTGGTTTTATCCTTTCGAAAATAGCCGGCCTCTTTGCTGCTTGTGGAAATTGATTGCATATCGTTGGAAATTGTTGTATGTGATTGGCAATCGGTCTAGTGTGGTTAAAGGCATGCTTGTGCGAACTTCGTAATCAGGACGCCGTGCATATACAAAGGAGACTCTGTGTCACGCCCCGAGGTCGAAACTGCGACCCGGGCTCGCCAACAGATCCGCCATCTGTACGGAAACTGCCGTACAGACGAAGCGTCTACCCTGCAAGTCAGAACTAAACTAGAAACATGTATCAGAGCTGAACTATAAATCAAAAGCTGAATAAAGCTACACAGAAAAACTGAAATAAATAAAGCTCCACTAATACAAAAATCCTCAATACAGGTCTCTCAAATGAAAAACAAAATACAAGCCTCACTCTCTCAGTACAAAAGTGGAATCATAAAACAACAGGGTACATCTACCTCTGACCCAAATGCTGGTAAGAAACTATTCGGCCACGTCCTCACCTCGATGAGCTGACTCCGCGCGAGCTAAGCCGGAACAGCAGCCTCAGAAAACCTGTCACCGCAGCGGGTGTGAGATCTACTACAGAAGGTAGATCTCAGTGGGTACCGTCATCAACATCCACGGTATGCCCACTAAGTCCACTGGAGGCACAACAAATAGGTATGCAAAAATATAATAGGAAAGCAGGAAAGGAACTATAGCTAATATGAACCAATATCATGCTCAAGAAAACACTACTCTGATCCTGCTATGCATACACTCTCACTACAATAATATGCCTCAAGTACCATGCTCAAAGGAAAGCCCATCTATGAACATGCTATGCCATCACTCTCTCATATCACCCAATCTCAATGACTGCCTCATAGGGTCCAGTCAAGCCTGCGCCAAACCTACTGCCACCTCATCCTCACTGGGACGGGACTTACGTAGGGCGTCCCACACGGACTATATCAAGCGAACTCTAGTGTATCAACTAGTCGCATCATCGCAGCCTCGTCAGGCTCGGTATCATCACACACACCCGGGTGGTAGCTCGAGGGGAGCGACCCCACCGAACTCAAGTATCTCATCTGTATCACTGTCTCATAAGCGGCACATGCAGGCTATAGTCCACGATCAAACAGATCGGCAACACGATGCCCAAAAGCGCAACTCTGTCGGAAAAAGACTCCACGACTCAAACAGGAAGACCCAAACACTCTCGCAGCTATGTCGGAGAACCCTCAACGACTCAATCTGATAATGCACGACCCATGGCTGAGTCGGGAAACCTCCACGACTCGATCTGCCAGAACCCCCAAAACTCTCAAGGCTAAGTGGGAGAGCCATCTCCACCTCTAAATCAGAAACACAACCCATGATCTAGAATAACCTCATCAATCCCAACAAGGAAGAAGAACTCTCATGACACTAGGACTCGACAGTCAATGCGCTAAAAAAAAACACTCGGCCCTCTGGCGTAAGTACACATGCAACTCAAATAATCTGGACCATTCATAATGTTCTCAATAATTAAAATAAACCCTTTTAAAAATGAAGTTTTATTTAAAACGGGGTACTAAAAATATATGAAGGTCCAGATGCAGCCTGAATCTCAAATGAACATGCAGTCTAGTGTCAAATAACTTCTAGATCATACTAAAAATGTCTGGGGCTCAAGAATGTCATTCTATAATTTTCTAGGCAACTATCAGATTTATCAATATAAGGAAATAAGCTAATCATGATCAATTTATGATAATTAAGCTAAACATGATCAATATGCTTACAGAAGCATTAGAGGGCATTCCATAAATCTCGAAGAAATTCCAACCCACCTGGAACGCATTCCGCATGCAATTGCTGAAGTCGGTGAAGTGCAGGAACCTCGAACTGACGAACTTCGAAAAACGCGCCGCGCGCCGCACACTGTCGCGTACCCGGAAAAATCCTTGGAGGCTCGAACAAAACTCTTGAGTCTTCTTCAAAATCCCCGGCGCACTCTGGCTCACTCCACAGCCAACCAAAATTTAGCATCTGACCACACTAATAAATATAAGCTCACACAACCACAAATTATTCAACCTCTTACCCTCAGCACATTCCATGCTTACAGCACACTAATTCCCACACACTCACACAAACACCCCCCAGCTCAATTAAGGTCACTTGCTCTCTTAAGCAGAAAAAAACATAAGTACAAACATAAGTCCACAACATCCTACAAGTCCAATCACAAAATCTGAACTCCAAATAATTGATCTCATTAAAATCAAATTGCAATCTGCACTCAAAAAATAAATTTCCATAAACACCAACACTCACAGCCACACTCACATCCTGCTTACATTAAAAGAAACAGTAGTGCCCACTCACAAATCCCCCACAAAAACAATCTGCACACCTACAAGCTCCAATTAAACAATTTGCATAACTCCATCATACCCACAGTATACACAAGCACATCCTCTAATAAAATCACAAAAATGCTCAGCACCTTCCATAATTCCTTTGCACCAATACAGCTCACATGACTAATTACAAGAAAAACCACATGTACACACTCTACCAGATCCAAATACACACACCATCAGCAAGCTCACATAACACTTACACTAATTGATGCTCTCTTATACACAATTTAAATAAAACCACCCAACATATACAGCTTGATCACAAACTGCCAGGCTCCAAAAACCCAATAGCATATTCAAAACACACTTCCCTACACACACCTCCCATTCACAGCACAAAACACCAACACAACCATCATCAAAGTCTCACAGTACCAATTAATTAAAGTCCACATCCATAATTCCCTAATTCCACCCACACATTGCCATAATGCAAACATTTAAAACTCATTAGTCTGATGGTGATCCATGGGCCGCCACTGCCAGTCCCAAAAGCTCGCGCGGCACCGAGCTCTCCGCATGCGCCGACCTACTGAACCAAGCACAAGAGGGAAAAAGGAGAACTCATCAGTCAGGATACCCAAAAGAAGGAGAAACCAACTATCGCTTCGCACATCGAGCTCTCCGTTTGGCCCCCACGGCTCCTAGCTGCAGGTGAAAACCACAAGCACCACCTCCTAAACACCCTCCATTTCCTTCTTCCTCTTCTTTTTCTTCTTTTCCCTCTTTTCTCTTCTATCCAACTTTCCTCTGTTTCCACCCAATTCCCCTGCTTCATAGAGGAGGGAGAAGGAGTAAGGTGGCGTAATTAATTAGCTACAGGCTAAATTAAAGGGAAAGTGGGGTGGTGGTTGGGAGCATTAATTGCACACAATAAAAAAAACCAACCCCACTTAAAACCATCACATATCTTCTTTCTTCTCTAATCTTCTTCACAGGCAACAAAACCCATTGATTTACTTAGTTAAATAATTTAATTAATCCAAATTAGGCCAACTCCAAGTCACTTTTTGCCTTCGGGGTCTCCGCACCGATCCGAAACGTCCCGATTCCCGCTGTAATCTGAAAATACACATGTCCACAGCTTTTTCTCCTCAAAAAGCTCTACCGTGGAGTCGGTGTGCTCAATCCAAAAACCGGATCCAAAACTGCCAGTTCCAACTCACTTTTTGCCCTCGGGTCCTCCGCGTCAGTCCGGAACCTCCCGAACTCCGCTGTAAACATAAAATACACCTGTTCCAAGTGTTTCCCAATTTTCTGCACACCACGATGGAGTCGGTGCTCCCCGAACTAGTCCTCTGTCGGCGCACAAAGCCCGGAAAACCCCGAATAAAGCCGGGGCTTCCGCGTAGATCCGAATCAACCCGAACTCATCTGTAAACATGATTTGGACCCGTCCAAAGTAAAACCTCCACATCACGCCATCTTGCGAGGTCGATGCACTATCTGAAAACCCGGTACTCTACACTCTCCCCTCCTTAGAAAGGTTTCGTCCTCGAAACCAAAATAAATCCATAACTCCGGAGGGTGTCTCAAACAAATGGGGATAGGAGATCCCCAACTCATCCTCAGGCTCTTAGGTGGTCGTCTCACTCTCCATGAAGGCCACACTGAACATTCACCAAAGATAGATCTCGACTGCAAAATTCCCTTGTCATAAAAGAAAGACCTACATCGGTCGCTTCAGATAGCTCAATTCCTCGTCCATCTTCAAAGAAGTGAAATCCAAAATATGCAAGAGGGGGTCAAATACACTTCTTCCAGCCAGAAAAACACTCGCGGATCAAAGTCCCCGCGTAAATCTCGAATGATCTTATTCTTGCGGATAGGGGTTTCCACAATTATGGTTCCCAAATCCAAACTCTAAGCCTCCAATAGGCATAACTCCTTCGTTGCCCCTTAGCAACCAAAACACTCAAGTTCCGCAGATGCATCTCTCATATCAATTTACCGGGGATGTAGTTCAACAACAGGAAACAATGCTCAAATTCCAACTCACAAATCCCAACTTCCAAAAGTGGCAGCCACGGATCGAAGACCTCATTCCAAGGTTGCATGCTCGCCTCGCCAAGGCGTACTGACCATAAAGTCCTCGCTGGGGTAATTATATGCAATAAGACCAACTTAAAATACCAATAACTCTGTCCACTGACGTGGCTTCAACCAAGCTCTACTTGAGTATCCAAGTATTTCAGGTTTGAGGATCTAAGAATAACTCAATGTTCCCTCTATCACTGGCAATCATGCAAATCGATGCAACTCTAACTCCTCGAAGCTATACTGGCCCTGCCTAGTCCAACTTCTGACCTCTGTCCCTATCAAGGCTTAAGCTAAACCCCGAACGGCATCGCTCTTCGTTGGGCTCACTAACACTCTTGCAGTTGAAAACACATGGCCAACAACAAAACCTTCCGAAGTCAAAATACATACTCTCTAAATTTGACATCCAACTTCTTTTCTCTCGGAAGCTGCAGCACTCTCTCCAAGTGCTCCTCATGCTCTAGGTTGCTTCAGAAATAACTCCAAATATAAACTAATCAACCAGTTCTGCATAATAAACTCAACAACTGGTACGACAACTTGGTGCAGTGTTCAAACTTATGCCGATACAACTACCTGGTCCGAGTACTGCTGGAACACATAATTCCTCAATCGAAAAGGCGGAAGGGTCTCAGTCAATCCACTTGACCGCACTGCAAGCTCAAATGCCCTTACCGGGTCCTGAACTCTCCCTCGGCACCGCCCTCAGCTATAAGGTTCCATAAGGCTAACACTCTCACAGGGCATCTGCCGAAAAAAAACAACAAAACCTGTCTATGCTCGAACCCTCCCCGAATCCTCACCGTTGTATCACCAACGTGGCACAGGGTCACACGACCTCTCAATCCATCAGATCCCGCAACTGCATTATCGGTTCTCTCTCTCTGTCTCGCAGGTGATACTCCAATAGGTGCTACCATAATCAGTGCAGCTTCCAAATCCACGTCAATTATTATCCCCATCTCACTAAACGGCGGCTTCAAAAACAGCTCAAGTGGACTCACACCGGATCACACGACGATGAGGATCTCCTTCAATCCCGGTGCCGCCGTAAGCACCTCTTCCATAGTCGCTAGCACGCGAAGCGATACGATCACGACTCAAACTCTATCGTGCTCTAGCTTCTTCTATAAGCGTACTCTCCCTGTCCAGGTCCACGGAGGGTCATTGTCCTCTCTCGACAAACCAAGATACACAACACTGGGGGCAACCAATCCCTGGCTAACTTCATATCCATATTTTGGAACTGACGTAGGACTAAAAACTCGAGAAATCAAATCCAATGTCCTACCTGCACTGGGCAGGACCGGCAACACTCGTCCATGTGCTTCCCGTGATCTGAAATCTGATCCTGACGTGCACGGCCATCAGTCCTAACCCTAGCCCACACGAAGGTACCCCTGCTCTACCAAAACACGCACATGCGACGTTGGCAACAACAAGCTTTAACTCGACGACCCAAGGAAACCACACCAGGTAAAATGTGATCCACTATCCTGGCGCTCTCCAGCCGGCTGCACAAACTCAATGAATAGATGCTGATGGTCATCGCTCTAACTGCCTCGGCATGACAGCTCCATCGGTCTGTCGGTACATTGGATGAACCTCTTTATCCAAAAGAGGTAGAGGGTGCTGTCGCAAGCGGCAATCCAAGGGCACCAAGGGGTACTTTGCTCAACAATCGCAGAAACTCGCTCCCGGCCATCCTATGCGCTCCCGATGGTCCAGCGGGACGAACTCGACGCCACCAACTCTCGGCGTCCCTATCCAAAAGTGCATAATCACATGCACCAGATATTTCTCCTGAATGAACAATTCTCAAATAATTTTTCCATAGCAGCAATCCAGTCCTCGGCCTTCCCTGGCTCCAAGCTCGGTCCCGAAATCTGTAGGGGATGGAACTGGATGAAATAAAACAACTGGTCAGCAACCTCTCGCTGCTTCTGCACCATCAGGGGCGCGATCAGGATTGAAGTCGATGACGTCGCGGCTGGAAGTACTACTAGCAATACCCAAAAAGATGCTCTCGGCATCAAGCATGTGCATCAAGCGCTCCAAGTTCTCTTCCTGGCGCCGCATCGCCTCAAGTCTGGCTACTGGGGCTTGTAACTCTCAGACCTCACTCTATTCTATCCGTTCAGCCTCCCGCTGATCGGGCTCCTCATCCAAGGCCAACATGCCCTCGCCGTCGTACGGCGTCTCGGAAACATCGAAGCCACTGCAACATAACAAACATTAGGACCAAAACTCTCTCGACCCAATCAAGCGAAAGTCTAAACATGTTAACCTTTCTAAAGTATTATGTTGTCTGCAGCCAACATAATCATCTTTAGAGAAGTATCATGTAAGGTCACTCACCCCAATCCTCTGGGGGAGGTACAAACTCAATCAGGACTCTCGCTAAAATCACGTCTCTCACGACGGTCATCCTAATGTCCAACCAATAGCCTAGGGTATCTAAGTCCTCAATGACCAATACACCTAGGCTCTGATACCACCTAAATCTGTCACGCCCCGAGGTCGAAACTGCGACCCGGGCTCGCCAACAGATCCGCCATCTGTACGGAAACTGCCGTACAGACGAAGCGTCTACCCTGCAAGTCAGAACTAAACTAGAAACATGTATCAGAGCTGAACTATAAATCAAAAGCTGAATAAAGCTACACAGAAAAACTGAAATAAATAAAGCTCCACTAATACAAAAATCCTCAATACAGGTCTCTCAAATGAAAAACAAAATACAAGCCTCACTCTCTCAGTACAAAAGTGGAATCATAAAACAACAGGGTACATCTACCTCTGACCCAAATGCTGGTAAGAAACTACTCGGCCACGTCCTCACCTCGATGAGCTGACTCCGCGCGAGCTAAGCCGGAACAGCAGCCTCAGAAAACCTGTCACCGCAGCGGGTGTGAGATCTACTACAGAAGGTAGATCTCAGTGGGTACCGTCATCAACATCCACGGTATGCCCACTAAGTCCACTGGAGGCACAACAAATAGGTATGCAAAAATATAATAGGAAAGCAGGAAAGGAACTATAGCTAATATGAACCAATATCATGCTCAAGAAAACACTACTCTGATCCTGCTATGCATACACTCTCACTACAATAATATGCCTCAAGTACCATGCTCAAAGGAAAGCCCATCTATGAACATGCTATGCCATCACTCTCTCATATCACCCAATCTCAATGACTGCCTCATAGGGTCCAGTCAAGCCTGCGCCAAACCTACTGCCACCTCATCCTCACTGGGACGGGACTTACGTAGGGCGTCCCACACGGACTATATCAAGCGAACTCTAGTGTATCAACTAGTCGCATCATCGCAGCCTCGTCAGGCTCGGTATCATCACACACACCCGGGTGGTAGCTCGAGGGGAGCGACCCCACCGAACTCAAGTATCTCATCTGTATCACTGTCTCATAAGCGGCACATGCAGGCTATAGTCCACGATCAAACAGATCGGCAACACGATGCCCAAAAGCGCAACTCTGTCGGAAAAAGACTCCACGACTCAAACAGGAAGACCCAAACACTCTCGCAGCTATGTCGGAGAACCCTCAACGACTCAATCTGATAATGCACGACCCATGGCTGAGTCGGGAAACCTCCACGACTCGATCTGCCAGAACCCCCAAAACTCTCAAGGCTAAGTGGGAGAGCCATCTCCACCTCTAAATCAGAAACACAACCCATGATCTAGAATAACCTCATCAATCCCAACAAGGAAGAAGAACTCTCATGACACTAGGACTCGACAGTCAATGCGCTAAAAAAAAACACTCGGCCCTCTGGCGTAAGTACACATGCAACTCAAATAATCTGGACCATTCATAATGTTCTCAATAATTAAAATAAACCCTTTTAAAAATGAAGTTTTATTTAAAACGGGGTACTAAAAATATATGAAGGTCCAGATGCAGCCTGAATCTCAAATGAACATGCAGTCTAGTGTCAAATAACTTCTAGATCATACTAAAAATGTCTAGGGCTCAAGAATGTCATTCTATAATTTTCTAGGCAACTATCAGATTTATCAATATAAGGAAATAAGCTAATCATGATCAATTTATGATAATTAAGCTAAACATGATCAATATGCTTACAGAAGCATTAGAGGGCATTCCATAAATCTCGAAGAAATTCCAACCCACCTGGAACGCATTCCGCATGCAATTGCTGAAGTCGGTGAAGTGCAGGAACCTCGAACTGACGAACTTCGAAAAACGCGCCGCGCGCCGCACACTGTCGCGTACCCGGAAAAATCCTTGGAGGCTCGAACAAAACTCTTGAGTCTTCTTCAAAATCCCCGGCGCACTCTGGCTCACTCCACAGCCAACCAAAATTTAGCATCTGACCACACTAATAAATATAAGCTCACACAACCACAAATTATTCAACCTCTTACCCTCAGCACATTCCATGCTTACAGCACACTAATTCCCACACACTCACACAAACACCCCCCAGCTCAATTAAGGTCACTTGCTCTCTTAAGCAGAAAAAAACATAAGTACAAACATAAGTCCACAACATCCTACAAGTCCAATCACAAAATCTGAACTCCAAATAATTGATCTCATTAAAATCAAATTGCAATCTGCACTCAAAAAATAAATTTCCATAAACACCAACACTCACAGCCACACTCACATCCTGCTTACATTAAAAGAAACAGTAGTGCCCACTCACAAATCCCCCACAAAAACAATCTGCACACCTACAAGCTCCAATTAAACAATTTGCATAACTCCATCATACCCACAGTATACACAAGCACATCCTCTAATAAAATCACAAAAATGCTCAGCACCTTCCATAATTCCTTTGCACCAATACAGCTCACATGACTAATTACAAGAAAAACCACCTGTACACACTCTACCAGATCCAAATACACACACCATCAGCAAGCTCACATAACACTTACACTAATTGATGCTCTCTTATACACAATTTAAATAAAACCACTCAACATATACAGCTTGATCACAAACTGCCAGGCTCCAAAAACCCAATAGCATATTCAAAACACACTTCCCTACACACACCTCCCATTCACAGCACAAAACACCAACACAACCATCATCAAAGTCTCACAGTACCAATTAATTAAAGTCCACATCCATAATTCCCTAATTCCACCCACACATTGCCATAATGCAAACATTTAAAACTCATTAGTCTGATGGTGATCCATGGGCCGCCACTGCCAGTCCCAAAAGCTCGCGCGGCACCGAGCTCGCCGCATGCGCCGACCTACTGAACCAAGCACAAGAGGGAAAAAGGAGAACTCATCAGTCAGGATACCCAAAAGAAGGAGAAACCAACTATCGCTTCGCACATCGAGCTCTCCGTTTGGCCCCCACGGCTCCTAGCTGCAGGTGAAAACCACAAGCACCACCTCCTAAACACCCTCCATTTCCTTCTTCCTCTTCTTTTTCTTCTTTTCCCTCTTTTCTCTTCTATCCAACTTTCCTCTGTTTCCACCCAATTCCCCTGCTTCATAGAGGAGGGAGAAGGAGTAAGGTGGCGTAATTAATTAGCTACAGGCTAAATTAAAGGGAAAGTGGGGTGGTGGTTGGGAGCATTAATTGCACACAATAAAAAAAAACCAACCCCACTTAAAACCATCACATATCTTCTTTCTTCTCTAATCTTCTTCACAGGCAACAAAACCCATTGATTTACTTAGTTAAATAATTTAATTAATCCAAATTAGGCCAACTCCAAGTCACTTTTTGCCTTCGGGGTCTCCGCACCGATCCGAAACGTCCCGATTCCCGCTGTAATCTGAAAATACACATGTCCACAGCTTTTTCTCCTCAAAAAGCTCTACCGTGGAGTCGGTGTGCTCAATCCAAAAACCGGCTCCAAAACTGCCAGTTCCAACTCACTTTTTGCCCTCGGGTCCTCCGCGTCAGTCCGGAACCTCCCGAACTCCGCTGTAAACATAAAATACACCTGTTCCAAGTGTTTCCCAATTTTCTGCACACCACGATGGAGTCGGTGCTCCCCGAACTAGTCCTCTGTCGGCGCACAAAGCCCGGAAAACCCCGAATAAAGCCGGGGCTTCCGCGTAGATCCGAATCAACCCGAACTCATCTGTAAACATGATTTGGACCCGTCCAAAGTAAAACCTCCACATCACGCCATCTTGCGAGGTCGATGCACTATCTGAAAACCCGGTACTCTACACTCTGCCTTGTTGCAGAGTGAATTTGTACATGCGGCGGGTCTGGGCACACACTGGGGGAGATTTGTTTCAAAAAAAATATATATGTAGAAATTTGGGAGCATCGGCGGCTTCCCTTCCGCGCGTAAAAATCCCCCGGGGCGTGACACTTTGTTGCTGCTGGTTTTTCTGGACAGCGGAGCTTGTTTGATTTTTATCTCGGTGCTCGGTTATCAAATTTCAGCCCGTGAGGACTCGATCGACATCTACGCTTCACGAGGATCACAGCCATATTTTTATTAGAATTTTTGAAGATTATCTCAAAGGTGATATTTTGACTTCTTCTGGACTGATTTTCCGCAGAGTTGTAATTTTGGGGATTTCTGGTTACCGCGGTGTTTGGTCTGTATCTCAGCGGCCGGGAGGAGTTTTCTTGTGTTTTTGGGCTCGTTGGGATCATGGGAACCTGAGGAGTATCCCCGTTCAGTGTTGCCTTATTTGGACTTCGGATCGACGCGTTCATTTTAGGTGGGTTGCTTTCGTCTCCAAAATCGGCGGGCGGTTCTCTAATTTTTTATGATAGGAAGCATGCCTGTTATTGTACTACTTATAGGGTGGAGGTGAAAGCATGTGAATCGTTCTAAGTTTTGGGTAAAAGTAATGCTTACTGAAATTATGAAGTATTCTAGTGAATTTGTGAACTTGAATGTTGTTTGATTATTAGGGGAGGTTGTGAGCTAGCTATCTGGCGGTTATGGTCACCTATGGTAGTAGAGATGATGTTTATTTTGGTTGATACTGAAATCATGCCTGATAGTGTTTCTTATTTATGTTTAGTTTAATTAAATGCTATTATTGAAACTTTGACCTAGCATCCCGTCATATGTAGTATGTTTCAACCATACTAGTAGAAAACTCTAACTTGGGCTAGTTTATTTATACTTTAGACACTCCCACACTTTTATTCGTTTTTCCTGGACTTAGAGTGTTCCTCGCCCAGGTAGTGGGCCGAGTAGTCGTGATGTTGTGGGATGCATGTTACACTCATGCTTGGGGGCTGAGTGGAGTATGGTAGCTGTGATTAGATCAGTGCTAGTCTTGGGAGCCGTCTGAGTTGACGGTGGGTCCCAGTTGTCGAGTATTTTTCAGCCAGTGAGTTAGAGATATAATTTGGGAACTGTCGATCTTGTTGATCGTGGATTTGGACTATAGCCTGCATGAGCGATATTGAGCTCGACAGAGATGCGTGGATACTTTCCTCGGTGGGGTCGCGCCCCTCGAGTGCCGCTCCGGAGCTAGGCCTGTTACTTTGCTATCGCAACTTGTCGACGCAGTCCTTCTGGCTGGGCCCTTTTTGGGCAGTCACGGATGCCCTACGTAAGTCCAGTCCTCCGTGGATGTAATGGCAGTCGGTGGGCGCAGGTTTTACTGGACCCTTTATGGCAGTAATATAGATTGGGTGATTGTTTTATCAAGAGATAGTAGTTGCATCATGTTTCATCCGTATCACCCCTTGAGCATTTAGATATAGGCATAGTAGCTGTAGAGGTATTTTCAGCCTTTCCTTTATAGTACTGCATTTGTTATTTTATGCCTCTAGTAGACTTAGTGGGCAGACCGTCGCGCTTCGTGGCGGTACCCACTGATAACTACTCTTGGTTGTAGTTCTCACACCCGCTATTGGTAACCTTTTTTCAGGGACTTCTTCTTCGGTTCCTGCTGCTCCAGTTGCCGCTCATTCTGACCGAGGTAAGGGAGTTGCGAGCTAGATCCCTACTCGTTTTCAGCGAGAGAGTAGATGTACCCCTCTTGGTGATGTTTTAGTACTGTCAGTGGTTTGGAGGTATATTGTATTTATTTTACTTGAGAGCTTTATTTTGGAGAGACATTTGTATTGTGAGGACCTGACATATACTATTTGGAGTTGTATTTATTTTATTTCAGCAGTTTACCTTTCCGCTCTGATATCTGTTTAGTAGCTAGTATTATCTTTTGCAATTTAGTTGCTTCGTCTATACGGGGATTCCCGTATGGGCGGCGGATCTGTTGGCGGGCCCGAGTCGCAGTTTCGACCTTGGGGCGTGGCAGATTAGAGTGGTATTAGAGCCTAGGATGTAGGTCCTGTGGACTTAGAAATCCTATGCTTGTGGTTGGACCCTAGGATGACTCACGTGAGAGTCGTGATTGTTAACGAGAATCCTAATTGAGTTTCCTAACTCTCCTAAGGGATGGGATGAGTGATTGACATGTCTTCTCCCGGTAAGCGGCTATGTTGGCTGCAAACAATATGGTACTACAGGAAGGGGGACATGCCTTAGACTTTCGCTAAATTGGGTCGAGTGTTGTTTTGGTTCTAATCTTCTTCTTTTTGTCGCAGATGAGAGCGATGCCTCCGCGGCGCAGGATTCTGACGCGTTCTCAGCCTTCATCCTTCGATAAGCCTGAGTAGGAGGACTCAGGGCAGGGCCAGCAGAGAGAAGTACAGAAGCTTCGGGCTCAGATGGCCCAGATGTCGGAGACCGTGGACTGGATGATGCGTATGCTTGAGTAGAGAGCGCAGCCGGTTGCAGCACCCCCTGATAGTTCCCCTGCGCCTTCTTCGCCGGTCGTGGCACCCCTAGTTGTACCAGCAGCATCGGCAACCCCTATTGCGCCGGTTACCAGTAGACAGTCGTCTGGGCCGGCGGGACAGTTGACTCCTGCAGAGCAGCGAGAGGTTGTTGATTGCTTGATGAGGTTCTGCCAGCTTGACCTGCCTCGTTTCTCTGGGCGGAGTTTGGAGCCGTGGGAGGCAGAGTCGTGGATCACAGCTATGGGATTTTTTGAGACCTTTTTTATCGAGGAGAGATTTTAAGTTTTTCTGGCGACAAACTTTCTGGAGCACAATGCCGAGGCTTGGTGGCGGCGAGTGCGACCTGTTGGTCCGCTTGGGACTCAGCTGCTTGGGCAGAGTTCCGCAGCCTTCTTCTTAGAGCCTTCTTTCCTGAGAGTGTTAAACAAAGGCTGGAGGAGGAGTTAAAGAATCTCTGGCAGGGAGGCGGTTCTGTGCAGGAGTACATCGTGGATTTCAACCGCATACTGGACAGTGTACCATACGCGACCAGGGATGAGGCGCACAGTATTTACATGTTTGAGTAGGGTTTGCGACAGGATATTTATCAGTTTGTTCGTTCGCGCAGACTGCAGACTTTGGATGCCTCGATGGAGCAGGCACTATATGTTGAGCGCAGGGAGGTAGTGATGGAGGAGATGACTCTCGCCCCCGCAGTGGTTTCAGGGGCGAAGCGCCTAGCACCTGTTGATGCGGGACAGACAAGCCGGCAGGGGCCTCTGAGACCTCCACAATTCTATTCTCAGGGTCGTGGGTTTCATGGGCGTTAGAGGTCTGTTGGACCCCGTCAGCCCCAGCAGCAGCAGCAACGACGACCGCCTCAGCAGCAGCAGTCTCAGCAGCTGCAGCAGTTTCAGCGGCAGCCGTGCCAGGATAGATGTGTTATTTGCGGGGGACCGCACCCGCCGAGCCAGTGTACTCAGAGGTAGGGCCGATGCTTCCGTTGTGGATAGATTGGTCATTTTCAGGTGTCATGCCCCAGAGCGGGATTCCCAGCACCCTTGACAGCCTCAGCTTCCCCTATTCCTTTATAGATGGCTAGACCTTCCTCGACCTATGGTATGCCTGATCGTGCTTGTCACGCCCCGGGGGTTTGTTTTAGCGGAAACGGTTCACAAAAGGTACTCATTTGGTGCGAAAGATTTTTTTTTTTTTTTTTGAAAGGTAAACACTCTTCCCCGGCGCATGCCCAGACCCGCCGCATACACAGAGTCACTCTGCAAACGGACAGAGTCTCCTCTGTATATGCACGGCGTAGCAGCTAATACAAGTCCCAAACGCAAACATCCATTCAATCATAACAGTTCTAACATACAACTAAGCACCACCACTGAGTAATAAACACGGCCAAGGGGTTTTGAAAGGATAAATCCACAGTCGTTGAAAACGGCGCCTACCCGGCACCCAGAGTTTGAAAACGTGTTCGAAAACAGCATAAATCCACATAGTTTTGAAAACAGTGCCCACACGACACTCGAGTTTTAAAATTCATTTTCACAATCCATAAATCCACAGGGTTTTGAAATCAGTGCCCACACGACATTTAAATTTTTGAAAACAATTTTCGCAATCTTTTCTTTGGTTTTTCTTTTTCTTTTCCAAACGGCCAACAGAAATTGAGGGAAAAATAAGTACATAAGAGAACAACTAAATGTAACCATACCGACATCCATGCCGACCCCACGAGGGTATCGAGAACCTCACAAGTAACTACAAAGTGAACGAAATGTAAAGATGAAAGAAACAATATGGTCCAGGGTTCCCAGCAACCCAGAAGCTCCTGCCCCGTCCTCACCATCGCCTACCTCTCCCCCCGTCTGGACCCTGTCACAAAGTGGGAAGTCAGTGACGAATAATAGTAGAGCAGGAAAATATAGTAAAACAAACCGTGGAGCCAACCGGAGCAACCACCCTCTCAAGAGGGAAACGATAACCTGTACTCCTGTGTCCTGCTATACCCGGCCACGTCGGACAACTAAACCGACGGCCGTACCGTACCTGCAAAACCCGACCACGTCGGGCAACTAAACCGACGGGCCGCATCGCTCGCACCTCGGCGCCTCAAACCCCACAACTAATAAGGGGCCCCACTACGTCACCTCGTGGGTATACACGGGTCATAGACCACTTTTCCGGAAAAGCGCACCCTTTGCGGTGGCCAAACCGCGGGTGCGCGTGCTGCAGCCTCGAGCCAAGTAACCATGATGTATGAACAAGAGCAAGGTAGTAGCATGTGTAATCAAAGTACCCTACTAACAAGTATAATCGAAGTAAAGCGGTAACATGTAACGACTAGAGTGAGGCGGTAACATGCAACATCTAAAGAAACGATAACCGGTAGCATTTAAAGTGGAACGATAATATGTAATATTTAAAGTAAACGGTCCTCGGGGGATCGACGCTAAACACCCCACTCAACCCACGTACGCACTTGCTTGTCCCCGTCCAACATGATAGAACTAAATGCTAGAGCTTTCAAAATCAAACCCACACTGTTTTAATCCAAGCACGAGATCCATATAAAGTTTAGAACATCCCTTCTTTTTCTATATTTTCTTTTTCTCTTTGTTTTAAACGTTAGCACAATCAAACAAGTAATGTCTATCACCCTTCGATCTTTAACCCAAGTACGCACAAGATTGACCCCACCCAATTTAATAGAATTAAATGCAAGGACTTAAAACAACAACCCACCTTAATGTAGATGATCACGGTGGCTGCTGGATGGTTCGCAAGCTGGCGGCTGACTGCTGGGACCTGAATCATTTACACGGGTCAGGAAAATAACTCTCACACATACCCAACCCACTGACACTCTGTGTAGAGTACCGGGATTTCGGATAGCACACCGACCTAGTGAGATGGCGTGGTGTGGATAAATCGCCGGCGCGTGTTCCATATTGGGTTACAGATGAGTTCGGGTCGACTCGGAATCAACGCGGAATCCCCGACTTAATTCGGAGTTTTCTGGGCATTGTGCGCTGATAGTGGACTGGTTTCGGGGGAAGCATCGACTCCACAGTGGAGTGCAGAAAATTTCGAATACTTGGAACAGGTATACTTTCTGATTACAGTGAAATTCGAGAGGTTCCGGACTGGTGCGGAGGTCCCGAGGGCAAAAAGTGAGTTGAAACTGGCAGTTTTGGAGCCGGCTTTTGGATTGAGCATAACAACTCCACGGTTGAACTTTTTGAGGAGAAAAAAAAAAAAAAAAAAAAAAAAAGCTGTGGACATGTGTATTTTCAGATTACAGCGGAGTTCGGGAGGTTCCGGGCCGGTGCGGAGACCCCGAAGATAAAAAATGATTTGGAGTTGGCTAATATTGAATTAATTATTTATTTAATTTAAAAATTGAAGTTTTGCCTGTAAAGGAATTAGAAAAAGAGAAAATGAAATAAATGAAAGAGGGAATGGAATTAGTGGATTTAATATTAAGGGTGGTAGATATTTTTGGAGGGTGGGAATATTTAAATATTATTCCCCTCCACCCTTAATTAGTAGCCACCACTAATTAAGTAGTGGCCACGCCACCTCTTCTCCTCCAACCTGCAACAGAGGAAAACCAAAGGAAACAGAGGAAGGAGAGAAAGTGAGAAAAGAAGGTTGATGAAGAAGAAGGAAAGAAGAAAAAGAGAAGAAATGGAGTGTGTGTGGGTGTGTTCTACTGCTTGTAGCCGTGGGAGGCCGTGCGGCGCGAGCGCGCGGGGACTTCATGAGGTATGCTTTTGTGCGGGTTTTTTTTTGGTGGGCTGTCCTCGGTTGGTAGGCGGCTAGCAGCTAGGGGCAGCGCGCGGGCGCGCTGTGGCGCGCAGCGCGCAGGCGCGCGATGCGCAGCGCGCGCGGCTGGCGCGCAGTGCGCAGCGCGCAGCAGCGCGCGAGCGCGTGCGGCTGGTGGCGGGCGCAAGTGGCGGCAGCGCAGCGCGCTGCAGCTCAAGCACGGGGAGCTTTCGCGTGGGTTCGCGCGCGCGGCATTTTCGTCGGCCCGGGCTGTTTTCGCCGTTGTTGTGCGCATTGGCCGAGACTAATTGGTTTTTTTTGTCCTTTGTCTTGCATCTTTGGTTACAGCAGGTGCTGAGGGCTGTGTGTGTGGGCGCTTTGGAGTTGTGCGTGGCTGAGGCTTGGGACTTTGGAATTATAAAGCATTGGGTGTATTTGTATTTCTAATTATGTGAGCAAGTGGATTTAGGGGATATGGTAGTTAAGTGAACTTTAATTTATGAATGTGCTAGAGGGAGCTTTCAAGTATGCTGTTGGGGATGTGTAATTGGATTTTTATGTGTGTGCAAAGGAATCCTAGATGGTGCTAAGCATTTTTGTGAAATTATTCAAGGATGTGCTTTGGGTTATTGTGTATGTTTCCCTTAGTGTGCAATGGGAGCAGGTTGTGTGTATGGTGAAGCTATGTAAATTGTTTAAGTGGAGTTTGTTTTTATTTGTATTTGAGATGTGGTGTGTGGGAGCGTGCAGTTTTTGGTGCGCCGCCGCTTGGGCGGATTTTGGTTGCTTCCGCCACGCGGAGCCGAGGGAGGCTTGGGAGCTCGGTTGGTGCTGCTGGTTAGCTGTGGGTGATGTGTTGGTGCTAAGTGTGTGTTGTGTGCAGGGGATGTAATTTGAGTGCAATAAAGGATGTAGGTGAAGCTTATGTGCTGTGAGTAGGTGGATTTGAATATTTGGGTTTGTGTGAGCACATACTTATTAGTAAGTGGGAATTGAAAGATTGTGAATGTGAACTTTAATTATTGGTATACAATTGGAGCTTTAAGTGTGCTTGAGCCTTTGTTTGTGGTGTGTGTTGTGGGAGGATTTAAGTGGTTGTGTGTATGTGAACTTTGTTTCTTAATGTGCAGATTTTTGGTGATGGTATTAGAGGGGGTGTTTTGTGTTAGTGTTGTAGGATTATATATTGGTGCTGGGGTTTTGGGTGTGTTGCATGTTGGCTGAAGAGCAGCCGGTGGCGCGTGAGATTTTTTTTAGAGGACTCAAGATTTTTATTCGAACTCCGGGGATTTTTCCGGGCACACGACGGTGCGCGCGCGCGGCGCGTTTTTCAAGGTTTCGTCAGATTGAGGATTCGCCGCTTCACCGACTTCAGCAATGCCTACGGAAAGCGCTTCAGGTGGGTTGGAATTTCTTCGAGATTTATGGAATGCCCTCTAATGCTTCTGTAAGCATATTGATCATGTTTAGCTTATTTATCATATATTGATAAATCTGATAGTTGCCTAGAAAATTGTAGAATGACATTCGTGAGCCCCAGACATTTTTAGTATGATCTAGAGGTTATTTGACACTAGACTGCATGTTCATTTGAGATTCAAGCTGCATCTGGACCTTCATATATTTTTAGTACCCCGTTTTAAGTAAAACTCCATTTTTTTAAAAGGGTTTTTAATTATTGAGAACATTATAAATGGTCCAGATTGTTCGAATTGATTGTGTACTCGTGCCAGAGGGCCGAGGGTATTTTTAGAGCATCGTCTGTCGAGTTCTAGTGTCGTGAGAGTTCTTCTTCCTTGTTGGGATCATGGATTGTGTTTATGATTTAGTGGCGGAGGTAGTTCTCCCACTTAGCTTTGAGGATATTTGGGGTTCTGGCAGATCGAGTCGTGGAGGTTTCCCGACTCAGCCATGGTCATGCATTATCAGATTGAGTCGTTGAGGGTTCTTCGACTTAGCTGTGAGAGTGTTTGGGCTATTCCTGATTTAGTCGAGGTTCTTTTCTGACTGAGTTGTGCTTTGAGCTTGAGGTACCGATCTGTTTGATCGTGGACTATAGCCTGCATGTGCCGCTTATTGAGACAGTGAGACAGATGTGATACTTGAGTTCGGTGGGGTCGCTCCCCTCGAGCTACGCCCCGGGTGCGATGATGATACCGAGCCTGATGAGGCTGCGATGATGCGACTAGTTGATACACTAGAGTTCGCTTGAGATAGTCCGTGTGGGACGCCCTACGTAAGTCCCGTCCCAGTGTGGATGAGGTGGCAGTAGGTTTGGCGCAGGCTTGACTGGACCCTATGAGGCAGTCATTGAGATTGGGTGACATTGAGAGAGTGATGGCATAGCATGTTCATTGATGAGTTTCCCTTGAGTATAGTAGTTGAGGCATATTATTAGCAGTGTTAGTGTATGCATAGCAGGGTCAGAGTAGAGTTCCTTCAGCATGATGTTGTTACTTATTAGCTGTAGTTCATTTCCTGCTTTCCTTTTATCTATCTATCTGCATACCTATCTGTTTTGCCTCCAGTAGACTTAGTGGGCATACCGTGGATATTGGGACGGTACCCACTGAGATCTTCCTTCTGCAGTAGATCTCACACCCGCTGCGGTGACAGGTTTGAGGCAGCTGTTCCGGCTTGGATCGCACGGAGACAGCAGATCGAGGTGAGGACGCGGCCGATTAGTTCCTTACCAGCATTGAGAGTCTGAGGTAGATGTACCCGGGGTATTTTATGATTTCACTTTTGTACTGGACATTCTGAGAGGCTTGTGACGGTTGTTTCTATTTCTTATAGCTAAACAGACTTTGTATTGAGGACTTTTATTTTATCCAGATGTTCAGTTGATATATGTAGCTTCTAGTTTTATTTCAGCTCTGATACATGTTTTTAGCTCTAGATCTGACTTGCAGGGTAGATGCTTCGTCTGTGCGGCAGTTTCCGTACAGATGGCGGATCTGTTGGCGAGCCCGGGTCGCAGTTTCGACCCCGGGGCGTGACACTCTGTGTACAACAGTCTACCAGGCTACAATTACAAATTAACCCCTAGGGTTTTACCCAATTACACTTCTACAATACATTGAGAGCCGTTTTCGCTCGTTCTCTTAACTGGGATATTATTTTTACGAACCGTCACTTCCAGTAGGTGACACTCGACCCGCTGAACACCGTGCTCACCCATTTGCAGCAGCACGGAACCCGAGGAAAACTTCGGGCCATGAATTACCTCTCTAACATCGCTTAAACGCATTTTCGTTTCTTCTGCTCAACGAAACCGAAATCCGACGCGAGCATCGCGTCCAATGACCCCAAATTAGCCAGGGGCTTACTTTTTGCGGCTTCGCAAATAGCCCAGAACGGACTTTGGGCCATAACACCTATCCTAGAGCTTGACGACCTCACATCTAAAGTTTTACTGTGCCATTTGAAAATCTGCTTGAGCCCTATGCTTGCAGCAACTTAAAAACCCTGGGGCTTGCCCTATTTGTAACCCAGGTCTGCTGGATCACAAGATCCAATACCTTCACTCTCAATCAAACCGAAAAGGCTCCATCTTAATTTCTACACAGATCAACTTTGATCTGGAGTGAGCATCAAGCTCAGGGGACAATTTGGAGCAACTTTTATTTTGTAATCGAACCCAAAATCCATCTTTTTCTTCTCTCAGGCATTTCATCAAACACCCAATGTGCACCATTTACCCAACACACACACAACCAATGCCCGAGCTTGTTCTCGGCAATCATTGCACCTGGGGCTTCCCAAGATGGAGGGAAATGCTCTTCCAAGTTGCAGGAGCATTTCTATGCAACTTGGAACAAGCCTAAACCCACGGTTGGTCGCGGGCATGAGGAGGAAGACGAAGATCAAACCTCGAAAATGGTGACCATTCAACCAAAACTTCTGGACCTCAACCATTGGCACCAACAGATGCTAAACCACACTACAAGCTTATCTGAACCCGTGCCCGGCGACAGGGCACGGTGGCGACGGCGGCGGAGCAAGCTCGATTTGGAGCTTCTTCGCCTCTAATGGCGGATTTCCACCGAGGCTTCATGGTATCCATGCAAGGGCATGGCTGGGATCCACTTGATCCCAGGAAGCTTTTTGTCCACTCCCCGGCCGCCGGAGACAGCCGGAACGCCGGCAACCGCACCCCGAACCCACCTCGAGCCCATCTAGGCCGCACCTCAACCACGTTGCATGGGTGCCATGCAAGTGCATGGGTGGACTCTTCTCACCCCCAGGAAGCTCCTCGGCTAGGTGGCCGGCGGTGGGAAGGCTCGCCGGCGCCGGAGCACTTAGCTCGGCCGAAGTGCAATATTTTCCAAAACTAGGGTTTTGATCTGCAATTGATCCGCTTGATCAAACTCCACCAACTTTGGTGGAGATGATCCCTAGGTCCAACAGTAACTTCCCATCATTTTGGTTCGGAGGTTAGGCCATCAGGTGCGGTGTAAGGCTTGGGCAGAGCAATCTAGGGTTCCGGCGGGCTTCTTGCCTCCGCCGTCAACCCGGCGCCTATCCGAGGCCGCGGCTCCATCAGGAGCATCCCAAGAATATGGAAAACTGACTGCTGATGCTTAAGGGCAAACAAAAACCGAGAAGGAGGAAGACTCACCTTGGTCGGAACCGAGGAAGAAGGAGATGGTGTCCCCGGCGTCGCGCGGCCACGGCGGTGCACCGGGCCACCACGGCTGGTCTTCTGGATGTGGGAGATGACCACAGAGAGGTCTGGGCTCAGGTCTAGGGGCTCGGGTGCTCTTCTTCTTCTACCAACCCGAGATGAAGAGTTTCCTTGAAGACCTTTGCTTTTCCGGCGACCAGGGGCGGCGGCCGGCGGCGCAGCTGTGCGGGATGGGTAGCAGAGGGAGAGGCGGGGTCGCTGGATGGCTGCGGTTGCAAGAGGGTTGCGGCTAGGGTTCTACCCAAAGATGCCCTAGGTTGCTTCTTATATACTTTGCAACTAATATGCAAATAAGTCCTCCAATTCTATATGCTTTGATCTGGATCCCTAGCTGAAGCCAAACTATGCACAAAGGTCGCTCCCCTCCAAGATCCACACACTTTGGTACATAAAATATTAACCTTCTTCGCAAAATACTGTAACTTTTCCCATATTTCGCGCTTTTCGAGACAACCGGGTTGTCAAACTGAAAAACGGACACCACCACGACGTCCGGCTCGACGAAACCTATCAGGTAGCGATTTTTGTTCGTCGACTAAAAATCCTACTAAATCGCAGATCCATAAAATACTGCGATTTCTACAGTTCAGCACGCTTTTCGAGGTTCTAGGGTCGTCAAACGGAAATTCTATCAGTGCCATTGCGCTCAGAATGTCAAATTTAGCTAGAATCGTCTACTCATACTGCTAGGTTTGGATTTTGGATAGTGGAATGGCCAACGACCGATCGAGAGGGGACCCAAATCAGGGGTTACTATTCATTTTACTATTCACTTAAGTCGTGGGTCCCACTAGTTCTCTTGCTGATTTCCGGACGATCCGACCGTCGGATCAGCAAACGGTCTACACCATTTCCACTCGATTCGACGGGACGGTCGCACTGGCTACCTCAGATTTCCGAGATCAGACTCGGATCGGAAAGGCGGAATTTGTGCTTCGGCAACTGTGCCAACCGTACACCGGTACACCCTACTAAGGTTAATTTTTTTTTGTTTCCTCGCACACATTCGCACCTGAAAAACACTCTTTACACTAACACAATTTTCCCGAGTATTACATCACTCACACCTTAAAAGAAGTTTCGTCCTCGAAACTTAAACACCCCGGGAATCCACTACAAGGGAAAAGGGCCCAAGCATGCCCGCCTTGCGCTCTCAAAAGGCTTCGCGTCCCCCTCGTGGTGCCCAAACTCACACTTTTTGAGTTTGGCCTACGCCTTCTGGTCCCTGCAAGTCTGCAAGATCACTCGTAAACGCTCCTCGCCCGTACGCGAGTTGATCCAAGAAGAGTCTGAACATTCCGTTCATCATGTCCATGAAGACTGCGGGGGCGTCCATAAGCCCGAACGGCATGACCGTGGACTCGTAGTGGCCATACCGGGTCCGGGGGGGCGGTCTTGGGAATGTCTTCATTTCGAACTCGGAGTTGGTGGTAACCCGATTGCAGGTCGATCTTCGGAAGGACCGTCGCTCCCCGTAACTAATTCCAACAGGTCGTCGACTCTGGGCAGGGGGGTGTTTATTCTTCGCCGTAACTGGTTTATCCCTCTGCAGTCGATGCAGAGTCTTAGGCTCCCGTCTTACTTTCGTGCCCGTGGGACGGTCGGGCGTCTGACGGTGCCTTCAGTCCATCCCTGGGGGCCCGTAGCTGGTACGAGGTGGTAGGGTGCATGTAAGAAAACAACTTACCGCCCGAAGCCTATTTCGATTGGGTCCGAAGAGGACATCTAATAAGGATTTCGGAGGTAAGGAGGAAAAGAACCGTGGGTAACGCCAAGCAATCTCTCATGGTGTTCGCCCCCCCCCCCCCCCAATTGAGTATGGGAACCGAAACGGTCAACGAGACGAAAGGTAGGGCTAAAGGCAGGAGGGCTCGCAAGGGTCAGGTAGGGGCGGGTTGCTCCGGCCCAAGGGTGCTCCTATCTAGACAAGAGAAGGAAAAACAAAAACAATAAGACGAGTACCTGTCATTCCCTATTTTGGGACGATGCGTCGTCCGTCGGGGCGGCCGGGGGAGTCCGCCCACAATCCTTGGGCCAGCGTCGCACCGCGTGTTGAGGTGGGGGTTTGCTGTCTAAGGAGTCCGCGGATTGCTGGTCGTCGGGCGAGTCCTTTGTCTGCACGGGGGCCGCAGCGCTCTCTGTTCCTCTCTGTGGTGCTGGCATGGCGGCGGAGGCAGGGGTTGGCCCCTGGGGGCAGGAGAGGTAAGTGTGATCTGGCAAGCCACACCGGTTACAGTAGTGGTACCTCCAAGTGCATTCCGTCACTGGGTGCGCGCCCTTGCAGATAACGCAGGATCCTGGTTGCACGTGCGCGCTTCCCTTAAGCCCTCGCTCGTCCTCCGGTGCTTGCTTCGGGCGTGGATTTGGTCGGCTCTCTGGATCGGTGCCCCCCTGAGGGGTGGGGGCAGCAGTTCCCTTAGGCTCAACATGTCGCGGCGCCGGGGGTCTATTGACAGCCGGCTTCAGAGGGCACTCATAACGCGTGTGACCCGGCCTGCCACATCGGAAGCAGTGTCCGTCCCGCCATGGGCAACTCGTTATGAGGTGTGCGTTGCCGCATATGACGCACGGCTTCGGTGGCCTAGGTCTCTCCTTCGTCGTCTGCCCGAGGTTCTGCCCGGCTCTCGGGCGTTTGCTCGCCCGGCCCCTCCGATGGGGGTCCCTGGCCGGTTCGGAGTAAGAGTATTCCTGCCGGGCGCGCTCTACGTCGGTGCACACGGCCAAGTTAGTAGCCTCCTGGAAGGTGGGAGGGCCCGTCGGTGACATCCCGGGAGGGGCAACGCCTCTGCTGCCGCCCCGGAATCGATCGACGCCCTCGAGTTCCTGTATCAGCATGCTCAGGCGCTCCGCGAGAGTCAGCAGTTGCCCAGCCACGTCGCGCAGCTGGTTGCGGAGCAGGCGATTGGCTTCGTCGGCGATGTCCATTTCCGTCGTCGGTTGCTCGCTGAGTCGGCCCTCTATCTGTACACACACAAAGAAAGTCAGCTTTAGCCTTTGTTAATAAGTAACGGGACCACGAACCACCTAGCGACAGAAAGGACTCGGACTCTCTCTTCCCCCCCCCTTTTCGATCGCTCGCGTTCTATCCACCTATGCCCTACCCATTTCATTCATTTGTAGGCAAGAGAGGCATTTCCACGGATGTCGGCACCAACTGTTGTGATTGCAAGTTTGGCTCTGATGCCATCTTAATCTGTCACGCCCCGGGGGTTTGTTTTAGCGGAAACGGTTCACAAAAGGTACTCATTTGGTGCGAAAGATTTTTTTTTTTTTTTTTTGAAAGGTAAACCCTCTTCCCCGGCGCATGCCCAGACCCGCCGCATACACAGAGTCACTCTGCAAACGGACAGAGTCTCCTCTGTATATGCACGGCGTAGCAGCTAATACAAGTCCCAAACGCAAACATCCATTCAATCACAACAGTTCTAACATACAACTAAGCACCACCACTGAGTAATAAACACGGCCAAGGGGTTTTGAAAGGATAAATCCACAGTCGTTGAAAACGGCGCCTACCCGGCACCCAGAGTTTGAAAACGTGTTCGAAAACAGCATAAATCCACATGGTTTTGAAAATAGTGCCCACACGACACTCGAGTTTTAAAATTCGTTTTCACAATCCATAATCCACAGGGTTTTGAAATCAGTGCCCACACGACACTTAAATTTTTGAAAACAATTTTCGCAATCTTTTCTTTGGTTTTCCTTTTTCTTTTCCAAACGGCCAACAGAAATTGAGGGAAAAATAAGTACATAAGAGAACAACTAAATGTAACCATACCGACATCCATGCCGACCCCACGAGGGTATCGAGAACCTCACAAGTAACTACAAAGTGAACGAAATGTAAAGATGAAAGAAACAATACGGTCCAGGGTTCCCAGCAACCCAGAAGCTCCTGCCCCGTCCTCACCGTCGCCTACCTCTCCCCCCGTCTGGACCCTGTCACAAAGTGGGAAGTCAGTGACGAATAATAGTAGAGCAGGAAAATATAGTAAAACAAACCGTGGAGCCAACCGGAGCAACCACCCTCTCAAGAGGGAAACGATAACCTGTACTCCTGTGTCCTGCTATACCCGGCCACGTCGGACAACTAAACCGACGGCCGTACCGTACCTGCAAAACCCGACCACGTCGGGCAACTAAACCGACGGGCCGCATCGCTCGCACCTCGGCGCCTCAAACCCCCAACTAATAAGGGGCCCCACTACGTCACCTCGTGGGTATACACGGGTCATAGACCACTTTTCCGGAAAAGCGCACCCTTTGCGGTGGCCAAACCGCGGGTGCACGTGCTGCAGCCTCGAGCCAAGTAACCATGATGTATGAACAAGAGCAAGGTAGTAGCATGTGTAATCAAAGTACCCTACTAACAAGTATAATCGAAGTAAAGCGGTAACATGTAACGACTAGAGTGAGGCGGTAACATGCAACATCTAAAGAAACGATAACCGGTAGCATTTAAAGTGGAACGATAATATGTAATATTTAAAGTAAACGGTCCTCGGGGGATCGACGCTAAACACCCCACTCAACCCACGTATGCACTTGCTTGTCCCCGTCCAACATGATAGAACTAAATGCTAGAGCTTTCAAAATCAAACCCACACTGTTTTAATCCAAGCACGAGATCCATATAAAGTTTAGAACATCCCTTCTTTTTCTATATTTTCTTTTTCTCTTTGTTTTAAACGTTAGCACAATCAAACAAGTAATGTCTATCACCCTTCGATCTTTAACCCAAGTACGCACAAGATTGACCCCACCCAATTTAATAGAATTAAATGCAAGGACTTAAAACAACAACCCACCTTAATGTAGATGATCACGGTAGCTACTGGATGGTTCGCAAGCTGGCGGCTGACTGCTGGGACCTGAATCATTTACACGGGTCAGGAAAATAACTCTCACACATACCCAACCCACTGACACTCTGTGTACAACAGTCTACCAGGCTACAATTACAAATTAACCCCTAGGGTTTTACCCAATTACACTTCTACAATACTTTGAGAGCCGTTTTCGCTCGTTCTCTTAACTGGGATATTATTTTTACGAACCGTCACTTCCAGTAGGTGACACTCGACCCGCTGAACACCGTGCTCACCCATTTGCAGCAGCACGGAACCCGAGGAAAACTTCGGGCCATGAATTACCTCTCTAACATCGCTTAAACGCATTTTCGTTTCTTCTGCTCAACGAAACCGAAATCCGACGCGAGCATCGCGTCCAATGACCCCAAATTAGCCAGGGGCTTACTTTTTGCGGCTTCGCAAACAGCCCAGAACGGACTTTGGGCCATAACACCTATCCTAGAGCTTGACGACCTCACATCTAAAGTTTTACTGTGCCATTTGAAAATCTGCTTGAGCCCTATGCTTGCAGCAGCTTAAAAACCCTGGGGCTTGCCCTATTTGTAACCCAGGTCTGCTGGATCACAAGATCCAATACCTTCACTCTCAATCAAACCGAAAAGGCTCCATCTTAATTTCTACACAGATCAACTTTGATCTGGAGTGAGCATCAAGCTCAGGGGACAATTTGGAGCAACTTTTATTTTGTAATCGAACCCAAAATCCATCTTTTTCTTCTCTCAGGCATTTCATCAAACACCCAATGTGCACCATTTACCCAACACACACACAACCAATGCCCGAGCTTGTTCTCGGCAATCATTGCACCTGGGGCTTCCCAAGATGGAGGGAAATGCTCTTCCAAGTTGCAGGAGCATTTCTATGCAACTTGGAACAAGCCTAAACCCACGGTTGGTCGCGGGCATGAGGAGGAAGACGAAGATCAAACCTCGAAAATGGTGACCATTCAACCAAAACTTCTGGACCTCAACCATTGGCACCAACAGATGCTAAACCACACCACAAGCTTATCTGAACCCGTGCCCGGCGACAGGGCACGGCGGCGACGGCGGCGGAGCAAGCTCGATTTGGAGCTTCTTCGCCTCTAATGGCGGATTTCCACCGAGGCTTCATGGTATCCATGCAAGGGCATGGCTGGGATCCACTTGATCCCAGGAAGCTTTTCGTCCACTCCCCGACCGCCGGAGACAGCCGGAACGCCGGCAACCGCACCCCGAACCCACCTCGAGCCCATCTAGGCCGCACCTCAACCACGTTGCATGGGTGCCATGCAAGTGCATGGGTGGACTCTTCTCACCCCCAGGAAGCTCCTCGGCTAGGTGGCCGGCGGTGGGAAGGCTCGCCGGCGCCGGAGCACTTAGCTCGGCCGAAGTGCAATATTTCCCAAAACTAGGGTTTTGATCTGCAATTGATCCGCTTGATCAAACTCCACCAACTTTGGTGGAGATGATCCCTAGGTCCAACAGTAACTTCCCATCATTTTGGTTCGGAGGTTAGGCCATCAGGTGCGGTGTAAGGCTTGGGCGGAGCAATCTAGGGTTCCGGCGGGCTTCTTGCCTCCGCCGTCAACCCGGCGCCTATCCGAGGCCGCGGCTCCATCAGGAGCATCCCAAGAATATGGAAAACTGACTGCTGATGCTTAAGGGCAAACAAAAACCGAGGAGGAGGAAGACTCACCTTGGTCGGAACCGAGGAAGAAGGAGATGGTGTCCCCGGCGTCGCGCGGCCACGGCGGTGCACCGGGCCACCACGGCTGGTCTTCTGGATGTGGGAGATGACCACAGAGAGGTCTGGGCTCAGGTCTAGGGGCTCGGGTGCTCTTCTTCTTCTACCAACCCGAGATGAAGAGTTTCCTTGAAGACCTTTGCTTTTCCGGCGACCAGGGGTGGCGGCCGGCGGCGCAGCTGTGCGGGATGGGTAGCAGAGGGAGAGGCGGGGTCGCTAGATGGCTGCGGTTGCAAGAAGGTTGCGGCTAGGGTTCTACCCAAAGATGCCCTAGGTTGCTTCTTATATACTTTGCAACTAATATGCAAATAAGTCCTCCAATTCTATATGCTTTGATCTGGATCCCTAGCTGAAGCCAAACTATGCACAAAGGTCGCTCCCCTCCAAGATCCACACACTTTGGTACATAAAATATTAACCTTCTTCGCAAAATACTGTAACTTTTCCCATATTTTGCGCTTTTCGAGACAACCGGGTTGTCAAACTGAAAAACGGACACCACCACGACGTCCGGCTCGACGAAACCTATCAGGTAGCGATTTTTGTTCGTCGACTAAAAATCCTGCTAAATCGCAGATCCATAAAATACTGCGATTTCTACAGTTCAGCACGCTTTTCGAGGTTCTAGGGTCGTCAAACGAAAATTCTATCAGTGCCATTGCGCTCAGAATGTCAAAATTAGCTAGAATCGTCTACTCATACTGCTAGGTTTGGATTTTGGACAGTGGAATGGCCAACGACCGATCGAGAGGGGACCCAAATCAGGGGTTACTATTCATTTTACTATTCACTTAAGTCGTGGGTCCCACTAGTTCTCTTGCTGATTTCCGGACGATCCGACCGTCGGATCAGCAAACGGTCTACACCATTTCCACTCGATTCGACGGGACGGTCGCACTGGCTACCTCAGATTTTCGAGATCAGACTCGGATCGGAAAGGCGGAATTTGTGCTTCGGTAACTGTGCCAACCGTACACCGGTACACCCTACTAAGGTTAATTTTTTTTTGTTTCCTCGCACACATTCGCACCTGAAAAACACTCTTTACACTAACACAATTTTCTCGAGTATTACAGTGCTTCTTCCTCGCGACAGCAGGAGCGACGACCACCAGCGCCGAGCGGGCGAGTTTATGCCGCATAGGTAGAGGATGCTTCGGCAGCTGACCACGTCGTTGCAGGTATTATTTTGATTTTCGCTATTCGTACTCGAGCTTTTTTCGATACTGGTGCTTCACACTTATTTATCAGTAGAGCATTTTGCATCCCTACATGGTTTAGTGATAGATCCATTGTCGCATGCATTAGAGGTTCGGATTTCAGATCATATTTTGCATGTCGAGGATTATTGTAGGGCTTGCCTAGTGCAGTTGGGATCTTGGATCTTGCCGGCAGACTTGCTTGTCTTGCGGCAGCTCCAGGATTTTGACATTGTACTGGGTATAGATTGGTTGTCGCGGCACTTTGCCACCATTGACTCCAGAGAGAGGACTATGACTCTCCGCGAGCCAGGACAGGAGGAGTTCATCTACAGAGGCTGCCAGAGCACGCTGTTTGCAGCGACAGTTTCCTCGACGAGGGCTAGGCGGATGATAAGTAGGGCTTGTTGTCACACCTCGGCGTCGAAACTGCGACCCGGGATCGCCAACAGATCCGCCACCCATACGGGAAGCCCCGTATAAACAAAGCAACTAACCTGCAAAAGAGATATACTACACTATACAGATATCAGAGCTGACAAGTAAACTGCTAGAAATAAAATAAATACAACTCCAAAAGAAAAAGTATAAGTATGAACCTCACTACAACTCTTTTGTCACTAATTCCCACTTTGTGACAGGTTCGGTTCGAGGTTAGGGACGACGGTGAGGCTGCGAATTAGGGAGTTTAGCCTCGTTTGGGGCTGGTGACCTTTCTTTGCTTATGCTTCATTATTGTGGTTAGTTAGTTTTGTTACGGCATTTTGGTGTTGGCATATTTCGTGAGTCAAGTCAGTGAGTTGAGTCGGAGTCTTGAAGTGATCAAATTGTCAATCAGCAATCGAAGACTTAGAGAAGATTCAACAAGAGCTCAAGTTGACACTTAGTGTTTTGAGTCTTGAAGATTGAAGGTGAAGAATTGTGGATCATATAGATCAATCTCAAGGAAAATGGATTCGGAATGCTTAGGTACGTTTAACTAAATAATTTTGGTGATCCGAATACTTTTTATAGTGTAGAAACACTTGGATGAATTTTTAATTGCATAAAAATCAAAAACTGGACATGGGACATGTTCAGGATCCGGATCAGATTCCTGATCCCGTCAGGATCAGATTCCTGTTTCAATCCGGATCAGATTCCTGTTCCAGTCAGGATCGGATTCATGAACGATCCGGATCGGAATTCCGATCCGGATCCCGAACCTTGTTTTTTTGGAATTGCTGAAAAAAGACGACGATCCGGATCGCAGTAAATCCGATCCGGATCGCCGTCCGGAAAATTTCAGATAAGGTAGTTTTTGATTCTTATCTCTTTCCAAAGGTTTCTAAACTATAAATAGACACTTAGGGTTTCTCAAGAACTACCGATCAATTTATAAAACACTTGAGAGCAACCCTAGAGGCTAGGTTTTTATCGTTCTTCTTTATAGCCTCTTTTAGGTCAATTCGATGGTTCTTTCAAGAACATATCTTTTGTCGAATTGATCTAATCTTTGCTTAGAGATTCCATCCATGGTTCTTCATTGATAATCTAAGCAAAGGATCACCATCGAAGCCAATATTCTTACCGGCTGAGTTTGCGTCGTGGATTCGACGTAGCACCGTGGATTCGGTGTGTTGAAGGCGTTTCGTGGATTCGAAACGTGTGCTCGTGGATTCGAGTGGCGTTCGTGGATTCGAACGTGTGCAGTGGACGTGCAATCGGTGGAGCGCAAGGTCCGAAGAAGTTGAAGGAGGGGTCGAGTCCGTGGAGTCGGTAATCACCTTGTTATTCTTCAATTCTTAGTGGATTGTTATTGCGTGTTGGTCCCGTGGTTTTTCTCCTGGATTGGAGTTTCCACGTAAATCTCGGTGTGTTGATTTTTATTTTCCGCATTGGTTTTTATTTTGTACTGAGATTTGTTTTTTAAATATTACACCTATTCACCCCCCTCTAGGTGTTTGATAGTACCTATTTAGATCCTTGTGGATCCTAAATAAAACCTACAATTGGTATCAGAGCGGGTTTTAGGTTTATCTATCATGTCGGGTGAAAGTGGTAATATTTTTAGACCTCCTCTTTTTGATGGGACCAATTATGCATATTGGAAAGTGCGGATGAGAGCTTTTCTCATCTCAATTGATGAGCGGGTATGGCAAACCGTTGAATACGGTTGGGTGCATCCTGTTGAGGAAGTAGGAAATTCTACTACCCCAAAACCTCGCTCTAGATGGTCTAAAGAGGAAATCGAAAGATCTTCTTACAATGGGAAAGGTATGAACGCTTTATATAATTCTCTTTCCTCGACTGAGTTTACAAGAATTTCCGCGTGTGAAACCGCGAAGGAAATTTGGGATATTCTCAAAATTACACATGAGGGTACTAATCTTGTAAAAATTCAAAAGCTCCAGATGCTTACAAGTCAATTTGACTCTATTCATATGGAAGAGCATGAATTGTTTACAGATTATTACACTAGACTTCAAGATGTAATTAATACATGTGCTAATTTAGGAGAAAAGATCCCGGAGTCGAAAATTGTAAGAAAGATTCTTCGGACTCTTCCGGAACGGTTTAGGGCAAAGGTTACCGCCATTGAAACCGTTAGTCATCCGGATGAGATGAGTGTAGAGGAATTAGTAGGTGCTTTACAAACTTATGAGATGACTTTTCCTACTAATCAAATTTCTTCCAAGTCTTCTTCTAAGCTTACAGGTATTGCATTCAAATCAACAAAGGAAGAAGATGACGAATCAAGTTCCGATGATGAAATCTCTTTTGCCGATTTTGAAGAACAATTGGCGCGGATCACAAAGAAATTTCGTCGGAAATTTTGGAAGAATCGAACCGATGGATCTTCATCCACGAAACCATCTAAAGGATCATCGGGTTCTAAATCCTCTAAACTCAAAGGCGTTGCAAAACCTTCTAAAGAAAAAGAAAAAGATGATTTCGAAGGGGAAATCCGATGTTATCGATGCAAAGGCTACGGCCATATTTCAACGGATTGTCCTTCTAAGAAATCATACAAAAAGAAGGCTTTGCAAGCAAAAACTTGGGACGATTCTAGTTTCGATGAATCGACCTCAAGTGAAGAGGAAAAAGAAAAAATTGTTGCTTTTCATGCCTCTCAAATTCCCTCTTCTAATTTGTGCTTATCATCTTTAGTCACTGACTCTATTCCTTTGATTTTGCATGAAACATCAACATCCGGAGGAGAGTCATCAAGTGAGGGGGAGTCGGACGAAGAAGAACTCGTTGAGGCATACCAACAACTTCTTGCGGAATCAAAGAAGATGGCCAAGCATATCAAGAAGTTGAGGAAGCAACGACTTGAAGTTCAAGACGAGAATCAAGCTTTAAAGATCAAACTTCATGATCTCGAGGAGGAACGAGGACGTTTATTGGATAACAATAAAATCCTCCAAGAAAAGTTAAACCAATCGGAGACAAACGCTAAATCATATATGGACAAGATTGGTTTTCTTGAAAAGCAGTTTGAAGAGATTCATGTCACCAACCAAGCTTTGACCAAGCAAGTTCATGAACTCAAATCCGACATACAAAGGCTTTCCACCGGTTCCAAGAAACTAGAAAGTATGTCCGGATTAGGTCAAACAAGCAAGGTTGGTTTGGGATTTAAAAAGGACCAAACTGTGCATGCTTCAAGTTCCACAATAAAATTGAAAGGAAGAACTTGTCACCTATGTGGACTTGAAGGACACTTGGTGAAGAATTGCCCGAAAAAGAGAAAGAAAAATTCTTCGGCAACTTCATCTACGGAGCGGACTCAACGGAATCAAAAGACACATCAAGTCAAAGGAGTTCACTCAACCCACCAAAGGTCCGAGCCACAATTTCGATCATACAAGTGGATTATTGCGAGGCAAAGACCTAAGGTGGATCAATAGTCAAAGCGGACAACCCCCGGCCACAACGAATCAAGACAACCCAAGATCCAGCGATTTTGGATTCGGAAAGGTGATATCTTTCCTTGTCTTAAGTTCTAAATAGCTTATGACTGTATGTAATGCTTTGATTGGTTTTTCCTTCATATACTTCTTAATCTTTACATTACATGTTTTTCAATGCTCTTTGTTTTTATACTTTGTTTTTGAACAAAAGGGTTTTTATTGAACAAGTGCATTGAATAAAAAGGGCTTCACGTTCATTCACTCCAAATTAATTTTATATGGATTATCAACTTTACTCCATAATCATAATCTTGAAGAAACTTCATTATAGGAGTTTTTTAATTGAGCATTGGTCATATTGACTTTAATTGCATCTTTTCACGCATTTAGAAATCTATTATGCTTTTGACATCATAATATTTCGATGTTGCAATGATCATTTATGTTAATTAAGTCATCTTTTAAGTGATCAAAGTCAATTTCTCTCTCAATGATCTCTTGGTATAGTCATTATCTTATTTGACTATTTAGTCGAGTATGAATGCGAGATCAATTTTTGGTTGAATACCTTATATCTTAAATAATTGATAGCCAATTGAGGGGGAGTCAAAGAAAAGTAAAATGCTCAAAAGATGTGGAAAGAGTTACATCCCAATGAGGAGTGTGAAAACTACCACCACATGGAGGAAAGAGCTACCACCTCGGTCGTCCGAGTACTGTGTGCAGCTACCACATGAATACCAAGCATGGTTTTGTCAATTTTGATTAATAAAATGCATATTGAAATACTTGACTCTGTCAAATTTCAAGGTTGGTATAAGGTGGGATTTTTAACGAAAGATGCTCAAAGAGCCACTCTCTTCAACAGATTGTCTAGATATATTATCTAACTTATCTGGGATTTCAAACATCTATTGATCTTGGTATTTCATTTTCTTTACCAAATTGATGATTTGATAAAGGCATTACGCATAAGATCATGTTAGATGTGATTGAAGTTGTTCAACTTTAAGGATTTTAATTTTCATAAATTTTCGTTTCATTTTTGAGTATTTTTGATAGATTTGGTATAATCTATTTCTTGTTGCATGAAACGATGACTTTTGTTTAAAGTTGATGCGCTAAAGTGCTTACATACTTTTTCTGATTTTTATGGAATTTTTCTAAATTATTCTGATGAAAGAAATTTGGATCATACACCTCAATCTCAAGAAAGGGTAGAATTCAAGATTGATGTCATTTGGAAATCTCCGTAAGTCATCTTTGTAAATCCGTTACATCTTGATAGAGTTTGGATCTCAAGATTTTTTTTTGATGACTTGTGTTTGATGAATATAACATGAAAAACTGTTTATAATGTTTTATCTTTGTTTTTCATGATTTAGGAGTAAATCTTTTTAATTTTGTGAAATTAATTGGATTGAATGACATCTGTGTGAATTCATTGTTTAAAGCACTTAAATTGATTTCTTGATGGAATACAAATCGGTATTTGAAAAGATTCTAAAATCTGGATTTGTTTCAAGAAATTATTTGATTTTTGCTTTCTGGTACCGGTACGCAATCTGCATTTTTGTTATATACCGGAACTGAGATTTTATCTCTCTTTCTCTATGAACTAATGTTGTTAGTGATTTTCTTTTGTCTAGTATGTTCGCTGTTTGACAATTTGTGACAAAAAGGGGGAGAACAGAAAATAATGATCGTATCACAAAAGGGGAGAACATAGATGATATGTTGCTCAAGAACAGGGGGAGAACATGGAGAACATGGAGAACATGTTAGAGATGCTCAAGATAGGGGGAGATAAAGAAAAGATTGAAAGAGCCGAAAAACAAAAGAACCAAAAGGACGAATCAAATGTAGGATTTTAATTTCTAACGACTAACGTTTGATTTTATTTGGAATTTTGTTTTGCAGGAATTACATCACTTGAAGACTCCAAGTCCTAAGTCATAGAGTATGTTCTAGGACTGTTTGGTTCAAATGTAATTTTGTATTTATTGAATCTTTCACGCAAAGAAAATTAATGTTTTGGTGATAACATTGAATTTCGATTTTTTGGTTTAAGATGAGTGACTTGAGCGTTTTTATGTATTTTTGGGTTTTGTCACGAAATTGCCAAAGGAAGAGATTGTTACGGCATTTTGGTGTTGGCATATTTCGTGAGTCAAGTCAGTGAGTTGAGTCGGAGTCTTGAAGTGATCAAATTGTCAATCAGCAATCGAAGACTTAGAGAAGATTCAACAAGAGCTCAAGTTGACACTTAGTGTTTTGAGTCTTGAAGATTGAAGATGAAGAATTGTGGATCATATACATCAATCTCAAGGAAAATGGATTCGGAATGATCAGGTACGTTTAACTAAATAATTTTGGTGATCCGAATACTTTTGATAGTGTAGAAACACTTGGATGAATTTTTAATTGCATAAAAATCAAAAACTGGACATGGACATGTTCAGGATCCGGATCAGATTCCTGTTTCAGTCAGGATCAGTTCCTGGTTCAATCCGGATCAGATTCCTGATTCAGTCAGGATCGGATTCATGTTCCGATCCGGATCGGAATTCCGATCCGGATCCCGAACCTTGTTTTTTTGGAATTGCTGAAAAAAGACGACGATCCGGATCGCAGTAAATCCGATCCGGATCGTCGTCCGGGAAAATTTCAGATAAGGTAGTTTTTGATTCTTATCTCTTTCCAAAGGTTTCTAAACTATAAATAGACACTTAGGGTTTCTTAAGAACTACCGATCAATTTATAAAACACTTGAGAGCAACCTTAGAGGCTAGGTTTTTATCGTTCTTCTTTATAGCCTCTTTTAGGTCAATTCGATGGTTCTTTCAAGAACATATCTTTTGTCGAATTGATCTAATCTTTGCTTAGAGATTCCTTCCATGGTTCTTCATTGATAATCTAAGCAAAGGATCACCATCGAAGCCAATATTCTTACCGGCTGAGTTTGCGTCGTGGATTCGACGTCGCACCGTGGATTCGGTGTGTTGAAGGCGTTTCGTGGATTCGAAACGTGTGCTCGTGGATTCGAGTGGCGTTCGTGGATTCGAACGTGTGCAGTGGACGTGCAATCGGTGGAGCGCAAGGTCCGAAGAACTTGAAGGAGGGGTCGAGTCCGTGGAGTCGGTAATCACCTTGTTATTCTTCAATTCTTAGTGGATTGTTATTGCGTGTTGGTCCCGTGGTTTTTCTCCTGGATTGGAGTTTCCACGTAAATCTCGGTGTGCTGTTTTTTATTTTCCGCATTGGTTTTTATTTTGCACTGAGATTTGTTTTTTAAATATTACACCTATTCACCCCCCTCTAGGTGTTTGATTGTACCTATTTAGATCCTTGTGGATCCTATATTATGAAAACCTACAAGTTTTGTGTGTGCGCTACATTATTGTGGATGTTGGATTGGAACTATGTTGTGTCGTGGATGGTTATCTTTACTTATTAGTTATTGCTTCGGCCACCTTTTCAAATCATGTGAAAGTTTGCGAAAATATTTTATTAAACCTTGGGGTGTCGTGTGGATACCGTCTCTTTTACAAAACACGTGGATTTGTCCTTTCAAAATATTGGTGGCCGCTTTACTTGTTAAATAGGTTTACCTCTCTTACTTGCACGACTGTTTGACTTATGTGGTTAAAGTGTATGTTCGTAATCGCGACGCCGTGCACATACAAAGGAGACCCTGTCAATTTAAGGGGTTGAATTTGTATGTGTGGCGAGTCTGGCACGGACCGGAGGGTGTTGCGCTTCTTTTTAGGAAGAAAAGAGGTACATATTTTTCGCTCGTTGAAAACCCCCGGGGCGTGACAGGTGGCCACGGCAAATCATTAGGCGACACGTGGCACCCGTACACCTGCTTGTCGTGCCCGCACGTCGCTGCACCTGCCTCGCTACCCACTCCCCGCGTTGTGTGCGCCGCGCGCACGTGGACCAGCCAACCCGGGGCCGCCATGTGGCCCGCCCTGGTTCACTGCACCCGCCGCGCATGCCCGTGGACCGCGCTGCGTGAGCCCGCCAACCAGGAGCCGCCACGTGTCCCCCACATCTGGTCCACCGCACTCGTGCCAATTCCATGGACCGCGCCGCGTGCGCCGGACAATCAGAGGCCGCCACGTGGCACAAGGCCGGTCCACGGCTTCCCCCATGCACCAGAATGCGCAGAAAATTTTCGGGAGTCCCATTTTGGGCATCCGGACTACAAAAAATACAAGTAAATAGCCGATTTTTGACGTTTTTCCATGCCGAATCCAAATCCGGTCTCGGATTAGCCTGAAACCCTTTCTAAAATTCGGCGAAAATAGCAAAAGGATAGGCTTGATCCAGAAACCTCACTAAGTCTGTCCAACGCGTCCATTTGACGCGTTGCGGGTCCGACGCACCACTAATAGGTGTTCCACTACATGGGTAATGGGGAAAGCTGCACGGGGATCGGGCTCACCACAGATAGCATTCCAGCTCAACTCATATAAAGCAAGGCTGGAATACTATCGATAGCAAACGGGCTCCGTTGCCACCCATTTGTTTTTTATGACGAAGCTTCCAAAATGATAATCGGCACGGTTAAATATGATCTAAACTATTTAAACTATTTGGTATTCATGTTTTGTCGATATTCTTTTCTTATCCATCAAATGGATACAAAAATGAATACTGAAAATAAATATCCACTAAAAAATAATGATAGCAGTCTTGCAATTAAGATCAAGAGTATAGATTTTATTTTAAATAGTTTAAAAAAAATTCTAACCAAAATTCGATTAATTTAGAATTGTTTACACCATTAAATAAGTAAAAGATTCATATCTACCATTAAAATTATAAATTTTGCAATTCTTTAATCATTAGGTCAATGATATCGAAAAGATTTAAAATTTAATTTTTAGATAATTTAAATGGTATAGATCACATTCAACAAGACCAATCGTCGATTTGGAAACTTCATCATTGAAAACAAATGGGTAGCAACAGAACTCGTTTGCTACTGATAGCATTCCAGCTAAACTTTATATATATATATATATATATATATATATATATATATATATATATATATATATATATATAGTTTAGCTGGAATGCTCTGGCTACTACGCTCTTATGAGTATAGATCCCTTCGTGCTCATAAGTTTTCGGCCCTTAGATGAAAGCATATACGATTAAGATTATAGTGGTTCCCTAGGATTTATATTATTTTACCAACAAACCCACTAAACTCTAGGAGACCACTATCATCCTAATCGCACATTCCTTCATCCAAGGGCCAAAAACTTATGAGTACAAAGGAGTCTATACTCATAAGAGTATAGTAGCCCTATATATATATATATATATATATATATATATATATATATATATATATATATATGGAATACTATAATTTTTTTACCCTTGGATTGAAGAATATGCGGTTAGGATGATAATGGTCCTCTAGGATTTAGTGGGTGATTAGTTGAATAGTAAAAATTTTAGGGGACCACCGTAATGTCAACCGCACATCCTTTCATCCAAGGACTGAAAACTTAGCTGCACCAATTATTTGATACTATTAATAGTATTCCAGCCGGACTATATATATATATATATATTGGGAGGATAGCAATACAGGGCATGAATTTGCTCTAGATGACCATAATCTCTTAGTTCAGAAGATAAAAAGAGCTTTCTTCAAAGATAATCCTTTAGTACACATTCATGGAGTTTAATAAATTATAGAATGCCAAAAGAAAAGTACAAAATAAAGTTTGTAGTTACCATAGGGCCTATTAGCTGCTCTCTATGTTTGAAACTATTGCCAAAAAACTCCACTCATATTAATCATCAAAACAAGTTTCAAATATATCATATAATCATATAATCATACTAAACCAGAAGCTTCATCCTTGATTTTGTGATAAATTGTGCAAATCTAAAGGTAAATAATTGTAAGGTTATTTGAACGAACGAACAATTTGTTCAGCACATCTTTTTTATTTACCTAAGAAGATTGTATTATTTGATAGATGAGGAATTTGATTAAAATGCAAAATGTCTACAAATGCATACCATTAGTCTCTAAGTCATTTTCTAAATAAAATAAATCACCTCGTATGTGAAATATATTATCCTAACAAATCATGATTGCTAAAACCTTGCAAGGAGCTAAAATCAAATTCCTACTTTCAATGGTAAGGCCTTAGTGGGATGTTGGAACTAGTTATCCAGAAATTAATTATGCGTTATGAGGATTTTCTTGTATAATTGCAATCTAGTAGTTTCATTTTGGCTCCTTGTAAAGCTGTATTTCACCTAAGAGATGATTGATCTTATTCTGACTTATGAGTAAATATCTTGAGGGCCAAATATGATAGCCTTTCATGACATTTAGCACATTACTCATATACCAACTTAAATAAATGAAAGAGATGTGCTAAATTAGGTATCTATGCATCCAAACAGAGCTTAAAAGAAAATTCCACATAGTGCACCAGTTGTCAATAAATAACTTATTTTGACATACAAATAGGGCGCCCTTAGATGATAAAGGATCACGTCTCAGAATTATTACAAATAACATGTAGGAACTAAAGGTATATTTAAGCAGGCAAATATGTCCAGATTCTAGAATGTAACCTCAAAATATAAGTTCAAGCTTACAAAGAATGCCAGATAACTTGGCATAAACGATAATCTAAAGTTAACCTAAAATTTGAATATTTTATTTTATATCTCTATCACATATAAGAAAATTCAATAGGCTCTAATTTTCACGATTTGGCAATTTGCCTGATATAAACTCAAATAGCTGGACTCAAGACTCTAAGCAATGATACACGTACCACAATACATCAAACTGAAAAGTTTGCTCCATGATGATGGCAAGTATATCATAACATTGTAGCAAACAACTATTAAAATTGGCTAGACATAGCCCTCTAATAAACTCACCAATAACCCTTGCATGAACATAGCCCTCTAATAAACCAATGAAACCGATTACAATCCCTAACTACAATCTCTTTCCCACAATGCCTTGAAACAAACTTCATCCACTCATGACAACTCCTGCATATCCTCATGTTCTTGAATACTCTAATTGGCATTGACCCGTCAATCTTAATCAAATTGAAAGCAACAGCAATTCTCTCACTATGGTGGTTCCCATTAGTGCACTCACCCCCTTCTTTCTCAAATTGATCATCTAGCTCCTTTAACTTTGCCTTGATCTCTGCCCATATTGAGGACGTAGAATCATCGGCCCCAACTCCAAACTCAAATGTTTTCCCTTGAAATTCAATCCAGCTTCTACCTTTTGGCTTCCTCCCGACCATTGCTCTGATCCCAGCAATCTTCTCACTCAACCCTACTTTCCGGTACATGTTCGACATAATCACATAGTGGCTCGTGTCTCCTACTGGACTACCTCCCTCTCTAACTATCCTTCCCATCACTTGTTCCGCCATGGCTAAGTCGCCATGCACACTACACGCGCTAAGAAGAGCCCCCCATATGACATGATCGGGTGGAACAGGCATTTTGAGAATCATCTCAAAAGCCTCTTCGAGCAACCCCGCCCGGCCTAGGAGGTCCACCATGCACCCATAGTGCTTTGTGGTCGGCTCAATACCGTAATCTCGCATCATCACATCAAAATAGGATTTTCCCTCTCGCACTAGCCCAGAATGCGCGCACCCAGAAAGGAGGCCCACAAAGGTGACCTCGTTGGGCTGCGCACCTCTCTTAACCATTTTGTCAAACAGTTGGAGTGCATCGTCTCCGCGTCCATGAACAGCCAAACCGTAGATTATGGCATTCCACGTTTGGGTGGTCTTACTGTGTTCCGGAACTGAATTAAAGAGGGCGATGGCGTCGCCCACGCAGCTGCATTTGCAGTACATGTCGATGAGCGCCGTGCTCAAGAAGACCGACAGCTCCGCGGAGGTCCTTTTTACAACAATGGCGTGGGCGGCCCGGCCGAGAGGTAGGGAGCTCGCCTCAGCGCACGCGTCGAGGGCGCCGACGAGGGCGTGGGCGTCGGGGGCGACGGAGGACTCGAGCATTCGCGCGAAGAGGGCGAGCGCGTAGCGCGGGTCGCCTGAGCGGAGCGCCGCGGCAGAGGCGGCGGTACAGGGGGCGGCGGAGGTGGCTCGTTGGGGCAATTCGTCAAGCACTCGGAGGGCGTGTTCGGGGAGGTTACAAGAGGAGTAGAGAGAGATGAGGGCGGAGGCGACGAAGGGGTCGGAGGGGAGGAGACCGAGCTTGAGGGCGGCGGCATGAAGGCGGAGGCCGGGGCAGAGGGAGGAGGAGCGGGCGCATGATTTGAGGAGGCGGGGGAGGGAGAGGTGGGGGTGGTCGGAGAGGGTGGAAGGATTTAGGGTTAGGGTTACGATTAGGTTTTTGGGGTGGAGAGGGGTGGAGGTGGTTTGGGGAAGCGGCGGCGGAGGAGGAGGAGGTGGTGGTCCGAGGATGGTGGTGTGGTGGAGGTGGTGACGGGGAAGGAGCGGTGCACCGACCGCTGCATTCATTTTTTATTCGAACGAGAATATTCTGTGAACCGGTTCTACAATACCGAGCTTGGAGCCATTCTAAAAGGGACAATTTCATACGTATTCATATAAACTTTTAAAATTATAATTTTGGCCCCAAATGCGGCTAACTCACCCACACTAATAAATAACCGATTGAACAAAATAACTAATAGTTAAATTAAAATTTAGATAAAATTATTTTTTCATCACTATTTATTTGATAAAATGTTAATATTTTTTACACTTTAATTATTGCCCTTATGTTTTCTGTTTTGCTAAAAAACATTTACACTAGTACAAAGAAGATAATAAATAGTTATTGCAGCTAACTGTTTAATATATATTTATTAAAATCTTTTTCTCTCCTAATTAATAAATAGTTATTGCAGCAAACCACACCGAGCACCTGCCTCGGCAAACCACACTGAGCACCTGCCTCGGCAAAGCACAACGGGCACATGCCTCGGCAACCCACACCGAGCACCTGCCTCGGCAAACCACACCGAGCACCTGCCTCGGCAAACCACACCCCTCTCACCTTGGTGCCTCTAACCCCCCACCTACGGGGGCCCCCATTACGTCACCTTGTGGGGCACACGGATCAACGTACCACTTTTTCGAAAAAACACACCCTCGCGGTGGCCAAACCGCTGGTGTGCGTGCAGCAACCTCGAGCATCGTAACCAAGTGCAAGATATAACAAAGGGCACCGCGACACTGGGTCGCCATAATATCGATGGTAATATATAATAATGAGCATTAACAGGGGTTAGTAGTATTAAATCACGCCAATACTTTACTCCTACACATTTCCCTTAATTCCGGAATCCAAAACATTGGAAGAAGTACCCACCTCAAACACAAAGAACAAGATGTGTGGAAGCTCCAACTAAAACACCCCCACCTTGTGCCTGAAAAAGCTACATTAAGAATCGTTGTTAAAAAAACATCGTTGTGGTAAAAAACACTCAAAAACAGGGCGAAACGGGCCAAAAACGGAGCATCCGGACTCTTAGGCTGGGGGCTGGTGCACGGGTCCAAGCGTGGACCGGACTCACGGCTACTGTCACGCCCCGGGTATAAACCAGAATCCGGGCCCGTCTACAGATCCGCCGTGCACACGGTATTTTCCGTGTACACGAAGCGTCAACAACCTGCTCAGATATAAAAGATATAATAAAAGAGCAATAAAAACAGAGCTGAACTAAAACTAATACATCTCAGACTGAAGCTGGAAATAAAATACAATACATCTGTATAAATGATACATCAGTCTCTCCCAGCTCACAAATAATAAATACAACCTGCTGGCAAAAGCCAGTCCCAAAAGTGAAAGTACAACCGTCTGAGGAAAATATGGGTACATCAATAGTCCAGCTAACACGCTCATCCTGCCACGAGATCTATCTACTCAGCCGTCCTCTCTCCTCGACCCGCCACTGAAAGCCCAGTAGCACCCGCAGAAGACTCTGCAAAACAAGGGAGAAGAAAAAAGAGAAAAGAAGAATGGGGGTGAGAACTACTAGTAAACCAGTAGCCTCCCCTAGTGGGTAAAACCTCAAACTCTGACACGCCCACTAGGTCTACCAGAGGCAAAAGGATACAAAGGTGGTATGCTAAAAAGAATAAAACTCCTGATGAAAAGCTACCACTAGAATGCCTCTAAAATGCCGAGCTAAATGAATAGCTAAATGTATGCATCAGAAAATAAATGTCTGCCAGAATAACCCAATCTGACCACCAGTAAACACTGGTACTGCTGCCTGCTCTGCTGTCGAACTCAAGAACTCAGCATGGTGCCCGGCGCTCTGCACCGTGGAAAGCCTACTCCGGAGTGGCACTCGAGGGGAGCGACCCACACGAGTAAAGTATCACAGTAACAAGCATCTCTGTAACCACTGTCTCATAATAGCAGGACTGGATCATGACTATGATCAAAGTGGGAAAACCCATCCACTAAAGAAAGACCCGATCTCAACCCGATGCTAGATAGACAAACCGTGGGAAATCCATCCACAAGAGACCTGATACCCAATCTGATGCATAAGAAATCTCCGGTCAACCGCCCAATGTCCGCGGTTGCCGCAATACCCTGCCTGTCCCAAAACTCAGGAACCCGACTACACTATCACAAACCCCCTGCTCGCGCACGAGCTGCAAATACCCTGAACCTCAAATGGAAGGAGAAAAGAATAATAAAAAGGTTTCTCCTATGTCAATTCCAGCCTAATAGTGTAGCAGAAAAAGGTGGCCTATCTAGGTGACCATACAAGCATGCAAATGTCCCAAGATGATAAACATAAAATAAAGCAGATATCGATATGTTTTTACCTTGTTAAAGCATGCTGATAAAAGTATGAGAGTAGTAAATAAAAGATAGCCTGTGCCTGTCTAAAATGCATGCCCAAAGCCACAATTTATTAATCAGCCTTCTAATCATAGAAGCTACTCCAATGCCTAGAGGGTAATCAAAAGTAGGGTTTCACAACAACACCCAGGATCACAAACATGTCCCACATATGACATCTGGTCCCCCGCCTACTATCCGCGGTAACCATAATACCTCAGAAGCTAAAATCTAGGCCCCGGCTACACAATGTCAATCCCCTGCTCAAACCCGAGCAACACATAGTCACCTGACTAAAGAATAGGGGGAGAAGAAGGAAATATGCTTCTTCTAAATCAAATCCCAACATAAAGTGTGGCGCTAAGAAATGGCCCTACACAATGTCCAAATAAGCCAGCCCATGTCCTCATGAGAGATAGGAGAAACTGTAACAAATAGTGGTTCGACCAGTGTATCAATTAATAGCTTCACCTGGGCATAATCATCATGCTAAAATCATAATCCGACCACACCTGTCCATAATCTGCTAATCACCCTCATATAAACCATCCCCTATGCCTGTCCAAAAATATCCTCATGTGGTATCCTCCCGCAAGACACATCATAATATCCCAACATAAAAGTAAATTCCCCATGCTAAGTTAAATGACAATAATATTCCCCTAAGCATGTATATGTTCCAATGACTATCAGACTCCCACTATAGCATTTTTCATATGATAGGCTCACCATTTTATTAATCAAGGATGCATGTCCATTAAATTGTCATTCAATATGTCCAATAAAGAGGATCTCTCTAATATTCCTAGTGGGTGTATCAGAAAAGAGGGATATAGCAACCACCCACCTGGAATTGCGCAATCCAAGTCTGAAAAATCCTTCTCGCTGTCCAAAGAGTGTTCTCGCCCAAACAGATAAACCAATCTCTCGCTCCAACAAGTCCAGCAACACCCGTAACTCTCCTGGGCACAATACAAAGTCCACCATTACACATTCATCCCAAAAATTGCTCTCACAATCACATACGACAACAGTCCCAAAGATGCTTAATTTTTACCTGCTGAAAATTCCCAGAAAATTCCCAGAAAAATACCACAGTGATCCTCGCGTCGATAGCTTCGCAACGGTAGCTTGCACGTCCAAATCTGAGTTCGGTAAGACAAGTTATAAATTCGGCAAGGTGGTAATCCAACAACAAACTGTGGAAAAAGACTGCACACTGTACACTGAGAAAATAGTGATTTTCACCTCGAAATAAATCTCAGGAAATTCCAAGAAAAATACGAGCGCGTTCCTTGCGATCTGTAGATGAAAAAGTTGTAAAAGCTCGTGTCCGTCTGACGCTCGTGCGCTAAGATATCGCCTCCCCAATCCGCTGCTGTCCCAAAATCCCTCACAGAAAAAGGGGGACCATTGTTACCTCGGGATCCGAGCCAAAGAGTCAAAATCGAAATGCGCGATCAAAATCAAAGTTGAAGCCCTACCTGTTAGGAGTCCGTCGGCGCAAGAATCACAGAAGAAGGAGCTCGGGGTAGACCAGGGGAGCTAAAACACTGCAGCTGCTCCGAAGAAGAACACAGAAAATGCAACGTCGCGCCGCGCCGTAAAATCAAAATCTCGAAATCCGTGCTGCCGGAAAATCTGAAACTTTGCAGGTGTAACCCTCTCTTCATGTAGATCAACTCTCCTTCTCAGCCCTAGGAGAGAAGGTGGCTCGAAGTGGCCGAAAACTCGAAGTGAAACCCCCTCGGATGAAGCTTAAGGCAAAACCAAAGAAAACAATCCACAAAATTCCCGTTGTGTCCCCCAAAACAGCAAACATCCGTAGAAGGCCTCCCATTGCTTGCCAAGTGTCCCTCCAAAGTCAAACCGCGCACAGTGCCGCCGCGTCAGCGCGGAATGGCGCCCGCGCACGCACGCGACCCGAGGCGCCACTGTGCGCCTCGGTGCGCCCGGTGCAGTGGGCCGACCAATAGGATGAAGCCATGTGTCAAATCTCTGTCCGCTGCACCCGGTGCACGAACCTCTGTGCACCGAACCAAACAAATCCTGCCACGTGTCACGTCCGGTGCACCATGAACCGTGAGCCACCAAAAATACTCCGTAGACCGCGAATTGTGAGCCGGCCAACCACCAGACGCCACGTGGCACCGCCCTGGTGCACGCCCGCGCCGTGGACCGCGCGCCTGCCCGCGCCCCCGCGCGCTGCCCGCGCCCTGCCCGCGCCGCGCGCCGCCGCTGTGCCGCCTGCCCGAGGCCGCGCCGCCGCCCGCCGGTGCTGCCCGCCGCCGCCGGTGATCGCCGGAGGTACTGTTCCGACCGTGAACAGTATTTTACTGTAGCAAGCTCCGAAAAATGCAAGTAAATAGCCCATCTTGACCGTTTTCGCGCGCTGATTCCAAATCCGGCGTCCGTTTCGCCAAATTCCAATCCTATAAATTGCCGGAGGCTCCCGAAAGAGTATTTTTAATTCGAATTTTGCGCTAAGCCTAAATTTGACATCCATTTTGCGCGGAAACACTTCTAAACATCCGACGGGGTCTTCCGGTTACCCATGTGATCCATTTTAAGCCCCGAGTCCATCACTTGTGTCCAATTGGCGCACGAACATCGCCGACATGCCACGTAGGCTTCCAAAAGCTGCTGGTCACACTGTAGAAGCCCTGCAAAGATCCGGGTCACCACATCCTCCCCCACTAAAAGAAAGTTTCGTCCTCGAAACTAAAGCAACTCCCAATGAGTCTCAGAAACCAGGGGTCAAAACTCAACACCGCCGTCTCCAGCTTCCAAGTCACCTATCACTCCCCGTGATTACCCCTCAGCAACAACATTAGCAACAACCAGAACGGTATAGCCCGATTGCGCACTTCCCTCACCTCACGAGCCGGAATTCGCACGGGCGTCCCTCGTACTCCAAACTCTCACAGACCTCAAAAGGAACGAGTCAATCATGGGCGAGGGGTCTAAAGCATAACACTCCTGAGCTGAGACGCAGAAAAACCTCAAAAACTCCAACAAAAGACTGGGGGAAAGGAACGAACAGCCCGAGCAGCACGCTCAAAAATCACTCCCAAGAGCAAACTCAACCATAGCGACCCGAAACACATCCACACAAACACCTGCACAGAAAAGGGGCCCTAACAAGTAGGGGCTCACACTCGGTCGCCCTCAAAACTCAACCATCCAAGTGGATTGCTCAGCCGCAGCCTCTCATCAAAAGGGATCCTCTGGGACACAAACTCAAACCCTGTACACCAGAATGGCCCCACACAGCGCCCGCTATGGAACCGTCACACTCAACTCCCAAATAGCTCTTCTACTCCAGGTATCCGCCACCACAGTGGCCCTGTCAGGGTGATACAGAATGCTCAACAAATCCAATGGTAGCTCTACAGCCACTATGGGAGGTATCACTATAACTCACAAATCCATCTCCCACCACTGACTAGGTTAAAATCGGCGCTAGTACCAATCTCATCATCCGCTCGTCAAGCTCTGCTAGCACTATCCGGTCCAAAGGCTCCTCACCCCAACAATAACCGTCGATCTCGGCCAGTCTTAAATAACATCCATTTTGGCCGGATTTCCACAGCCGCCCCTATGGCTAGAATAGGTAATCCAGGAAGATATGCTCTCGAAGCTAAAACTTGTACCACAACGACTTGGCATAAAGCTTCTTCCTCACAGACCTTGCCACAGCATCTACAAATGCTCCACAAGCTCTAAATCACTCAGGGAGAGGGTAAAGCCAAAATATCCTTAAAGATTGCCGCTATCAATCCGTTCAAGTCCCGCTGGAATACAGAGTTCCTCAATCTTAAAGGCAACAAGGCATTAGTCATTCCATTGGCTTCACTGTACTCATAACGCCCCTACCGTGTCCTGAACACCATCTTGGCGAAATATTCAGCTGTAAATCCAAACTGGTGCAGGCATCATAATCGATCAACTGTCGGGGCAGAACTTCAACAAAAGGCCCTAAATAATACCTGGACCTGACTGGGCTCCAATCACAAAGGACTCTTACCGTCGTGTATCAACGACGTAGCACTAGGTCAAACAGACCCTCGATCCATCAGATCCTCGCACCTATGCCATCAACTCTCGCAGCTCTATAGGCGATATCCAACGAGGTGCTATGAAGTTGGCGTGGTTTCCAAAACCAGGTTCAACGCAATCTTAATCTCCCTATCTGGCGGCATAATCATCGGCTCAGGTGGACTCACACCCAGAATTTCATGGGCAATAGGGATATCCTTAAGTCCCGCTGCCGCCGTAGGCACCTCTCACACTGTCGCTGTAACCTGTGTGCTCGAACAGTCTCAACAAACAAAATGCCTTCCATTATCTGCCTTGCAGAAGATCAAAGTCCTTTATCTCAGCAGTCAAACATCCTGTGGCACTACGCCAACCAATCCCAAGCACTGGGTCAAACACTGAACTGCCACAAATACCAATAAGTCTGCCGGCACATCTCACGGCCTCTACTACACTGGACATAATCCACAAGCCTCCCCCACCTGCGCAATACCAACAGTAACCTGTACCTCAAGTGCATGTGGTAACGACTCTACCTCTAGTCCATGCAGGAATGCATTATGCTCTAACTCCGACTGCTGTGATGAAATCATACCCGCGACAACTCACTCCACTACCGTGGCGCCCTCCAACCGGGCGACACAGATTCATCCGCTCGATGCAAGTGGTCGTCGCTCAGCCTGTCAAAATATCTATGTCACGTCCCGGGGGTTTTCTTTTAGCAGAAACAGTTCACAAAAGGTACACATTTCGCTTTGGATTTTTTTTTTTGAAAAGAACCTTCTTCCCCGACACGTGCCCAGACCCGCCGCATATACAGATTTACTCAAAAATCGGGCAGAGTCTCCTCTGTATATGCACGGCGTCGCGGCTGATACAACAGTTAAACACAAGCATTCAATTAATCACAACAGTTCGGAATCATACTACGAATGCAGACTAAAACAATGCCCGAGGCCAGTCAAGTTGAAAGGATAAACTCACAGTTTTGAAAGCAGGTCTACACGACCCCAGGTTTCGAAAGCAGTTTGGAAAGACGCCATAAATCACCAGAGTTTGTAAAACGGGCCCACACGACCCAAGGTTTTGAAATCCACATAAATCCGCATGGTTTGGAAAACGGGCCCACACGACCCAAGGTTTTCGAAGTTCTTTTCTTTTGGTTTCTAGTTGTTTTGCTTTGGAAAACGGCCAAACGGGGTAATAAAAGAACCACTATTCCACAACCAGAGCAAAAGTAATCAACATCCACACCGACCCCACAAGGGTATCGAGAACCACACAGTAACCTACAGTATCAAATGAAATGCAAGGAAAGGTAATGGAAAATACAGACTGGGGCTCTGCACAGCCCGTACTACTCCTGCCTCGGCCTCACCGTTGTCTACCGCTCACCCCTGGAAGAACCTGTCACGGAGTGGGTAGTCAGCGACACATGATAGTAAAAAGGAGCAAGAAAGAATACCAAACCCCACTGTAAGACTATCTGGAGCAACCACTCTGCTCAAGGAAAAGTAACACGCGAACACCTGCAATACCTGTAATACCTACACACCTGTAACACCTACACCCCTGTAACATCTACACACCTGATCTCATCGGGCACCTTCCCCGATAGATCGCACCGCTCACACCTTGGGGCACCTGACCTCGCCGGGCACCTATCCCGACAGATCGCACCGTTTCCCCCCCCCCCCCCCCCCCCCCCCCCCCTTGATGCCTTAAACCCCACACCTACGGGGGCCCCCACTACCTCACCTCGTGGGTTTACACGGGTCGGAGACCGCTTTCCTGGAAAAGAGCACCCTTTGCGGTGGCCAGACCGCGGGTGCGCATGTCGCAACTACGAGCATACTAAATAACATGCAGCGTGATATCGCAAATACTAGGGACGGTCAACATTAGCACCGATAACATACGATTAGAAATCCAATAGTATTGATTCTATACCAAGCCTCAAAGAAAAAGCCACCTTTCGTTGTCGCGCTCCTGATTGCTGCTAGGTTCTTTCGCGTCTCGGTACGCCCGCCCGAACCTACACGAACCTGCTGTACAGGAGTCAGTAACTCACAACTCTGAATAAGTAAAAGATTTTGGCACGCCCGACTCTTTCGGTCGATCGTGGGGCATAACCTGCCGCTTGGCGAAAACGGCGACGTCCCCGGGTGAGGCCAACGACGCGGACAGCGCGCGGCTCCCGCGGAACACCCGGCCCCCTCCCCGCGCCGCCCGCATGCGCTGCTGCCCTCGTGCAGTGCTGCCCGCACGCGCGGGTACGCGCGCCCGCCCCCGCGCGGCTGTGCGGGCGCGCAGCCCGCACGCGCGGGTGCGTGCGCGCCCGGCCCCGTGCGGGCTGCGTGGCCGCGCCGCCCGCATGCGGGTGCCGCCCGCATGCAGGGGTGCACGCGCGGCCAGCCCCGTGCGGGCTCCGCAGCGTGCCGCCCGCATGCGGGTGCAGCCTGCATGCAGGTTGCACGCGCGCGCGCGCGGCCCCGCGCGGCCCGTGCGGCCGCGCCGCCCGCATGCGGTGCTCCGCCTGCGCCGGACTCCGGCGACACCGTCTCCCTCCCCCACCTCGAACGTTTAGAACAAGAAGCCAAGAAAACCCAATTCAAGAACCCTAAATTATGCTCACCTCGGTTTCGTCGGCTAGGGTTGATCAAGGGGAGGATCGTCCCGTTCTTGCGTGCCCGGTAACGAAGGGCGTGCCGGCGATCTTCCCTCTCCTCGATCGCTCCGCCTTGGTTCTCCACGCGATCGGATGGGAAAGAGAAAGGTTGGGGAAGTCGGTTCCTCGTTGCGCTTGGGGTCGCGTACGCCTAGGGTGAGGGGTGTTGAGAAAGATAACAAAAACCCTGTTACGAAAAAACTCGAGCGGTTAGATTGAGAAATGGGAACGGACCCATTTCAAGTCAAAAGAAACCAATAGGTCGGGTGCGAACCAGGGTCCGGTCTGCCTAAAAAACCGCGTTGCTCGCCTGAACCGCTAGCCACCTTCCGGAATTTATTCTGGGAGATTCCGGCGTCGGAATCCAAAACCGATCGCGCCGCCGTTCTCCGTTTCGCGAGCTTTATTGACTAAAAATATCCGCGAGCCCCGACGGTCTGCCCGGAAACAAAGAATTATTAGATCCCTTTCCGGACCCCCGAAACGAAACGCGAAAAAGGAAAACCCAAAAGTAGACCCAAAAACAGAACCACAGCATTTTAAACCAGCGGCTACTACACCACTCACCTCTTAAAAACGAGTTTCGTCCCCGAAACTCAATCCTGGTTTGCGGTGAAAAGATAGGGGTAGCCCTCCCTCATCTTGGACTCCAGCTCCCACGTCGCTTCCCGCTCCTCGTGGTTGCTCCAGAGCACCTTCACATAGGGAATGACTCGGTTTCGAAGCGTCTTGCTCTCGCTTGCTAGTATTCGTACCGGGGTTTCTTCGAAACTTAGGTCCTCCTTCAATTCGAGTGTCGAGACGTCCAGGACATGCGATGGGTCGGGAAGGTATTTCTTGAGCATCGAAACATGGAACACGTCGTGGACCCGGCTGAGGTTCGGTGGTAGGGCAAGGCGGTAAGCCACTGGACCGATGCGTTCCAGGATCTCGAACGGCCCCACAAACCGTGGGCTCAGTTTGCCTTTCAGCCCAAAGTGCTTGATTCCTCTGGACGGCGAAACCCGCAGAAACACATGTTCTCCCACCTGGAATTCAAGGTCGCGGCGTCTCCGATCCGCGTAGCTCTTTTGTCGACTCTGGGCGGTCAGTAGGCGCTTCCTGATGAGGCGCACCTTCTCTACAGTTTCCTCCACCAAGTCGGGTCCCAAGAATTTCCTTTCCCCTAAGTCGTCCCAACAGATCGGGGATCGGCAGCGTTTGCCGTACAAGGCCTCGTAGGGTGCCATCTGGATGCTGGCCTGGTGGCTGTTGTTGTAGGCGAATTCGACGAGGGGCAGGTAACGCTCCCAACCAATCCCCCAGTCTAGTACACAAGCTCGCAGCAGGTCCTCCAGCGTCTGGATCACTCGCTCCGACTGTCCGTCCGTCTGTGGGTGGAAGGCCGTGCTGAACTGAAGTTTGGTCCCCAAGGCCTGCTGTAGACTTTGCCAAAACTTCAAAACGAAGCGTGTGTCCCTATCCGATGTAATCGATGCCAGCACTCCATGCAGTCTCACAATCTCGTTGAGGTAAACTTGAGCCAACCGCTCTCTGGTCCAGGTCGTGTGAATGGGTAGGAAGTGCGCTGACTTGGTTAGCCGGTCGACAATGACCCAGATTGCGTCGTGCCCCTGCTGTGAACGTGGGAATCCAGTGACAAAGTCCATGGTGATTTGATCCCACTTCCACTCCGGCACCGGTAAGGGTTGCAGCTTTCCCGCCGGCCGCTGATGCTCTGCCTTTATTTGCTGACATACCAGGCAATGCGCTACATGACGAGTCACGTCCCCCTTCAGCTTGGGCCACCAGAAAGTCTGCTTAAGGTCCCTGTACATCTTCGTGCCCCCCGGGTGTGCCGCATAAGGAGCGCGGTGTGCCTCGGCTAGGATTTCCTCCTTCAATTCCAGGGTATCCGGCACACAAATCCGCCCGCGGAACCGTAGGGTGCCGTCGCCTTCCACTGAAAAGTCACCTTCTTGATCCGGTGAGATCTTGTCTTTTATGAGCTGTAAGTGTGAGTCCGCATGCTGTCCCTCTCGAATTTTCTCGAATAGCGTCGGCTTTACCACCAAAGCCATTAGATGTGCAACCGTACCCGCTGGTACCACTTCCAACTTCAAACGTGCGAATTCCGCGATTAAGGTGTTCTGTTCAGTTATCGCGCGTGCCGACGCCTCTTCTGGTCGCCCCTTCCTGCTCAAAGCGTCTGCCACTACGTTTGCTTTCCCGGGGTGATACTGGATGGTTAGATCGTAATCCTTCAACAGTTCAAGCCACCGTCTCTGCCGCAAATTCAGTTCTTTTTGAGTGAACAGGTACTTAAGGCTTTGGTGGTCAGAAAAAACGTTACAGTGAACACCAAAGAGGTAGTGTCTCCATAACTTTAGAACAAAGACCACTGCAGCCAGTTCCAAATCGTGTACCGGGTAATTCTTTTCGTAGTCCTTCAGCTGCCTGGAAGCATAGGCTATTACCTTCCCTTGTTGCATTAATACACCCCCAAGGCCGATTCTCGATGCATCGCAGTACACCTCATAGTCCTCTCCGGGTGTTGGTAGTACAAGAATTGGTGCCCTGGTTAGCCTTCTTTTGAGTTCGTCGAAGCTCTCTTGGCATTGTGTCGACCACACAAACTTTTCTCCTTTCCTAGTCAACCGGTTCAGAGGGGCGGCTATCTTCGAGAAGCCCTCGACGAAACGTCGGTAGTACCCAGCCAAACCCAAGAAACTGCGAATCTCCGTTACCGTCGGCGGCGGTTGCCAGTCGATTACTGATTCTACCTTCTTGGGGTCCACGGCAATTCCCTTCGCCGAGATCACGTGCCCCAGGAATGCCACTTCGCGTAGCCAGAATTCATACTTTTTGAGCTTAGCGAACAGCTTCTGCTCCCTGAGGGTTTGGAGAATCGTTCGTAAATGGTCCTCGTGCTCCTCGTCGGTGGGTGAATAGATCAGTATGTCATCGATGAAAACCACTACGAATCGGTCCAGGAATGGTCCAAAAATCCGGTTCATCATATCCATAAAGACCGCAGGCACGTTCGTAAGTCCAAACGGCATGACCGTAAATTCGTGGTGGCCATACCGGGTCCGGAAGGCGGTCTTCGGGATGTCCTCGTTCCGAACTCGGAGCTGGTGGTAACTCGATTGCAGATCAATCTTAGAGAAGACCGTCGCCCCCCGCAACTGGTCTAAGAGGTCGTCGATTCTGGGCAGGGGGTATTTATTCTTCACTGTCACTTTGTTGATGCCTCTGTAGTCGATGCAGAGACGCAGGCTTCCGTCCTTCTTCCGTACGAAGAGCACCGGTGCGCCCCAAGGCGACACACTCGGCCTGATAAATCCTTTGTCCAAGAGGTCCTCCAGTTGCGCCTTAAGCTCCTTCAACTCCGCGAAGGCCATTCGGTAGGGCGCCTTCGTGATAGGTTGAGTACCCGGTAAGAGTTCAATAGGGAACTCCACCTCTCGTTCAGGGGGTACCCCGGGCAGTTCCGCTGGGAAGATGTCGGGGAAATCCCTCACTACTGGGATGTCTGAAGGTGTCGTCGAGGGTCGGGTAACCAGATCCACCGATGCCAAGTAGGCCACACACCCACCCTCTACCAGTCTCCTGGCTCGAGCCGCTGAGATGACTGCCGGGAAGGAGGTGCTCTTGCACGCCAGATACGCATTTTTAGGGAAACTTGGTTCTTGTAGTTGCACCATCCGCTTCTCGCAGTCAATAAGCACTTGGTATCTTGAGAGCCAATCCATGCCCAATACAACGTCGTACTCCTTCAGGGGAATCACCACCAAATCCCAAGGGCAAGCCAGTCGCCCTAGTTTAATCGGGCAGGTGGCCGCCAAACTGGTCGCCTCCAGTGTCCCACCCGCCGTCTGGACCGTCATTCGGCTTTGGAGAGGTGTCTCCTCGAGGTCATGCGTAAACACGTAGTCACGAGATATGAACGAGTGTGTTGCTCCAGTATCAAAGAGGGTTCTAGCACGGGAATTTGAAACAGAAGTAATACCTGCAAGCACGTCCTCCGGTGGATCCGTCCCATTGCGGGTCATTGAATAGACTCGCCCGCCTGGTTGAGGCTGCCTTGTCTCCTCGCGCCGCGATGCCGGGGGCCTAGAGGTCGACCCCATAGGAGCTTTTCCCCGCCCGGAAAGCTGTGGCGATGGCGTGGATGCGGCAGAAGAGGCTGGTCCCATGGCAAGGGGGCAGTTGCGGCGAAAGTGCCCCTGCTTGCCGCAGCGGAAGCAATGATCAACTCTCTGGGGGCAATCCAACACCCCGTGCGCTCCCCCACAGATCACGCAAGGCCTGTCTCTTGGTCTCGGCCCTCCCGTAGGTGCGCTCCGTGCTCCCGACTGTGACCTCCACCGCTTTGGGGGTCGGCTCCCAGCAGATGACCCCCCCCCGTAGCTCTGCTGTTGCCGCTTCCTATCTTCATGCTGTGCCGGGGCCTCCCTCCTAGCGCGGGTAACGGCGAACCCACGCTCTACGACAGTGGCCCGGTCGACCACTTTCTGGAACGTATGCAAGTCAGCGGCCTGAACCACCTGGAAAATATCACTTCGCAACCCATCCACGAATAGTTGCGCCTTGTGGGATTCGTCCCTTATGACGAAAGGGACGCAATTTGCCAAGCGCACGAATTCGCGCTGATATTCCATAACCGTCTTGCTCCCTTGCTGAATGTGGTTCAGGTCGTCCTCCAGTTTCTTCTTGACGCTGTTTGTGAAGAAGGCCCCAAACAGTTCCTGCTTGAACGTCGTCCACGATAGAAGCACGGTGCCCTTGGTGGGATCAGGGCGCACCGTCTTCCACCATAAACGAGCGTTTCCCTCCAGAAAGTGAACCGCCAGGGGGACGCACTCGGGGTCCTCGATGAGTAAGTCCTCAAACAACTTTTCCATCGATCCCACCCACTTTTCGACGACCCAGGGATCAGTCGTCTCCCCCTCGAACGTGGGTGGTTCGAACTTCATGAAATCCGCCAGGTTGGCCCGCACTCGTTCTCGCTCCGTCAGTGTAGCTGTCCCTTCCCCAGCGGCGGCGGCGGCCGCGGAGGTACTCCCGCCGAGGGCCCCCGGCGCCGGCCCCGCGGGCGCTGATGCAGGTGCTGCCGTCGGCGCCGTGGTCTGGGTGGATGCTAGCCCGGCCGTTGCTGCCGGTGGAGGGGCTGCCCCTACCCCAGCCCCTGTCGCTTGCGGTGCTGCGGCGGGTGCAGTTGGCCCCTGTGGAGGGGCAGGAGCGACCGGTTGCACCCGCTGCGTCAGTTGACGCACATGTTCCGTGAGGGTCGCCAGCTGCCCCGCCATCTCCCTCAATTGTTGCCGCAGGAGCTGGTTCTCTGCAGCTGCAGATGTCGTCGCATCCGCCCCTACATCCTCGGCCGACGCTCTGGTTCGGACCATTGTCTGTACAAACACACCATCAAAAGCTTAGCACTAGACTCCGCTAGAAAGAACCACCATAATATCGAGAGGGAAAAGAAAACATTATCTACATATCCCCTCCCCGATCTCTCACGTCCTACACCCGTAAACCCTGCACATTTCATTTATTCGTAGTTAAGTGTGGTATCTCGGTGGATGTTGGGCCGTCACTGTTGTGATTAAAGCAACTTCTCTGATACCATCTTAATCTGTCACGTCCCGGGGGTTTTCTTTTAGCGGAAACAGTTCACAAAAGGTACACATTTTGCTTTGGATTTTTTTTTTTGAAAAGAACCTTCTTCCCCGACACGTGCCCAGACCCGCCGCATATACAGATTTACTCGAAAATCGGGCAAAGTCTCCTCTGTATATGCACGGCGTCGCGGCTGATACAACAGTTAAACACAAGCATTCAATTAATCACAACAGTTCGGAATCATACTACGAATGCAGACTAAAACAATGCCCGAGGCCAGTCAAGTTGAAAGGATAAACTCACAGTTTTGAAAGCAGGTCTACACGACCCCAGGTTTCGAAAGCAGTTTGGAAAGATGCCATAAATCACCAGAGTTTGTAAAACGGGCCCACACGACCCAAGGTTTTGAAAACGGTTTTGAAATCCACATAAATCCACATGGTTTGGAAAACGGGCCCACACGACCCAAGGTTTTCGAAGTTCTTTTCTTTTGGTTTCTAGTTGTTTTGCTTTGGAAAACGGCCAAACGGGGTAATAAAAGAACCACTATTCCACAACCAGAGCAAAAGTAATCAACATCCACACCGACCCCACAAGGGTATCGAGAACCATACAGTAACCTACAGTATCAAATGAAATGCAAGGAAAGGTAATGGAAAATGCAGACTGGGGCTCTGCACAGCCCGTACTACTCCTGCCTCGGCCTCACCGTTGTCTACCGCTCACCCCTGGAAGAACCTGTCACGGAGTGGGTAGTCAGCGACACATGATAGTAAAAAGGAGCAAGAAAGAATACCAAACCCCACTGTAAGACTATCTGGAGCAACCACTCTGCTCAAGGAAAAGTAACACGTGAACACCTGCAATACCTGTAATACCTACACACCTGTAACACCTACACCCCTGTAACATCTACACACCTGATCTCATCGGGCACCTTCCCCGATAGATCGCACCGCTCACACCTTGGGGCACCTGACCTCGCCGGGCACCTATCCCGACAGATCGCACCATTTCCCCTCCCCCCCCTTTGATGCCTTAAACCCCACACCTACGGGGGCCCCCACTACCTCACCTCGTGGGTTTACACGGGTCGGAGACCGCTTTCCCGGAAAAGAGCACCCTTTGCAGTGGCCAGACCGCGGGTGCGCGTGTCGCAACTACGAGCATACTAAATAACATGCAGTGTGATATCGCAAATACTAGGGACGGTCAACATTAGCACCGATAACATACGATTAGAAATCCAATAGTATTGATTCTATACCAAGCCTCAAAGAAAAACCCACCTTTCGTTGTCGCAATCCTGATTGCTGCTAGGTTCTTTCGCGTCTCGGTACGCCCGCCCGAACCTGCACGAACCTGCTGTACAGGAGTCAGTAACTCACAACTCTGAATAAGTAAAAGATTTTGGCACGCCCGACTCTTTCGGTCGATCGTGGGGCATAACCTGCCGCTTGGCGAAAACGGCGACGTCCCCGGGTGAGGCCAACGACGCGGACAGCGCGCGGCTCCCGCGGAACACCCGGCCCCCTCCCCGCGCCGCCCGCATGCGCTGCTGCCCGCGTGCGGTGCTGCCCGCACGCGCGGGTACGCGCGCCCGCCCCCGCGCAGCTGTGCGGGCGCGCAGCACGCATGCGCGGGTGCGTGCGCGCCCGGCCCCGTGCGGGCTGCGTGGCCGCGCCGCCCGCATGCGGGTGCCGCCCGCATGCGGGGGTGCACGCGCGGCCAGTCCCGTGCGGGCTCCGCGGCGTGCCGCCCGCATGCGGGTGCAGCCTGCATGCGGGTTGCACGCGCGCGCGCGCGGCCCCGCGCGGCCCGTGCGGTCGCGCCGCCCGCATCCGGTGCTCCGCCTGCGCCGGACTCCGGCGACACCGTCTCCCTCCCCCACCTCGAATGTTTAGAACAAGAAGCCAAGAAAACCCAATTCAAGAACCCTAAATTATGCTCACCTCGATTTCGTCGGCTAGGGTAGATCAAGGGGAGGATCGTCCCGTTCTTGCGTGCTCGGTAACGAAGGGCGTGCCGGCGATCTTCCCTCTCCTCGATCGCTCCGCCTTGGTTCTCCACGCGATCGGATGGGAAAGGGAAAGGTTGGGGAAGTCGGTTCCTCGTTGCGCTTGGGGTCGCGTACGCCTAGTGTAATGTACCTGATTTTCGGCACATATAATAAATCTAAATAAAAATGGTATGAAATACTATTTTTATGAAAGTTAGAGAAGTGAGGATGATGTGAAAGCGAATTGGGCCGAAATCGGATTAAAAATGAGGGATTTAGAATTTTAATTGAAAAAGGGGGCCCAGATTTTAGCAGAAAATTCACAGAGTCAGAAAATTCTGAGAAAATTCTGGGAGCTCCGTAATATTGTTTTAAGGCCACAGTAAAAATTTCGCGTTGATCAGACACCCGGATTACGAGAACGGGGTCCGCCAGCAATTTTTGATACAACGAGGCTTTTGGTGACCCAGAAATGGCCAAACTCAGCAAAAGTACTTGTAACATATTTCAAATGTAATTACAAGTGAGTTGTAAGCATTTCGAATCGACGCAGAGGCCGTTGAGTCGAAAAGTGAGTTGTAAGTTGAGAATTTGAAGTTTCAAATTCTAAAGCTTAAGTTCGCCGATTTCAGGAAAGTGGCGAAACTCAGCAAAAATGCTTGTAACACATTTCAAATGTAATTACAAGTGGGTTGGAAGCATTTCGAATCGACGAAAAAGCCGTTGAATCGAAAAGTGAGTTGTGGTTGAGAAGCGAAGCCTCAAGTTTGCAAAATTTGGACTCGTGTTCGCCGAGTTCGCAAAATGGCGAAATTCGGCCAGAAGACTTGTAACATGTTATAAATATGATTACAGTCGAGTTCGGTGCGTTTCGGACCGACGCGAAGGGCATCGGGTCGAAAAGTGACTTGAACCCCGAGGACTTAGCAAATTCTGGAATTTCTGAAATTTGTGATCACGAAGCATTTTCGGAGCCCTGTTTCGGGGACTTAGAGTAGCCCAAAAATTTAAAATAAATCGTGGAGTGTCTCACAAAAGTTTTCTGATTAAAAGGGGTGAAAAACCTAGGTGAGCGATTAAGGAAAAAATTGGAGAACGAAGCGAAGAAAAATGCTTCAAGAATTCTGAAACTGCAGTTTTTAACAGCGCAGTTGATCGCGAAGCTTTTTCGGGGCTCTCTTTCGAGGGCATAGAGTAGCCCAAAAATTTAAAAAAACTCGTGGGGTGTCTCACAAAAGTTTTCTGATTAAAAGGGGTGAAAAACCTAGGTGAGCGATTAAGGAAAAATTGGAGCACGAAGCGAGGAAAAATGCTTCAAGAATTCTGAAACTGCAGTTTTTGCTGACGCAGTTTATCGCGAAGCTTTTTCGGGGCTCTCTTTCGAGGGCTTAGAGTAGCCCAAAAATTTAAACAAAATCGTGGAGAGTTTAAGAAAAATTTGTAGAATAAAGGGGAGAAGAAAAATTTTGATTTCGATCTCCCGGTTGACGGCAAAACGCGGACAAAGAGGGGTATCCAAATTTGCTCTCTGCAGGAGAAAACTGCAGGAATTGGATAAATTGGGATTTTCTTTTGTAAGTTGGGGCATTTTGGTAAAATCACCTCTCCCCCCCAACCACCACCTGCAGGGACATTTAATTCCCCCCCCCCTCTCTCTCTCTCCCCTCTGGAAAACCCACACCTCTCTCTCTCTCTTCGTTTCTCTGTGGGAAGCTGCTGCTGCCAGCATGCGCAGCAGCAGCTGGGCCTGCTGCTGCCAGCAGGCTTGGCAGCAGCTGGGGCTGCTGCTTGCCAAGCAGCTGCAATTGCCGCAGCTGTGCTGCTAGGCAGCAGCAGCTGCCTAAGTTGGCCAGGCTGCTGTTGCAAGCTGAAGCAGCAGGGGGGGGGATTCAGCTGCTTATGCAGCTGAATCAGCTGCATAAGCAGCTGCTAGAAATGGCTGCCTGGGCAGCAGCTTTGCAAGCTGCTGCCCAGCAGCAGGATTTCACAAGAAAAAAAAAAAAAAAAAAGGAAAAAGAAACATGGCAGCTGCCAGGCAGCTGCATTGGCAGCTGCCTTGGCAGCTGCACATGCTGCTGCTTGGGCAGCAGCTATGCATGCTGCTGCCCAGGCAGCAGGGGAGTTTACTAAAAAAAAAGAGAAAAAAGAAAGAAAGGAAAAGAAGAAGAAGAAATTTCTTCTTTTCTCTTAAGCGAGCAATGTCGCCAATTGATGAAGAAATTCTCAAATTGAGTTCTTCTCAAATTTTAAAGAAGAAGGAAATGAATGAATGCAATTTCTCGATTTGCCAAAATGCAAAATCGATGAATTGGGGGGAAATTGCTCAAATTGAGCTTTTCTCGAATTTTTGAGAGCTTTTTGACCCGGATCGAGTTGAGCAAGTTTCTTTTTGGCAATATGCCATGGGATGACTATTCTCCTCTCATTTTTATGAACCGATCAAAATTAGCCTTTTGGTCGGGGAAAATGACCAAATATTATTCTCCTCTCAAAAATTAAGCTTTTCTCAAATTTTTTAGAGCATTTTGACCCCGAATCGAGTTGAGCAAGTTTCTTTTTGGCAACATGCCATGGGAGGATTATTCTCCTCTCATTTTTATGAACCGATCAAAAATTAGCCTTTTGGTGGGAAAAAATGACCAAATAGGGATTTTTTCCTTTAAGTTGTCAAAAAGGGGTTAGTTTTACCGCCTTATGAATTTTAGTGAATCATGTAAAAGCAATGGCTTTATCTTTTGCTTTCCTTACAATGTAGGGAAGTCTCACGGATCCAAGGAGTTGAAATTGTCTCCTTCAAGGACCAAAAGAATACACCGAGGTGGGGGATTCTACCGAAAATGGGTGACCTCTCCACTTTTTCCTCTGCTTTTGATTTTGAAGCATTATAGTAAGCATGCTAGTGTAGTGCAATTTTAATTGTGATTATGAATGATGGAAAAAAAAGAAAATAGATGATGTATTTACATGTTTAAATGAATATAGATGGAAATAATCGCATGCATAAGAAGGGATTTATTATTTCATGATTGTGATCATGTTAGGGTATAGCCCTAGGAATTTTGTGAAAGCATAAGGAAAAGGACATGTTGGTAGTAAGACTAAGAGAAAATTTAGACTCAGGATTGAATGAGTGGCATTATCTTAGGAGATAACCTAAGGACTTTGGATAGAGTGATCAACATAGAGTCAAGGACTCTAGGATGAGCATGATATAAGACTTAGGTAAAGGAAACCCAAGGTAAGTTAGTGAGTTGAGAATAGACTAGTCAACATAGAGTCAAGGAACTCTAGGTTAAACGTGATATGAAACTTAGGTAAGAGAACCTAAGGTGAACTAGTAGAGTTTATACTCACAGAAAATGGATTAGAGTTAAGATAACTCTAAATGCAAGGTGCAACAGGTAAATAGAGATAATGTAACTCCAGGTTCGGCAAAGAAAAGAGTATGTGGCCACAAAGTTTAATGAATTAAACTGATAGCAAAGTGATCAACTTAGAGTCAAACTCTAAGGAAAAGTTTGTGTAATCACAAAGTCAAAAAGCTAAATAATACAACCCTAGAGTGGGTCATAGGGTGTCTGGGCAAATGGACAGCAACTTTAACTTCAATCTGAGTTAAATAAATGAAAAGGGAATGTTAAGAGTCCAAGAGACCCTCTGGTTATTCTTATGGCGAGACCTAGGATAAGAGGTAATTAATGCAAAAGGCAAAGTTTAAAAGTAAGCTAAAAGAGGCTTAATAACCAAGACAAGCACATTGCTTAAGATAAAGGGAACAGAAAGAGAATGTAACAGACGCCTTCGAATTTGAGACTCGTCATGTGGAGCAGGACTCCCTGGGCAGTGACCCGTCGGATGAGGTACTTTCGAAAGGCTTAAAGTGAAAGCAAGGAGCTAAATGCTCAAGGGAAAGAGAAAGAGATTTGCCAGTGGCAAAAAGGGAGCTATAAGCTCGAATAAGAAAGGAAAGCAAGTGTTCAAAGGCAAAGAGGCTAAGAACTAAAGCAAAAAGAGAAAGAAAAAGAAAAGAAAAGAAAGAAAATATAAAGATAAAACGAGCGTACCTTCGGGGGTAAAAAGTAGCCTTGTCGGAGCCATGGGCAGTGTCCCTCTCCCGGGCAGTGACCCGTAGGACAAGTTCCCCGTTGGGCGGGGTAGCACTTGCGGGTGTTATCGGCAACCTTAGAAATCTTATCTTATGGTAGCAGGACTACCGGGCTGGGGCCCGTTGGATAAGAATTTCTGAGGGTTAACTTGAACTAAAGCACCAGAATTTAAAGAATAAAGAAAAATAGAGTGGCCAAGGTGGCCGGGTTAGTTTGACCCTATATACAGCGGCATAGTGGCCGAGTTGGTGCTTAGCAGCCTAGTGTGGCTAGACAGAGTAGTGCTGGGTCGATGAGTATACAGATAGTGATATATATATATTGCATAGCCGCATTTTGATATTGAGGATTTTAGTTTCCTAGCATACTATTATTATTGCTTCCATTGGACCAAGTGGTGTAGGACACTTTTTCTCGGTGGTTGAACCCACTGGGAACTCTGTCGGAGTTCTCACACCCCTTGGGTGACCCCCCCCCACAGGTTCGGGTATGGATACAGCGGTCGAGACGGTTCAGATGCAGACGGCGAGGCATACGACAGGGGCAAGGGCCCAGCAGCATAGAGACCTAGAGGGTCTAGCAGAGGTATCCCTTTTTATATAAATCTTGAGTGAACCTTGTATGGTGAGGAAATTTATGTAAAGGAATTGTAATAATTTTATTTGCAAGTTCAGAAATGTAAAGTGTAATAAATTTAAGTTATGGTTCACTCTTGTATGCTTTCATTTCCGCATTAACTATTTGTTATTGAATGAAAGTTTTAAATTTGTAGTGATTTTTAGTACTCTGATATTGAGCTTCCGCATACACTTGTTGTGTTATTATGGATGTTACCGTTCCTTTCGGGTAGGAAAAGGTCTTACCCGATTGGCGGGTCTGTTGGCGTGCCCGAACCGTACAAAGTGGCGGACTCGGGACGTGACAGATTAGAGTGGTATCAGAGCCTAGGAATAGTCCTAGGTGGTTAGCAAACCTTAGGGAGACCCTAGGGATTAGCACGAGAGAGTGCGTGGATATTTGGGCGAAAGTATTCGATTGGTACGTGTTGATTCCCAAGAAGGATATTGGGATTGATCGAGGGTAATGAGCTTTCATTCTTCGGACTATTACGTTGGCGGCCGACAACGTAATGTTGGAGATGAAAGGGAGTGCCCTCTTATACTTTCGCATGATCGGGTCGACGAGCTTTTCTGTCGGTATATAGATTGCGCGTTGCTCAAATGGCTAAAAATTGGGCAAATCATTTCGTTGTGGTGTGCATATTAGCGATGACACCACGCAGGGATACGCGCTTGTCTCGACTCGAGCCACGAGAGGGCTCTGGGTCGAACAAGGTACACGAGCTGTGATAGCAGGTGGCCGCACTTATTGGTGTGGTCCAGCAGCAGATCAAGCTTCTTGCCGTCAGCGAAAATTTCCCGCCGAAAGGAAAGCTGATTCCAACGCCTAAGTGTGGCGTCGATGTGACAGTCGGAGCAGATATATAGGCTCCAGTGGCTGATAGCGCAGCAAGCTGAGGCTGCACAAACAACGTAAGAGTATACGGCGTCGCCGCCTGTAGGGGCGACAGTAAAGGGAATGGCAATGGCCGCCGAACTTTTGTCGGCGCAGCCAACACCTTCAGTATAAGGTGTTTTACGCTTGTGTCAGCTAGGTTGCTGGCAAAGTATGGTTAGTAAGGTCCAGTAGAGACCGACTCATAGAACGCTGGTGATCGCTATGTTGCGAGAACCAAGTTAATGTGCCCTGGGGGTTAGGGCAAGAAAGATTTACGGGCCAGGCGGCGGGAATTTGCCCCTGATGACGGTAGTAACCGTGTGGCACATTGATTGTGGCTGAGTTGCCGCATAGTGGAGTTAGTGAGGCCCAGAGTAGGCTTCAAGGTGCGAGAATCTCTCGAAAGAGCGAGAGTTTTTTTTTGTGTGGCGCCGTTCTGATGGATCGGTGTAATGGCAAGGATTGCCACCGCAGGATTTGCGAGTTAATCACCAGAGTTGGTGAAAAGTTATTGTGGTGCCTCGAACCAGTTGGGAGAGTTGCACAAGAGCCGTTGGGGTGCGTAAGCAAATCGCTTAACACTGGATTTTTGCGGGTTAGCATGGGGGCGTAGGACGCCCAACTGTTTGGGTGCTCATGGAGTGCAGGTATCATTTAGCCAGAGAGAGCTGATTAGGTGGCGTATTAGCCTTTGCCCAGTGTGGCCAGAGTTGATAGAGAGTTCAGGTCGTGGATTGACGACTAGTTAGTTTGATTTTGCTCAGTGGAGCATAGTGGTCGCGTGGCGACGATTCGCGGGTTCGCTTGGGGACGATCCGTGCCTGGACCATGTTTGTGGACTGTGGGCCTGTAGCCCAGTGGGCAGGCGCAGTCGGCTGTGAGAGACAGCGGCCCGAGACCTGAGGGCGGGGCATGATAGAGATTTGGTCAGGACGGTAGTCCGAGCGATGACCCGGGGACGTGGAATGCCACGTGTGAGCCTTGAGGCTGTTAGTACACTGAGAGTGTGATGTGACCAGGCCGTAGAGCTAGTGATGGTTGTGATACTGTAGCTCCTAGTGGGAGTGTTTGGGGAGTAATCCTAAGTGTGGATCTACCCGTTCGACGATTGGGTCTGTGGACTAGTTTTGGGCTATAGGCCCCTATTTGACCGTGGTCTGTGAACCTATTAGTAGTCTGAGATGCCGGGTTAGCTGATAACCCGTGGACTTAGAGCACTAGCAGCATGTGTGATAGTTTAGGACTTGTGGATTGGCCTTTGCCCTCCACATTTGGCAGCGGAGCGACCGGAAAAATGCGGTAAGTGTAATTGGTTGCAGAAGCAACATCGTTGTGACGGAATGATGGCGGAATTAAAGTGGAAATTTCGCAAATAAAAACTGGGTCATTCGTGGGAGTATGATGCCTAGTAACGATGTATAGTAGGCCCAACATTGGGGGTAAGATTCCTCTCTCTCGATCAGATTTGAGTCGAAGTGTGACTTAAGTTTCGAGGACGAAACTATTTTAAGGGGGGTAGAATGTAATGTACCTGATTTTCGGCACATATAATAAATCTAAATAAAAATGGTATGAAATACTATTTTTATGAAAGTTAGAGAAGTGAGGATGATGTGAAAGCGAATTGGGCCGAAATCGGATTAAAAATGAGGGATTTAGAATTTTAATTGAAAAAAGGGGCCCAGATTTTAGCAGAAAATTCACAGAGTCAGAAAATTCTGAGAAAATTCTGGGAGCTCCGTAATATTGTTTTAAGGCCACAGTAAAAATTTCGCGTTGATCGGACACCCGGATTACGAGAACGGGGTCCGCCAGCGATTTTTGATACAACGAGGCTTTTGGTGACCCAGAAATGGCCAAACTCAGCAAAAGTACTTATAACATATTTCAAATGTAATTACAAGTGAGTTGTAAGCATTTCGAATCGACGCAGAGGCCGTTGAGTCGAAAAGTGAGTTGTAAGTTGAGAATTTGAAGTTTCAAATTCTAAAGCTTAAGTTCGCCGATTTCTGGAAAGTGGCGAAACTCAGCAAAAATGCTTGTAACACATTTCAAATGTAATTACAAGTGGGTTGGAAGCATTTCGAATCGACGAAAAAGCCGTTGAATCGAAAAGTGAGTTGTGGTTGAGAAGCGAAGCCTCAAGTTTGCAAAATTTGGACTCGTGTTCGCCGAGTTCGCAAAATGGCGAAATTCGGCCAGAAGACTTGTAACATGTTTTAAATATGATTACAGTCGAGTTCGGTGCGTTTCGGACCGACGCGAAGGGCATCGGGTCGAAAAGTGACTTGAACCCCGAGGACTTAGCAAATTCTGGAATTTCTGAAATTTGTGATCACGAAGCATTTTCGGAGCCCTGTTTCGGAGACTTAGAGTAGCCCAAAAATTTAAAATAAATCGTGGAGTGTCTCACAAAAGTTTTCTGATTAAAAGGGGTGAAAAACCTAGGTGAGCGATTAAGGAAAAAATTGGAGAACGAAGCAAAGAAAAATGCTTCAAGAATTCTGAAACTGCAGTTTTTAACAGCGCAGTTGATCGCGAAGCTTTTTCGGGGCTCTCTTTCGAGGGCATAGAGTAGCCCAAAAATTTAAAAAAAATCGTGGGGTGTCTCACAAAAGTTTTCTGATTAAAAGGGGTGAAAAACCTAGGTGAGCGATTAAGGAAAAATTGGAGCACGAAGCGAGGAAAAATGCTTCAAGAATTCTGAAACTGCAGTTTTTGCTGACGCAGTTTATCGCGAAGCTTTTTCGGGGCTCTCTTTCGAGGGCTTAGAGTAGCCCAAAAATTTAAACAAAATCGTGGAGAGTTTAAGAAAAAATTGTAGAATAAAGGGGAGAAGAAAAATTTTGATTTCGATCTCCCGGTTGCGGCAAAACGCGGACAAAGAGGGGTATCCAAATTTGCTCTCTGCAGGAGAAAACTGCAGGAATTGGGATAAATTGGGATTTTCTTTTGTAAGTTGGGGCATTTTGGTAAAATCACCTCTCCCCCCCAACCACCACCTGCAGGGACATTTAATTCCCCCCCCCCCTCTCTCTCTCTCTCCCTCTGGAAAACCCACACCTCTCTCTCTCTCTTCGTTTCTCTGTGGGAAGCTGCTGCTGCCAGCATGCGCAGCAGCAGCTGGGCCTGCTGCTGCCAGCAGGCTTGGCAGCAGCTGGGGCTGCTGCTTGCCAAGCAGCTGCAATTGCCGCAGCTGCTGCTGCTAGGCAGCAGCAGCTGCCTAAGTTGGCCAGGCTGCTGTTGCAAGCTGAAGCAGCAGGGGGGGGGGGGATTCAGCTGCTTATGCAGCTGAATCAGCTGCATAAGCAGCTGCTAGAAATGGCTGCCTGGGCAGCAGCTTTGCAAGCTGCTGCCCAGCAGCAGGATTTCACAAGAAAAAAAAAAAAAAAAAAAAAAAAAAAGGAAAAAGAAACATGGCAGCTGCCAGGCAGCTGCATTGGCAGCTGCCTTGGCAGCTGCACATGCTGCTGCTTGGGCAGCAGCTATGCATGCTGCTGCCCAGGCAGCAGGGGAGTTTACTAAAAAAAAAAGAGAAAAAGAAAGAAAGGAAAAGAAGAAGAAGAAATTTCTTCTTTTCTCTTAAGCGAGCAATGTCGCCAATTGATGAAGAAATTCTCAAATTGAGTTCTTCTCAAATTTTAAAGAAGAAGGAAATGAATGAATGCAATTTCTCGATTTGCCAAAATGCAAAATCGATGAATTGGGGGGAAATTGCTCAAATTGAGCTTTTCTCGAATTTTTGAGAGCTTTTTGACCCCGGATCGAGTTGAGCAAGTTTCTTTTTGGCAATATGCCATGGGATGACTATTCTCCTCTCATTTTTATGAACCGATCAAAAATTAGCCTTTTGGTCGGGGAAAATGACCAAATATTATTCTCCTCTCAAAAATTGAGCTTTTCTCAAATTTTTTAGAGCATTTTGACCCCGAATCGAGTTGAGCAAGTTTCTTTTTGGCAACATGCCATGGGAGGATTATTCTCCTCTCATTTTTATGAACCGATCAAAAATTAGCCCTTTGGTGGGAAAAAATGACCAAATAGGGATTTTTTCCTTTAAGTTGTCAAAAAGGGGTTAGTTTTACCGCCTTATGAATTTTAGTGAATCATGTAAAAGCAATGGCTTTATCTTTTGCTTTCCTTACAATGTAGGGAAGTCTCACGGATCCAAGGAGTTGAAATTGTCTCCTTCAAGGACCAAAAGAATACACCGAGGTGGGGGATTCTACCGAAAATGGGTGACCTCTCCACTTTTTCCTCTGCTTTTGATTTTGAAGCATTATAGTAAGCATGCTAGTGTAGTGCAATTTTAATTGTGATTATGAATGATGGAAAAAAAAGAAAATAGATGATGTATTTACATGTTTAAATGAATATAGATGGAAATAATCGCATGCATAAGAAGGGATTTATTATTTCATGATTGTGATCATGTTAGGGTATAGCCCTAGGAATTTTGTGAAAGCATAAGTAAAAGGACATGTTGGTAGTAAGACTAAGAGAAAATTTAGACTCAGGATTGAATGAGTGGCATTATCTTAGGAGATAACCTAAGGACTTTGGATAGAGTGATCAACATAGAGTCAAGGACTCTAGGATGAGCATGATATAAGACTTAGGTAAAGGAAACCCAAGGTAAGTTAGTGAGTTGAGAATAGACTAGTCAACATAGAGTCAAGGAACTCTAGGTTAAACGTGATATGAAACTTAGGTAAGAGAACCTAAGGTGAACTAGTAGAGTTTATACTCACAGAAAATGGATTAGAGTTAAGATAACTCTAAATGCAAGGTGCAACAGGTAAATAGAGATAATGTAACTCCAGGTTCGGCAAAGAAAAGAGTATGTGGCCACAAAGTTTAATGAATTAAACTGATAGCAAAGTGATCAACTTAGAGTCAAACTCTAAGGAAAAGTTTGTGTAATCACAAAGTCAAAAAGCTAAATAATACAACCCTAGAGTGGGTCATAGGGTGTCTGGGCAAATGGACAGCAACTTTAACTTCAATCTGAGTTAAATAAATGAAAAGGGAATGTTAAGAGTCCAAGAGACCCTCTGGTTATTCTTATGGCGAGACCTAGGATAAGAGGTAATTAATGCAAAAGGCAAAGTTTAAAAGTAAGCTAAAAGAGGCTTAATAACCAAGACAAGCACATTGCTTAAGATAAAGGGAACAGAAAGAGAATGTAACAGACGCCTTCGAATTTGAGACTCGTCATGTGGAGCAGGACTCCCTGGGCAGTGACCCGTCGGATGAGGTACTTTCGAAAGGCTTAAAGTGAAAGCAAGGAGCTAAATGCTCAAGGGAAAGAGAAAGAGATTTGCCAGTGGCAAAAAGGGAGCTATAAGCTCGAATAAGAAAGGAAAGCAAGTGTTCAAAGGCAAAGAGGCTAAGAACTAAAGCAAAAAGAGAAAGAAAAAGAAAAGAAAAGAAAGAAAATATAAAGATAAAACGAGCGTACCTTCGGGGGTAAAAAGTAGCCTTGTCGGAGCCATGGGCAGTGTCCCTCTCCCGGGCAGTGACCCGTAGGACAAGTTCCCCGTTGGGCGGGGTAGCACTTGCGGGTGTTATCGGCAACCTTAGAAATCTTATCTTATGGTAGCAGGACTACCGGGCTGGGGCCCGTTGGATAAGAATTTCTGAGGGTTAACTTGAACTAAAGCACCAGAATTTAAAGAATAAAGAAAAATAGAGTGGCCAAGGTGGCCGGGTTAGCTTGACCCTATATACAGCGGCATAGTGGCCGAGTTGGTGCTTAGTAGCCTAGTATGGCTAGACAGAGTAGTGCTGGGTCGATGAGTATACAGATAGTGATATATATATATAGCTTAGCCGCATTTTGATATTGAGGATTTTAGATTTCCTAGCATACTATTGTTATTGCTTCCATTGGACCAAGTGGTGTAGGACACTTTTTCTCAGTGGTTGAACCCACTGGGAACTCTGTCGGAGTTCTCACACCCCTTGGGTGACCCCCCCCCACAGGTTCAGGTATGGATACAGCGGTCGAGGCGGTTCAGATGCAGACGGCGAGGCATACGACAGGGGCAAGAGCCCAGCAGCATAGAGACCTAGAGGGTCTAGCAGAGGTACCCCTTTTTATATAAATCTTGAGTGAACCTTGTATGGTGAGGAAATTTATGTAAAGGAATTGTAATAATTTTATTTGCAAGTTCAGAAATGTAAAGTGTAATAAATTTAAGTTATGGTTCACTCTTGTATGCTTTCATTTCCGCATTAACTATTTGTTATTGAATGAAAGTTTTAAATTTGTAGTGATTTTTAGTACTCTGATATTGAGCTTCCGCATACACTTGTTGTGTTATTATGGATGTTACCGTTCCTTTCGGGTAGGAAAAGGTCTTACCCGATTGGCGGGTCTGTTGGCGTGCCCGAACCGTACAAAGTGGCGGACTCGGGACGTGACACCTAGGGTGAGGGGTGTTGAGAAAGATAACAAAAACCCTGTTACGAAAAAACTCGAGCGGTTAGATTGAGAAATGGGAACGGACCCATTTCAAGTCAAAAGAAACCAATAGGTCGGGTGCGAACCAGGGTCCGGTCTGCCTGAAAAACCGCGTTGCTCGCCTGAACCGCTAGCCACCTTCCGGAATTTATTCTGGGAGATTCCGGCGTCGGAATCCAAAACCGATCGCGCCGCCGTTCTCCGTTTCGCGAGCTTTATTGACTAAAAATACCCGCGAGCCCCGACGGTCTGCCCGGAAACAAAGAATTATTAGATCCCCTTCCGGACCCCCGAAACGAAACGCGAAAAAGGAAAACCCAAAAGTAGACCCAAAAACAGAACCACAGCATTTTAAACCAGCGAGTACTACCATCTAGACCAATCACAATGGGAGCACGACCTCTGTCCATGCTCACACTGAGGTGCCAAATGTGGTCTCTCGCAGACAGCCAATCCACGCTACCGCTGCGCCATTCTGATAAAAGGGCTGTTGCTGTCATCGGGGTCCACCCAACCCCTAATGTCTCAAGAATCCACCATCCAGGAAGGGAAAACGAAAATGTCTCCGCCGGCCGATCTATCCTCCATCATCTGGCATCAAGCGCCTCTATCCAGAACTTGCCTCTGACAGCTAATCCCCATCCAAAAGAACTGCAGCGCCAGCTCCATAAACACTGCCTCCACCATCGCAGCACCCCAAAGTCTAAAACCTGCAAAAGATGGTCCGAACAAACGAAAAGGTATCCAAGCACAACCCACTCTCAGCCACGCATATCCTATGCGCCTCGTCCCTCAATCATAGAGCGCGCCGATCGATAACTGCGTAAACCTTTTTGACACTAGGAGGCTCTCAAGCAGTCTCTCCATCACCACCAACCACGATCCTACCCCAAGAGGCTCCAAACTTAATCCTATGAATCGGGGTGGTTTATCTACCGAAATTGGCTCAAGTGATCATTGGTGTCCCATAGCTCATCAGCTGTCAGCTATCCACCCTGTCTCGGCGCCTCAGCACTAAACATCGGCACGAAAGGGGCTACTCACTCCATCAATACCACAGAAATCCCCGCCCTTGAGGATACTGCAATCGGGTGGTCTCAGAAGGAAGCACTGTCGAGCTGCTCGCCGCTCTGGCAACGATGTCACAAAACCAGATGCTCGCTCACTCTGCCGCTGATAAGCCTCTGACAATCCTGTCATCTGGGTCCGGAGCTCTCTGACTCCAATCTGGTATCCGGCCCGAAACAACTAGCTCAGGCCCAACTGCTGCACCAAAGTGCACCCGGGTCAGGGCCCAACGTCGGGGAGACACCGCTCGCCACGACAAACCGCAAATCAACACATCCCAAACACTCGACCCAATCTAGCGAAAGTCAAGACATCCCCCTATTTTTGTAACTTTATGTTGTCTGCAGCCAACATAACTGTCCCACAAAAATAGGGTATGTCGATCCCTCTTCACTCACAGGAAAAGTAAAACCAAATCACCGACTTTCGCAAAATGTCGCGTCTCTCACACCCTAACATCCTAGGGCCCGCCATAAGCCTAGGGTTTCCTAAGTCCCAACTGACCTACCCCTAAGCTCTGATACCAAATTAATCTGTCACGCCCCGGGTATAAACCAGAACCCGGGCCCGTCTACAGATCCGCCGTGCACACGGTATTTTCCGTGTACACGGTATTTTCCGTGTACACGAAGCGTCAACAACCTGCTCAGATATAAAAGATACAATAAAAGAGCAATAAAAACAGAGCTGAACTAAAACTAATACATCTCAGACTGAAGCTGGAAATAAAATACAATACATCTGTATAAATGATACATCAGTCTCTCCCAGCTCACAAATAATAAATACAACCTGCTGGCAAAAGCCAGTCCCAAAAGTGAAAGTACAACCGTCTGAGGAAAATATGGGTACATCAATAGTCCAGCTAACACGCTCATCCTGCCACGAGATCTATCTACTCAGCCGTCCTCTCTCCTCGACCCGCCACTGAAAGCCCAGTAGCACCCGCAGAAGACTCTGCAAAACAAGGGAGAAGAAAAAAGAGAAAAGAAGAATGGGGGTGAGAACTACTAGTAAACCAGTAGCCTCCCCTAGTGGGTAAAACCTCAAACTCTGACACGCCCACTAGGTCTACCAGAGGCAAAAGGAAACAAAGGTGGTATGCTAAAAAGAATAAAACTCCTGATGAAAAGCTACCAATAGAATGCCTCTAAAATGCCGAGCTAAATGAATAGCTAAATGTATGCATCAGAAAATAAATGTCTGCCAGAATAACCCAATCTGACCACCAGTAAACACTGGTACTGCCTGCTCTGCTGTCGAACTCAAGAACTCAGCATGGTGCCCGGCGCTCTGCACCGTGGAAAGCCTACTCCGGAGTGGCACTCGAGGGGAGCGACCCACACGAGTAAAGTATCACAGTAACAAGCATCTCTGTAACCACTGTCTCATAATAGCAGGACTGGATCATGACTATGATCAAAGTGGGAAAACCCATCCACTAAAGAAAGACCCGATCTCAACCCGATGCTAGATAGACAAACCGTGGGAAATCCATCCACAAGAGACCTGATACCCAATCTGATGCATAAGAAATCTCCAGTCAACCGCCCAATGTCCGCGGTTGCCGCAATACCCTGCTTGTCCCAAAACTCAGGAACCCGACTACACTATCACAAACCCCCTGCTCGCGCACGAGCTGCAAATACCCTGAACCTCAAATGGAAGGAGAAAAGAATAATAAAAAGGTTTCTCCTATGTCAATTCCAGCTTGATAGTGTAGCAGAAAAAGGTGGCCTATCTAGGTGACCATACAAGCATGCAAATGTCCCAAGATGATTAACATAAAATAAAGCAGATATCGATATGTTTTTACCTTGTTAAAGCATGCTGATAAAAGTATGAGAGTAGTAAATAAAAGATAGCCTGTGCCTGTCTAAAATGCATGCCCAAAGTCACAATTTATTAATCAGCCTTCTAATCATAGAAGCTACTCCAATGCCTAGAGGGTAATCAAAAGTAGGGTTTCACAACAACACCCAAGATCACAAACATGTCCCACATATGACATCTGGTCCCCCGCCTACTATCCGCAGTAACCATAATACCCCAGAAGCTAAAATCTAGGCCCCGGCTACACAATGCCAATCCCCTGCTCAAACCCGAGCAACACATAGTCACCTGACTAAAGAATAGGGGGAGAAGAAGGAAATATGTTTCTTCTAAATCAAATCCCAACATAAAGTGTGGCGCTAAGAAATGGCCCTACACAATGTCCAAATAAGCCAGCCCATGTCCTCATGAGAGATAGGAGAAACTGTAACAAATAGTGGTTCGACCAGTGTATCAATTAATAGCTTCACCTGGGTATAATCATCATGCTAAAATCATAATCCGACCACACCTGTCCATAATCTGCTAATCACCCTCATATAAACCATCCCCTATTCCTGTCCAAAAATATCCTCATGTGGTATCCTCCCGCAAGACACATCATAATATCCCAACATAAAAGTAAATCCCCCATGCTAAGTTAAATGACAATAATATTCCCCTAAGCATGTATATGTTCCAATGACTATCAGACTCCCACTATAGCATTTTTCATATGATAGGCTCACCATTTTATTAATCAAGGATGCATGTCCATTAAATTGTCATTCAATATGTCCAATAAAGAGGATCTCTCTAATATTCCTAGTGGGTGTATCAGAAAAGAGGGATATAGCAACCACCCACCTGGAATTGCGCAATCCAAGTCTGAAAAATCCTTCTCGCTGTCCAAAGAGTGTTCTCGCCCAAACAGATAAACCAATCTCTCGCTCCAACAAGTCCAGCAACACCCGTAACTCTCCTGGGCACAATACAAAGTCCACCATTACACATTCATCCCAAAAATTGCTCTCACAATCACATACGACAACAGTCCCAAAGATGCTTAATTTTTACCTGCTGAAAATGCCCAGAAAATTCCCAGAAAAATACCACAGTGATCCTCGCGTCGATAGCTTCGTAACGGTAGCTTGCACGTCCAAATCTGAGTTCGGTAAGACAAGTTATAAATTCGGCAAGGTGGTAATCCAACAACAAATTGTGGAAAAAGACTGCACACTGTACACTAAGAAAATAGTGATTTTCACCTCGAAATAAATCTCAAGAAATTCCAAGAAAAATACGAGCCCGTTCCTTGCGATCTGTAGATGAAAAAGTTGTATAAGCTCGTCTCCGTCTGACGCTCGCGCTCTAAGATATCGCCTCCCCAATCCGCTGCTGTCCCAAAATCCCTCACAGAAAAAGGGGGACCATTGTTACCTCGGGATCCGAGCCAAAGAGTCAAATTCGGAATGTGCGATCAAAATCAAAGTTGAAGACCTACCTGTTAGGAGTCCGTCGGCGCAAGAATCACAGAAGAAGGAGCTCGGGGTAGACCAGGGGAGCTAAAACACTGCAGCTGCGCCGAAGAAGAACACAGGAAATGCAACGTCGCGCCGCGCCGTAAAATCAAAATCTCGAAAACCGTGCTGCCGGAAAATCTGAAACTTTGCAGGTGTAACCCTCTCTTCATGTAGATCAACTCTCCTTCTCAGCCCTCGGAGAGAAGGTGGCTCGAAGTGGCCGAAAACTCGAAGTGAAACCCCCTCGGATGAAGCTTAAGGCAAAACCAAAGAAAACAATCCACAAAATTCCCGTTGTGTACCCCAAAACAGCAAACATCCGTAGAAGGCCTCCCATTGCTTGCCAAGTGTCCCTCCAAAGTCAAACCGTGCACAGTGCCGCCGCGTCAGCGCGGAATGGCGCCCGCGCACGCACGCGACCCGAGGCGCCACTGTGCGCCTCGGTGCGCCCGGTGCAGTGAGCCGACCAATAGGATGAAGCCATGTGTCAAATCTCTGTCCGCTGCACCCGGTGCACGAACCTCTGTGCACCGAACCAAACAAATCCTGCCACGTGTCACGTCCGGTGCACCATGAACCGTGAGCCACCAAAAATACTCCGTAGACCGCGAATTGTGAGCCGGCCAACCACCAGACGCCACGTGGCACCGCCCTGGTGCACGCCCGCGCCGTGGACCGCGCGCCTGCCCGCGCCCCCGCGCGCTGCCCGCGCCCTGCCCGCGCCGCGCGCCGCCGCTGTGCCGCCTGCCCGAGGCCGCGCCGCTGTGCCGCCTGCCCGAGGCCGCGCCGCCGCCCGCCGGTGCTGCCCGCCGCCGCCGGTGATCGCCGGAGGTACTGTTCCGGCCGTGAACAGTATTTTACTGTAGCAAGCTCCGAAAAATGCAAGTAAATAGCCCATCTTGACCGTTTTCGCGCGCTGATTCCAAATCCGGCGTCCGTTTCGCCAAATTCCAATCCTATAAATTGCCGGAGGCTCCCGGAAGAGTATTTTTAATCTGAATTTCGCGCTAAGCCTAAATTTGACATCCATTTTGCGCGGAAACACTTCTAAACATCCGATGGGGTCTTCTGGTTACCCATGTGATCCATTTTAAGCCCCGAGTCCATCACTTATGTCCAATTGGCGCACGAACATCGCAGACATGCCACGTAGGCTTCCAAAAGCTGCTGGTCACACTGTAGAAGCCCTGCAAAGATCCGGGTCACCACAGCTACAGTGGCGGCGTGTCGTAGACCGGGCGCACGCCGCAGCGGTAGACCGCTGTGGCTTGGGCCGGGCCGCGCTCGGGCAAAAAGCGCGCACCGGGTCCACCCTCGCGGCTGCGGTGGCGAGCACCGGGTGCACGCCTAGTTCGTGCACTGCGCGGCCTTGGCAGGGCTGGCGCACGCGCCTGTGCGCCGGGTCCGCGCCTTCGTGCTGCGGAGGCGTGCGCCGGATGCACGCCGGTCCGATGGACCGCGCGGCCTGGCGCACGCATTCGTGCACCAGGTCCGCGCCCCTGGGCCGCGGAGGCGTGCGCCGGGTGCACGCCGGTTCGGTGGACCGCATGGGCTGAGCTCGGGCCGGATGAATAGTAAACACTAATCGTGTCTTTTCCGGCTCCAGTTGCGACCACGCGACCACGGCGGCTGCGGCGACGACCTCGTGAACGTGATAACGGCGGCGGCGACCTCCCGTTTAATACCAAACTCGCATCGCACGCGACATCCAAACCACCAACACCCGAAACGCCAAACCCTAGAAAATAAAAACAACGATGCTAACCTTGATCTACCAGGGGCGATGATCCGATGTCACGCCCCGGGGTCGAAACTGCGACCCGGACTCGCTAACAGATCCGCCATCTGTGCGGAAACTGCCGTACAGACGAAGCGTCTAACCTGCAAAAGATAGAACTACAGCTACACAGATATCAAAGCGGGTAAGAAAGCTGTAATATAAAATCTCACTACTAAAAAGCTGAAAATAAAAATACAAAGTCTATCTCCCCATACATGATGATACAAATAGAAATCCACCCGTATAACATCTACAAATCCAAAAGGGAGACAACTAAAACTAGAAATACAACCATACATAATCAACTCCCACAGTTCGGGATGGTACATCTACCTCACTCTAGAGTAATAAATGCTGGTAGGAAACTATCACGCGACTCCCTGTCCTCGGTCCATCCAGTCAGCTCGGCATGAACGGAAGGAAAACCTCAGCAACCTGTCACCGACAGAGGGTGTGAGAACTACATCCTACAGTAGTTCTCAGTGGGTACCATCTCCAAGAACCACGGTCTGCCCACTAAGTCTACTAGAGGCATAAGATAACAGAAAAAGACTGTGATAATGAAAATAAGCTGGAAAAGTATCTACAGCTATCATGCCTCTATCTACTATGCTCAATGAGAAAGAGAACACAGATGATGGTATGAGCCCACTCACTACTGACAACATATCCCAAGTACTATGCCATCACTCTCTCAATGTCACCCAATCTCAATGATTGTCCCACTTTGGACCAGTCAAAACAAACCTGCGCTCACCTACTGCCACTACGCCCAAACAGGACTTGGTCTTACGTAGGGTGTCCCTCAAGGACTATCTCAATCTCAAGCGAACTCTAGTGTATCAACTAGTCGCATCATCGCAGCCTCGTCAGGCTCGGTATCATCATCATACCCGGGGCGTAGCTCGAGGGGAGCGACCCCAACGAACTCAAGTAACACAAGTATCTCATAACTGGCATGATATGCCAGGCTTAGCAGGCTATAATCCACGATCAAACAGATCGGTATCTCGATGCTAAAAGCACAACCCTGTCGGAGAAGCCTCCACGACTCAATCTCACCACACAACTCACTCGAGAAGGTACTACTCAGCTAGGACCGCCGTCACTCCAAACGGCTCCCACTACGACACCCCACTCATAGACGAGAAGAGCCGACTGACGCGGCAAAGATCCGAAAATCCCGATAGACCGGTGCCTAGAACCCCAATCAAACAAGAACAGACTCTAGGCTCAGCCTATCGAAGTTCTCGATCCTTTACCGTTCAGGGATTCGGTCCCTCTCGATTAAAGTGGGAAAACTATCTCAACACATAAACTCACGGCTGGAGATGCTCCACAGCCAGATCCGCGAAGGGTCCGAAAACCTCGGGAGACTAATACCTTCGTCCCGAAGAAAGAAAACAGCCCTTAGAACCCAGATCACTCGAATCATCTCGGGTGGATAAGTTTATAAGAAACAGTGACGTTTATTACAAAAAACCATTTGATCTTAGAGAAATCCATCTTTTTAATGATTTTTAGTCTCTTTTTGGAAAACAGTTGTAAACTAGTTTTATATCCAAACCTCGAAGAGCTAATACCCTCGTCCTATCAAACAAGAACAGACTCAGGCAACCCTGCGAGGCTTGAAAGAAAACATTGGCTGACTAAAAACATGTGTTCGTCCAAAAAGGTTCTAGGTTCAAAGTCCTGCTAACACACGTACACCACGATCACAACATGGTGGTGACGAGAAGAACAACGAAACTAAAAACCCGGGACCACCGTTTATCTGAAACGGTTCCCAAAACACCAACACTGGCCTAACCCAGCCACGAAACCCCACTCGGCCCCCAGGCCCAAGTGCAACACCCGTCCCACAACACCCTGACCACTCGGCCCACTACCCGGGCGAGGAACTCTATGTCCAGAATGATATGCAATGTGTGGGATGTCTAAAGCATAAAAGAACCTAGCCCAGATTAAGGTTCTCTATTGGTCTGGTTAAACGCATGCACATATGATGGGGGTGCTAGTCAAGTTCCAAGGAAACACTTACTAGCATGCAAAATCCTATCATAAAAGAATTAGGAGGAAGTCCGTAGACTTGGAGAGAAAACCAACCCACCTTGGCTTGCCACCAATTGCTTGTCGACACTTGCAATTGGGCTCAGCGGGATTACCTTGCCTCCACGAGGTCCGCACGCAAATCGGAGCACGCTGTGACCTACCACAAGATCGCGCGCTCAGCGGATGTCCCGAAACAAGCCCGCGGCTCCACGCGGCGGAAAAACTCACAACCGGCCTCGGTGGAAGCTAAAAACTGCACAGCAAGCTGCCAGGAAAGAAGAAATCGCAAAATCAATCAAAACGGTCGAAAACCGAGCATCCGGCGGTGAAAATAGCCTCCGTCGGCGAAAAACTGCTCAAAAATAGCTTGCGAAAAACTGCACAAAAATCTGCTTGCGAAAAAGGCATCAAAACTGCATGCGAAAACAGCAAGAAAACTGGGAAAACCGCTCGCGAAACTGCTCGCGAAAACTGCTCACGAAAACAGCAAAAACTGCGGAAACCGCTCACGAAACTGTTCGCGAAAACTGCGCAAAAACAGCGCAAAAACTGGGCGAAAACCGCTCACAAAAATCCTGCGAAAACTGCTCGCGAAAACAGAGAAAACTGCGGAAACCGCTCGCGAAACTGTTCGCGAAAACAGCGCGAAAACAGCGCAAAAACTATGCGAAAACAGCTCGCAAAAATCCTGCGAAAACTGCTCGCGAAAATCGCTCGCGAAAAAGATCAAAAACTGCATGCGAAACCAGCTAGCGAAATTCCTGCGAAAACTGCTCGCGAAAAACCTCAAAAAAATCGCTCGCGAAAACAACCGGCAAAACTCGCGAAAACTGCTCGCGCACGCCGCTGCAAGCGAAGCAACCGCGCGGCGCAGCCAGCCGCACGGCTCCGGCGAGCCTGCCGCGTGGCGACGGGCCAGCCGCGCGGCGCTGGGCCCATGCCGCGCGGCGCTGGGCCCAGCCACGCGGCGCCCCACAGCGCCGCGCGCGGCCTGCGGCACCGCGCGCACCACTCGCGCGGTCCGGAGGGCGGGCAGGCCCCGCGGAGCCGCGCAGCCTGCGCGCGCCCTGCGGCACCGCGCGCACTCGCGCGCGGCCCGAGCAGCGCCCACGGCGCTGCGCGCGACCCGCGCAGGGCCCACGGCACCGCGCGCGGCCCGCTAGGGCCCGCGGTGCCGCGCAGCCTGCGCGCGGCCTGCGGCACCGCACGCACTCGCGCGCGGTCCGCCGGGCCGCGCGCGGCCCGCGCAGGGCCCGCGGCACCACGCGCGGCCCGCTAGGGCCCGCCGTGCCGCGCAGCCTGCGCGCGGCCTGCGGCACCGCGCGCACTCGCGCGCGGTCCACAGGGCGGCGCGCGGCCCGCGCAGCGCCCATGGGCGCTGCGCGCGACCCGCGCAGGGTCTCCAATGCCGCGCGCCACGCGCGCGGTCCGCCCAGACCGCGCGCGGCTGCCCCCAGGGCGCGACGCCCTGGCGCGCCCGCACCAGTTGCGCGGCGTCTAGGGCGCGCCCTCCGCAGGCTGCGCAGCCCTTTGCTGCGCGTCTGCGACAGTGGGGCTGGCTGCGCGCGGCGCTAATGCGCGCCCACGCAGCGATGCGCCGCAGCCGCGCCCGCTCAAGCGCGAGCGCGGCGCACACCACGCCACAGTAGAGAAAAAAAAAGAAAAATCAAATAAATCAAGAAAACCTTAAATAGATCCAGTTAAAGCCTCAAAACACCGAAAAAACCCCAAAAATATGAATTTAGCTTACCTCGTCGTCGGACGTCGCACGCCCACGAGCTCCTCTCGGCCACCAATGGGGAGTCCACAACCAAGAACGCACCAAAAATCTCTTTTCCCTCTTCTACTTCTCCTTCATCTCTTCCTTTTCCTCTCTTTTCTTCTTTCTTTCTTTCTCTGCTACAGAGGAGAGGGGTGGGCTTGGAGGTGACGAGGCAAGTGGATAAGAACACCCACTTTAAAAAGCTTCAGGTTAATATTAAAGAAACTTAATTAACTTAATTAAGCATTAGCTTAATTTTTAAAACCAACAAGTTCCACTCAACTCACACCACAACTCTCATTCCACACCCACAGCACACAAGCAGAGAAGAGCCCTTAATTAGCAAAGCTCACAAATTAAAATATTAAAATAATCCAAAAAGCCCCGACTCCAACTCACTTTTTGCCTTCGGGCTCTCCGCCGGTGTCCGAAACCTCCCGAACTCCGCTGTAAATCGAAAATACACGCGCTCACAGCTTTTTCTCTTCAAAAAGCTCATCCGTTGAGTCGGGGTGCTCAATTCAAAAACCGACTCCGAAATTGTCAGTTCCGACTCACTTTTTGCCTCCGGATCCCCCGTGTCAGTCCGGAACCTCCCGGACTCCGTTGTAATCTGAATATATACCTGTTCCAAGTGTTCCCGAATTTTCTGTACTCCACTGTGAAGTCGGTAATTCCCAAATCCAGTCCTCAATCGGCGCAATATGCCGGAAAAACCCCGAATCGAGCTGGGACTGCTGCGTGGATCCGAATCAACCCGACATCAACAGTAAACACAAACGCAACATGCCCGAGGCAAACTCTCTGCTCCACGACACCAAGTGCGGTCGGCGCGCCATCCGAAGACCCGGTCCTCTACACTCTCCCCTCCTTCAAAAGGTTTCGTCCCCGAAACCAAAACACACCCCCTACCACAAAGAAGCCTTACATTAGGAACATCATCAACCCCAACTCTCAATTTGGAAAGCAGTCGAAATAGCGAAAAGTCCGAAAATTCCAAGAGACCGATGCTTTCACCCCAATCAAACAAGAACAGGTTCCAGCATCGTCTCCATTTCTGGAGTAGCCCCCTTTGAAATTTTCGCCCCGTTCGCCAGTTTCGGCGTCAAGACGAGAAAACAAGGAGAGAGGTGTTGAAGCTATCCCTGCTGTGGCTGCACCCCAAAAACTACAATCTACCAACTCGAACCATGCAGGGTGCAAAACTCTGATCTCAACAACTAGGAAAGGAAAATCATACCAGGTACCATGAAATCCGCTATCCTGGCGCCCTCCAATCGGGCAACCCCTTTGAAATGTCACAAAATTGTTAGTCAACATCAACTTGTTAGTTATATTACATGCCCAAATAGTTAGTCGAATAGTTAGCTGAGGCATGCATCAAAACACAATATAAAACCAAAGTTGAAGTTACTTACCTTTCACAGTTCAAAGTTAGTTCAAAGTTCACAACCATAGTTGATCATTGTTGTTCATTGTTGTTCTCTCTCTCTCCCCCCCTTTTTGTCACAAAATAAGCCAAAATTACAAAATGAAAAGAGAGTTTAAAGTTTAAGAACAAGGAAAAACTAAGAACTAAAAAAAAACTGAAAATCCTGCAAAAGAAAAAAAAAATTATCCCAAGAGCAAAAGATCATGCTTAGTCCGAAGTGTCTGAACTGGTACAATTCAGCTTGCTTAAAATTCCATTAAGCATCTTTGAGATTTTGGAATACTTCTTTCTTATCTTCTTATGCTCAGAGGAAATATCTGGAGATCTTTTGACAATCTTTCTTGTTCAGCAGAGAGTCTTCTTTGTTCTTGGCGAATAGATGCCAATACATTAGGTTCTGTAGTGTCTCTCCTGGAGGTCGATGGATTTAGTGTAGATGCAGATGGTGCATGTTGGCTTTCTATCCATGGAGAATCTCTAGGCAGAGAGTGAGACCTGAGGGGTTTATTTATCTGAATTCCACTACCCCTCGAACTCTTTCGCCTAGAGTACTGCTTGGTTGTTGTAGAAGATCTCATCAGCTTTTTGTTCTTTAAATACAGCCTGTCTTCCTCATCAACCTTTTGTTGAGCTTGTTTCAGTAATTCTTCCCAGTCTTCTTCATCGGACTCGGAGCTTGTTTGACCAACTTTTCTTGTCTCTTCTTGAATTGAGTCATCATGTTCCCTTTTGATGAACGCACGTGTGTGCACCATTGCAACCAGAAGAACAATGATCCAAGCAAACGCCATTGGTGCAAGTGCTTAACAGATTTAAAGTCCTGTGAGCAACAACTCAAGAACACGAAAAATTATTAATTTTTAAAAATTTGAAAAATTGTATCCAAACAATCATTATCGTGTAGAGAGACTAGGAATCAAATTAGTTTTGCAAAAAGAATTTTAAAAATAGATCAATTCCATGATTTTCAAAAATTCTTAATATATGCCCTAAAACCGAATTTTTAGAAATCGAAGCCCAAAAATTCATTTATAACGAGAAAACCTAGCATATAATCAAAACTAATCTACCCAGAGTTCTTATTTCAAAAGAAGTTTGATCAAAAACCAATCTCAAACGAAAAAGATGCAAGATTTTCATCACGTTTTGAGCAAAAAGTGAAAAATCTGTGAAAAACCGAGATTTGATCATAAGAACTCACTTTGATTTGAAGAAGATGAGTTGGGAAGGCTCCAAAATCTTTGCTTTCTAGAGAGAGAAGGTCTGGAGGCTTAGAAACAAAAGATTGAAGTAAAGAAAATTCAAAACCCTTTTGTTCTATATAAAACCCTAGCCGCGGTCCGGACTGCCTCAAAAATCCAGTCTGGATCGGCTACCCGCAGGAATACCTGCGTTCGGGGTCCGGATCGGCTTGCCCAGTCCGGACCGGCTCCAAACTTTTTCTTCAGAAAAATTCAAAAAAATTTTAGAAAATCCAGAAAAAGATTGTAAGCACTTTTGTGTATCAACTTTAAACGAAAATCATCGTTTCATATAACAAAAAATAGATTATGCAAAATCTATCAAAAATATCCAAATAACGAAACGAAAATTTATAAAATTTAAATCCCTTAAAGTTGAACAACTTCAATCACATCTAACATGATCTTATGAGTAATGCCTTTATCAAATCATCAATTTGGTAAAGAAAATAAAATACCAAGATCAATAGATATTTGAAATCCCAAATATGTTAGATAATGTATCTAGCCAATTTGTTGAAGAGAGTGGCTCTTTGAGCATCTTTCATTAAAATTCTCACCTTATACCAACCTTGAAATTTGACAGAGTCAAGTATTTCAACATGCATTTTATTTAATCAAACTTGAAAAACCATGCTTGGTATACATGTGGTAGCTGCACACAGTACTCGGACGACCGAGGTGGTAGCTCTTTCCTCCATGTGGTGGTAGTTTTCACACTCCTCATTGGGATGTAACTCTTTCCACATCTTTTGAGCATAACACTTTTCTTTGACTCCCCCTCAATTGGCTATCAATTATTTAATATATAAAGTATTCAACCAAAGATTGATCTCGATTCATACTCGACTAAATAGTCAAATAAGATAATGACTATACCAAGAGATCATTGAGAGAGAAATTGACTTTGATCACTTAAAAGATGATTTAATTGACATAAATGATCATTGCATCATTGAATTATTATGATATCAAAAGCATAATAAATTTCTAAATATATAAAAGGATGCAATTAAAGTCAATATAACTAATGCTCAATTAATGTCCTATGTACAAACATAGATAAAGAACAAAAACACAAAACAAAACCTAACCTAAGCAATTGGTTTCAAAAAGAGATTATTTCAAGGAAAGCATTCCAATTGCTTTACGCAAATGAATAAAACGTTTTTGATCCAAAGGTTTTGTTAAAATGTCAGCTAATTGATCCTCAGTTGAAATGTGTGAAAGTTGAAGAATATTTGATTCAACTAGCTCTCTAAGAAAATGATATCTAAGTTCAATGTGTTTTGTTCTTGAGTGCAACACAGGATTTTGGAAATGTTTATAGCACTAGTGTTGTCACATAGAATGTTACCGAAGTTGCTGAAATCCGGAAGTCGCTCAACACGCTTTTCATCCAAATGAGTTGGGTTGAACAACTACCCGCTGAGATGTATTCCGCTTCGGCAGTCGAGAGTGCAATGCAGTTTTGCTTTTTACTATGCCATGCAACAAGACAATGGCCAAGATAAAAACATGCACCACTCGTACTTTTCCGATCATCCACAGATCCTGCCCAATCGGCATCTGAGTATCCAACAATGTCAAACTTGTTCCCATAGGATACCAAATTCCGAAATTTATGGTTCCTTTGATGTACCGGATGATCCGTTTCACCGCTTTCAGGTGAACCTCCTTTGGTGCTGATTGATATCTCGCGCAAATTCCAACACTAAAGGATATATCCAGGCGACTAGCTGTGAGGTAAAGTAGACTTCCAATCATACTGCGATAAAGTTTCTCGTCTACATTCTCACTAAGTGATTCACTTCCAATCCCTTATGGCTAGTTCCCATTGGAGTCGGAAAATCTTTAGAATTTTCTAAATCAAACTTTTTGACCAACTCCATTGCATACTTGGATTGACACAGATGAATGCCTTCATCACTTTGTTTAACTTGCAATCCAAGAAAATATGTCAATTCGCCCATCATGGACATCTCAAATTCGCTTTCCATGGTTTCCGCGAATTTAGAAGCATCATTATCTCTTGTTGCACCAAATACAATGTCATCGACATAGATTTGTGCTACAATGAAATTGTTTTGATAATGCTTCACAAAGAGAGTCCTGTCAGCTCCCCCTCGAGTATAGCCCTTCTCCAAAAGGTGCTTCGTCAACCTTTCGTACCATGCTCGCGGTGCTTGTTTTAGACCGTAAAGTGTAGAGTTATTTAGGATCCACTAGGATCTAAATAGGTACTATCAAACACCTAGAGGGGGGTGAATAGGTGTAATATTATAAAAACCAATCTCAGTGCAAAAATAAAAACCAATGCGGAAAATAAAAATCAACACACCGAGATTTACGTGGAAACTCCAATCCAGGAGAAAAATCACGGGACCAACACGCAATAACAATCCACTAAGAATTGAAGAATAATAAGGTGATTACCGACTCCACGGACTCGACCCCTCTTTCAAGTTCTTCGGACCTTGCGCTCCACCGATTGCACGTCCACTGCACACGTTCGAATCCACGAACGCCACTCGAATCCACGAGCACACGTTTCGAATCCACGAAACGCCTTCAACACACCGAATCCACGGTGTCACGTCGAATCCACGACGCAAACTCAGCCAATAAAGAAATATAGGCTTCGATGGTGATCCTTTGCTTAGATTATCATTGAAGGACCGTAGAAAGAATTTCTAAGCAAAGTTTAGATCAATTCGACAAAAGATGGATCTTGGAAGAACCGTCGATTTGACCTAAAAGAGGCTAAAGAGAAGAAAGATAAGATCCAGCCTCTAGGGTTGCTCTGAGTGTTTTCGGTATTGGTCATTCTATTCGAGAAACCCTAAGTATCTATTTATAACCCTTGGAAACATATTAGAGTCGGTTTAGGAAACTTTTCCCGAGGTAACATTGTGTACCGGTACCACTTATCATGTTCCGGTACTCAATGGTGCAAAACACAGATTTTTCTATTGTGTTCCGGTACGCGAGTCTGTGTTCCGGTACGCAATACAAATTTCAGAAAACTCTGTGTTGGGTTTGAGGAACTTCAAGTGTGGTTCCGGTACGCAATGTAAAAACAGATTTTTCCAAGATAAACTTTATCCAAAACAGACCAAGTACCGGAATCCAAACTTAAATAACGTTGTAAGTTAAAACCAAGTTCCTAAAACCAAGTCTAAACCGGTTTTCATTAATTTCCTGTTTCCAATGATTATAAACGAACTTTAATCACCACGAACAATAATTAATCATACCTGAGAGTTGACTTGGGCTCATGTTGAATCTTCAATGAGTCTTCGAAGGCTGATTTGACAATTTGATCCCTTTAAGACTCCGACTCAACTTACTGACTTGACTCACGAAATATGCCAACACCAAAATGCCGTAACAATCTCCCCCTTTGGCAATTTCGTGACAAAACCCAAAAATACATAAAACCGCTCAAGTCACTCATCTTAAACCAAAAAATCGAAATTCAATGTCATCACCAAAACATTGATTTTCTTTGCGTGAAAGATCCAATAAATACAAAATTACATTTGAACCAAACAGATCTAAAACATACTCTATGACTTAGGACTTGGAGTCTTAAAGTGATGTAATTCCTGCAAAACAAAACTCAAAAAAAAATCAAATGTTAGTCGTTAGAAATTAAAATCGTACATTTGATTCGTCTTCCTTTTGGTTCTTTTGTTTTGTGGCTCTTTCAATCTTTTCTATATCTCCCCCTATCTTGAGCATTCCAACATGTTCTCCATGAACATGTTCTCCATGTTCTCCATATTCTCCATGTTCTCCCCCTGTCTTGAGCATCTATGTTCTCCCCCTTTGTGATTCAATCAATATTTTCTGTTCTCCCCCTTTTTGTCACAAATTGTCAAACAATCAAAATAGACAAAAAGAAGCATACTAGAAGGATACGTTCATAGTTACATGCCTATTAGAGTTCTTGTTCATCATAAAGTGAAAAGAAACTAAAAACCAAAAACAAGAAGGAAAAGAAATCACTCATCCTGATCTGAATCATCATCGTCCTCATGTGATGTAGGTCCATGAGATGTACTCGGTGCAGTTGCTCCAGTGACCACATCATCGTGTTTGCACCCAAGGATTTCGAATATCTTCTTTAAACCATCCTCGATTTTCTTGAAGCCTTGCTCCATCCTTTTCTGCAAAGACTGAAGAGTTACCACTTCAGCTGGTTCAGGAGATTCTTGGCGAGGCGGTGCGCTCGTAGTCGCTTCACTTGCATAGCCTTTTGTGTGTCCAAATGTCTTCAAAGTGCTAACTGACTTGGCTAACGTGATTCCATCGATTGAGCCTAAGCCGTAGTCAAATTTGGTACACGAAATGTCAACACCGTGGTCTTCCAGAATACGAGTAATCAGGATTGGATACGGTAGAAGGTCACGTTGCCTTGATCCCTCAATGACATGTACCATTTGCTGCCAAATTAGAAATGGAATGTTGATGTTGATTCCATTTGCATTTTCCGGGTGACCAAGGAAAAAGAGAAGTAGCAATCGATCCCATCGAATCCTTTTGGTCCCCATTGTAGGCAATAAGTTGTAGCAGACGATTAAGGACAAAATGTGATATTCTGGTTTTAGGTCCTTTGATTCAACATATGACCTATTTGAGTGTGTACCTGACTTGCAAATTGAATTCACAACAATGTCCCAATGGGTGTCATGCTGGAAATCACCATCTGTGTAGTAAAGACCAGAAGTATCAACAGCCAGTCCAAGGTTTGCCCCAATTACTGCTGGAGTAATGTCAAATTTGACGCCTCTAACTGTTGTTTCAATGATAAAAGCCCCTGTGTCATGGTCCTTTTGGAGTATATTAGCTCTCATATAGAATTCCCTGATGATCTCAACACAAAAACCCATCTTTGGTTGAACTCTGCCAAGTGGTCGAATACGACTTTGTTCCAAAAGCCTCACAAAGTCTGGCACCTCGCGACATAGCTCGTTGAAATTCACGTGACGCTCTCCAATGCATGTACGGTTTGCAAATCTGGCACGGCGTTTTGCACTTACATGCTGTTCACTTTCATCAACATTAGATCTCCATTGAGAGCGGTCGCGTATTACCGGTCCACCGGTACTTCTACGCGGAGGAGAATCCGCACCCTTCTTTTTCCTTGGAGCCATAGGTGCTTTCCCCTTTCCTTGAACTGTTTCTTCTTCATATTCAGAGGAATTTTCAGAATCTGAGCTTGTCGAACCTTCCTCTCGTGATCGTTTAGTCGCCTTTTTCTTTCCAGAACCACGACCACGTCCACTTCCAGTGGCCATCAAAATCACTAGTGCAAGTAGCCATGAAAATGCCATTTCCTACAAAGAACATAATGCACTATGATTTGATCTTATAGAAAGGTTTAAACATGTCTAAGAAGCATTCTAAACATGTCACAATTGATGATTCATCATTCAAAATTCATTTACATCAAAAGCCCTAATACTCAATTTTTCTATGTTAAGAACATATGAAAATGTTAGATTCAAGCAAATAAGTATGGAAACATGAATCTAATTGCATAGAGAACAACCATTTATGTTCTAAACATGAAATAGGGATAATTTATGCAAGAGATTTCATTTGAAGCAAAGATCTACTCAAAAATCTCTAAAAACAACATCAAAACCTAAAAACTAGGGTTTTGAAGTTAAAGAAACCAAGATCAATGTAGAAACTTACAAATGAGAGCAACAAATCTCTTAATCTTGAAGAGAAAACCCTTTTTAGATGTTTTAGAGAGAGAGAGGGAGGGTTTTGAAGTGGGAGAGATGAAATAAAACTCATGAATTCCGGAATATAAAGAAATCCAGATCGTGTACCGGTACAAGTAGTCGCGTACCGGTACGCAATGCAAAAACCGAAAATCCTTCGTTCGGGTTCCGGATTGAAAAACAGGGGGTGATCCGGATCCGCAATGTAGTTCCGGTACTAAAAGAGTAGTACCGGTACGCAAGTGCAAAACAGGGATTTTCATGATTCGGGATCCGGATTGGGTTTTCTAATCCGGATTGGATTTTCAGGTACTAAAAAGCAGGTACCGGAACAACAGAGCCAAAAAGCAAAAATTTCTTAAAACAAATCCAAATTTTGTCATCTTTTCAAATACCGATTTGTATACCATCAAGAAATCCATTTAAGTGCTTGGAAAAACAATGAATTCACATAGATGTCATTCAATCCAAATTTCTTTCATTAGAATAATTTAGAAAAATTCCATAAAAACCAGAAAAAGTATGTAAGCACTTTAGCGCATCAACTTTAAACAAAAGTCATCGTTTCATGCAACAAGAAATAGATTATACCAAATCTATCAAAAATACTCAAAAATGAAACGAAAATTTATGAAAATTAAAACCCTTAAAGTTGAACAACTTCAATCACATCTAACATGATCTTATGCGTAATGCCTTTATCAAATCATCAATTTGGTAAAGAAAATGAAATACCAAGATCAATAGATGTTTGAAATCCCAGATAAGTTAGATAATATATCTAGACAATCTGTTGAAGAGAGTGGCTCTTTGAGCATCTTTTGTTAAAAATCCCACCTTATACCAACCTTGAAATTTGACAGAGTCAAGTATTTCAATCATGCATTTTAGTTAATCAAAATTGACAAAACCATGCTTGGTTTACATGGGGTATCTTTTTCTCCATGTGGTGGTAGTTTTCACACTCCTCATTGGGATGTAACTCTTTCCACATCTTTTGAGCATTTTACTTTTCTTTGACTCCCCCTCAATTGGCTATCAATTATTTAATATATAAGGTATTCAACCAAAAATTGATCCCGCATTCATACTCGACTAAATAGTCAAATAAGATAATGACTATACCAAGAGATCATTGAGAGAGAAATTGACTTTGATCACTTAAAAGATGAATTAATTAACATAAATGATCATTGCAACATCGAAATATTATGATGTCAAAAGCATAATAGATTTCTAAATGCGTGAAAAAATGCAATTAAAGTCAATTATGATCAATGCTCAATTAAAAAACTCCTATAATGAAGTGTCTTCAAGATTATGATTATGGAGTAAAGTTGATAATCCATATAAAATTAATTTGGAGTGAATGAACGTGAAGCCCTTTTTATTCAATGCACTTGTTCAATAAAAACCCTTTTGTTCAAAAACAAAGTATAAAAACAAAGAGCATTGAAAAACATGTAATGCAAAGATTAAGCAAAATATGAAGAGAAAACCAATCAAAGCATTACATACAGTCATAAGCTATTTAGAACTTAAGACAAGGAAAGATATCACCTTTCCGAATCCAAAATCGCTGGATTTTGGGTTGTCTTGATTCGTTGTGGCCGGGGGTTGTGCGCTTTGACTGTTGATCCACCTTAGGTCTTTGCCTCGCAATGATCCACTTGAAAGATTGATGTTGTGGCTCGGACCTTTGGTGGGTTGAGTGAACTCCTTTAACTTGATTTGTCTTTTGATTCCGTTGAGTTCGCTCCGTAGATGAAGTTGCCGAAGGATTTTTCTTTTTCTTTTTCGGGCAATTCTTCACCAAGTGTCCTTCAAGTCCACATAAGTGACAAGTTTTTCCTTTCAATTTCATTGTGGAACTTGAAGCATGCACAGTTTGGTCCTTTTTAAATCCCAAACCAACCTTGCTTGATTGACCTAATCCGGACATACAATCAAGTTTCTTGGAACCGGTTGAACACCTTTGTATGTCGGATTTGAGTTCATGAACTTGCTTGGTCAAAGCTTGGTTGGTGACATGAATTTCTTCAAACTGCTTTTCAAGAAAACCAATCTTGTCCATATATGATTTTGCGTTCGTCTCCGATTGGTTTAACTTTTCTTGGAGGATTTTATTATTATCCAATAAAAGCTCTCGTTCCTCCTCGAGATCATGAAGTTTGATCTTTAACGCTTGATTCTCGTCTTGATCTTCAAGTCGTTGCTTCCTCAACTTCTTGATATGCTTGGCCATCTTCTTCGATTCCCCAAGAAGTTGTTGGTATGCCTCAATGAGTTCTTCTTCGTCCGACTCCCCCTCAATTGATGACTCTCCTCCGGATGTTGATGTTTCATGCAAAATCAAAGGAATAGAGTCAGTGACTAAAGATGATAAACACAAATTAGAAGAGGGAGTTTGAGAGGCATGAAAAGCAACAATTTTTTCTTTTTCCTCTTCACTTGAGGTCGATTCATTAGAAGTAGAATCGTCCCAAGTTTTTGCTTGCAAAGCCTTCTTCTTGTATGATTTCTTAGAAGGACAATCCGTTGAAATATGGCCGTAGCCTTTGCATCGATAACATCGGATTTCTCCTTCGAAATCATCTTTTTCTTTTTCTTTAGAAGGTTTTGCAACACCCTTGAGTTTAGAGGATTTAGAACCCGATGATCCTTTAGATGGTTTCGTGGATGAAGATCCATCGGTTCGATTCTTCCAAAATTTCCGACGAAATTTCTTTGTGATCCGCGCCAATTGTTCTTCAAAATCGGCAAGAGAGATTTCATCGTCGGAACTTGATTCGTCATCTTCTTCCTTTGTTGATTTGAATGCAATACCTGTAAGCTTAGAAGAAGACTTGGAAGAAACTTGATTAGTAGGAAAAGTCATTTCATAAGTTTGCAAAGCACCTACTAATTCCTCTACACTCATCTCATCCGGATGACTAACGGTTTCAATGGCGGTAACCTTTGCCCTAAACCGTTCCGGAAGAGTCCGAAGAATCTTTCTTACAATTTTCGACTCCGGGATCTTTTCTCCCAAATTAGCACATGTATTAATTACATCTTGAAGTCTAGTGTAATAATCTGTAAACAATTCATGCTCTTCCATATGAATAGAGTCAAATTGACTTGTAAGCATCTGGAGCTTTTGAATTTTTACAAGATTAGTACCCTCATGTGTAATTTTGAGAATATCCCAAATTTCCTTTGCGGTTTCACACGCGGAAATTCTTGTAAACTCAGTCGAGGAAAGAGAATTATATAAAGCGTTCATACCTTTCCCATTGTAAGAAGATCTTTCGATTTCCTCTTTGGACCATCTAGAGCGAGGTTTTGGGGTAGTAGAATTTCCTACTTCCTCAACCGGATGCACCCAACCGTATTCAACGGTTTGCCAAACACGCTCATCAATTGAGATGAGAAAAGCTCTCATCCGCACTTTCCAATATGCATAATTGGTCCCATCAAAAAGAGGAGGTCTAAAAATATTACCACTTTCACCCGACATGATAGATAAACCTAAAACCCTCTCTGATACCAATTGTAGAGTTATTTAGGATCCACTAGGATCTAAATAGGTACTATCAAACACCTAGAGGGGGGTGAATAGGTGTAATATTATAAAAACCAATCTCAGTGCAAAAATAAAAACCAATGCGGAAAATAAAAATCAACACACCGAGATTTACGTGGAAACTCCAATCCAGGAGAAAAACCACGGGACCAACACGCAATAACAATCCACTAAGAATTGAAGAATAACAAGGTGATTACCGACTCCACGGACTCGACCCCTCCTTCAAGTTCTTCGGACCTTGCGCTCCACCGATTGCACGTCCACTGCACACGTTCGAATCCACGAACGCCACTCGAATCCACGAGCACACGTTTCGAATCCACGAAACGCCTTCAACACACCGAATCCACGGTGTCACGTCGAATCCACGACGCAAACTCAGCCAATAAAGAAATATAGGCTTCGATGGTGATCCTTTGCTTAGATTATCATTGAAGAACCGTAGAAAGAATTTCTAAGCAAAGTTTAGATCAATTCGACAAAAGATGGATCTTGGAAGAACCGTCGAATTGACCTAAAAGAGGCTAAAGAGAAGAAAGATAAGATCCAGCCTCTAGGGTTGCTCTCGAGTGTTTTCGGTATTGGTCATTCTATTCGAGAAACCCTAAGTATCTATTTATAACCCTTGGAAACATATCAGAGTCGGTTTAGGAAACTTTTCCCGAGGTAACATTGTGTACCGGTACCACTTATCATGTTCCGGTACTCAATGGTGCAAAACACTGATTTTTCTATTGCGTTCCGGTACGCGAGTCAGTGTTCCGGTACGCAATACAAATTTCAGAAAACTCTGTGTCGGGTTTGAGGAACTTCAAGTGTGGTTCCGGTACGCAATGTAAAAACAGATTTTTCCAAGATAAACTTTATCCAAAACAGACCAAGTACCGGAATCCAAACTTAAATAACGTTGTAAGTTAAAACCAAGTTCCTAAAACCAAGTCTAAACCGGTTTTCATTAATTTCCTGTTTCCAATGATTATAAACGAACTTTAATCACCACGAACAATAATTAATCATACCTGAGAGTTGACTTGGGCTCATGTTGAATCTTCAATGAGTCTTCGAAGGCTGATTTGATAATTTGATCCCTTTAAGACTCCGACTCAACTTACTGACTTGACTCACGAAATATGCCAACACCAAAATGCCGTAACATAAAGAGCCTATTTCAAACGAAAAACATGGTTAGGTTGTCTGTGGCCTACAAAACCTTTCGGTTGAGCCACATAAACTTCCTCGTTCAAAAACCCATTTAAAAACGCGCTCTTAACGTCCATTTGAAAAAGTTTTATTTTAAAATGACAAGCAATTGCAAATAGGATGCGAATGGACTCGAGTCTAGCTACAGGGGCGAACGTCTCGTCAAAGTCTATTCCTTCTATTTGTGAATAGCCTTGAGCAACTAGACGTGCTTTGTTCCTGCTGATGGTACCATCCTCATTTTTCTTATTCTTGAAAATCCATTTAGTACCAATCACGTTGTGTTGCTTCGGAGGCTTTGTTAATTCCCAGACTTTGTTTCGTTCGAACTGATGAAGTTCTTCCTGCATCGCTTCAATCCAGTAGTCATCCTGAAGAGCTTCATCGACGTTCTTTGGTTCTATCATGGAAACATAACAAGCGAATCCACAAACCAACTGTCTCCGAGTCCTGACTCCTTCTTGTGGGTCTCCAATAATGTTAGATTCAGGATGATCCTTGGAGATGCATAACGTTTGAGGTAACGGAGTACTCGGAGGCACATGTGATGATTTCTGCACATCAGATAAACTTGAAGAACCATTAGATGCATCATCATTATCGGAAGAATTGTTATGAGAAGATGCATTAGCAGGAGTATCATCATCAAGAGAGATATCAGGGGTAGATTTATCAGATGGAAAGTGAAAAGCTTCATCTACTTTAACATTTATAGATTCTACCATCGTTTTAGATTCCAAGTTAAATACCCGATATGCTCTACTGTTTGTAGAATAACCCATGAAAATCCCTTCATCACTTCGAGAGTCAAATTTTTTAAGATTTTCGCGGTCACGTAAAATGTAACAACGACTCCCAAAGATACGAAAATATTTAATATTTGGTTTTCTACAAAACCATAGTTCATATGGTGTATTTAAAGTCCCCGGGCGCAAATACACTCGATTAATTACATAGACTGCAGTGTTCACAGCTTCAGCCCAAAAATATAACGGTAAATTCCGGCTATGAAGCATAACACGTGTCATCTCCTGTACAACCCTGTTTTTGCGCTCGACTACACCATTCTGTTGAGGTGTATAGGGTGCTGAGAATTCATGTTTAATGCCGTTGGAAGTGCAAAAATCAATGAATTTAGAATTTATGAATTCTCCACCTCTATCACTTCTAACACGAACGATCTTTTCATTCTTTTCAATCATAATAGGATAGCAAATCTCGTGAAAAGAATCAAAAGTATCTGCTTTCTCTTTTAAAAATGCTACCCATGAGTATTTAGAGAAATCATCAACCAATAAGAAAATATACCATTTACCTCCCAAAGATGGTTGACGTGTTGGCCCCATTAAATCCATGTGCAATAATTCTAAAGGCCGTTTGGTACCAACGTGGTTCAAGTTCTTGTGTGAGTCCTTGATTGTTTTCCCTTTTGACAACCGCCACACACAATGTTTTCTTTAAGTGAAAGTTTAGGAACCCCCTTGACCACGTCTTTGTTTGAAATTCTTGCAAGTTCCTTAAAATTTATGTGACCTAGCATTTCATGCCAAAGTGTTTCATTATTCAAAGAAGCTAGATTACAATTTTCAGAAATTTTATTTGGAACAACATAACAGTTATTTTCAGATCTAACCCCCTTTAAAAAGAAAGCATGGTCTTTGTCAGTAACAATACATTCAATAGAAGAAAAATTAACTGAAAAACTATTATCACAAAGTTGACTAATACTGATGAGGTTAGTCTTAAGGCCTTCAACAAATAACACATTGTTCAAAACCGGGCCATCTGGAATAGCGATAGTTCCTTTTCCAACAATTTTGGAAGAACGACCGTCTCCGAAAACTACAAGTCCTCCGGAGATTTTTTCAAAGGTTTGAAAACAATTTTTGTCACCGGTCATGTGACGGGAACATCCGCTATCCAGATACCAAGACGAATTGTCATAAGCATGCAAGGAGATATTAGCAACAAGACAAGGGAAGATTTCACCTTTGCGCACCCAAACCTTTTTGGACTGCGTTGGTAATGAATGTGAAGTTATTCTCCTTGGTGAAAACGTCTTGTTTGACTGATTGCTACTCCTTGATGATGTCGTCTTGCTAGGTGAACTACCAAGGCTCTTTTCCTTTGAAAAATTTTCTTTTGATTTTCGAGGAATCACCTTTTTGGTAGTCGTTGCAAGAAGTGCTTGAGTTGATCGTTTTGCTGCCATCTTGCAATTTCTCCTAATGTGCCCTGAAAAACCACAACGAAAACATACCTTAGTGCTTGACGATCCCAAAAAGGGTGAAGTAGGCTTGTTGTCGTTGTTTGTCGTGAATTCTGGTGTCGGAGGAGGAGATACCGACTGAGGCACAAAAACTGTCTTACTCAAACTAGGACTGTCTCCCGTTCGATCGTATCCGAGGCCGAACCGGTTTGTTTGACCAAGACCAAGAAGCTTATCCAACTTACTCCTTCCTGATGAAAATCGCTTTAAGTCATCCTTGAGTTGGAAAATGGTCTTTGTCATTTCCAATTTTTCCTGTCGAGCCTCGTTGTAGAGCTTCAAGAAGTAATTCGCCTTATCCACCAGTTTTACATGTTCCTTCTCGAAATTCTTATTTTTCTCTTGAAGGAAAATATTTGCATTAATCAGGTTATCTCTTTCCACTTCAAGAGCGTTTGAGAGAGAAGTTGCCGTTTTCACTTCTTCTTCGAGATCCTTCAATCTCCCTCTCAAACTCCTGTTTTGCTTTGCCAATTTCTTTGAATCCCTCAAAAGTTTATGGTAGGCAATAGCAAAATCTTCACCTTCGGAGTTACTCGATTCGTCGTCCATGGCATTCTTTTCAGCATGGGAGGAGTTGGACAGAGAATCGGATGTACTTGCCATTAAGCACATGAAGGGTGAAGATGTGGACGTGTGGAATGTCGTTGCATTGTTTTCTTCATCACTAGAAGATGACTCATTTGACGTTGAGTTGTCATCCCAAGTGACGGCTTGCATCGCCTTCTTCTTTGCTGGATTCTTATTGGGACACTCCGTTGCAATGTGGCCATAGCCTCGACACTTGAAGCATTGTACTTGTCCCTCTGAGTTTTTCTTATCCTTAGAAAAACTCTCTTGCTATCTTGACTTGTAACTTGAAGAACCCTTGCCTTTCTTCGACTTTACGAAGGATGGAGTTTTGCTTGAATTACCCCTTCGAAAGTGTCACGCCCCGAGGTCGAAACTGCAACCCGGGCTCGCCAACAGATCCGCCATCTGTACGGAAACTGCCGTACAGACGAAGCGTCTACCCTGCAAGTCAGAACTAAAACTAAAAACATGTATCAGAGCTGAACTATAAATCAAAAGCTGAAGAAAGCTACACAGGAAAACTGAAATAAATAAAGCTCCACTAATACAAAAATCCTCATTACAGGTCTCTCAAATGAAAAACAAAATACAAGCCTCACCCTCTCAGTACAAAAGTGGAATCATAAAACAACAGGGTACATCTACCTCTGACTCAAATGCTGGTAAGGAACTACTCGGCCACGTCCTCACCTCGATGAGCTGTCTCCGCGCGAGCTAAGCCGGAACAGCAGCCTCAGAAAACCTGTCACCGCAGCGGGTGTGAGATCTACTACAGAAGGTAGATCTCAGTGGGTACCGTCATCAACATCCACGGTATGCCCACTAAGTCCACTGGAGGCACAACAAATAGGTATGCAAAAAGATAATAGGCAAGCAGGAAAGGAACTATAGCTAATATGAACCAATATCATGCTGAAGAAAACACTACTCTGATCCTGCTGTGCATACACTCTCACTATAATAATATGCCTCAAGTACCATGCTCAAAGGAAAGCCCATCTATGAACATTCTATGCCATCACTCTCTCATATCACCCAATCTCAATGACTGCCTCATAAGGTCCAGTCAAGCCTGCGCCAAACCTACTGCCACCTCATCCTCACTGGGACGGGACTTACGTAGGGCGTCCCACACGGACTATATCAAGCGAACTCTAGTGTATCAACTAGTCGCATCATCGCAGCCTCGTCAGGCTCGGTATCATCACACACACCCGGGTGGTAGCTCGAGGGGAGCGACCCCACCGAACTCAAGTATCTCATCTGTATCACTGTCTCATAAGCGGCACATGCAGGCTATAGTCCACGATCAAACAGATCGGCAACACGATGCCCAGAAGCGCAACTCTGTCGGAAAAAGACTCCACGACTCAAACAGGAAGACCCAAACACTCTCACAGCTATGTCGGAGAACCCTCAACGACTCAATCTGATAATGCACGACCCATGGCTGAGTCGGAAAACCTCCACGACTCGATCTGCCAGAACCCCCAAAACTCTCAAGGCTAAGTGGGAGAGCCATCTCCACCTCTAAATCAGAAACACAACCCATGATCTAGAATAACCTCATTAATCCCAACAAGGAAGAAGAACTCTCATGACACTAGGACTCGACAGTCAATGCGCTAAAAAATACACTCAGCCCTCTGGCGTAAGTACACATGCAACTCAAACAATCTGGACCATTCATAATGTTCTCAATAATTAAAATAAACCCTTTTAAAAATGGAGTTTTATTTAAAACGGGATACTAAAAATATATGAAGGTCCAGATGCAGCCTGAATCTCAAATGAACATGCAGTCTAGTGTCAAATAACTTCTAGATCATACTAAAAAATGTCTGGGGCTCAAGAATGTCATTCTATAATTTTCTAGGCAACTATCAGATTTATCAATATAAGGAAATAAGCTAAACATGATCAATATATGATAAATAAGCTAAACATTATCAATATGCTTACAGAAGCATTAGAGGGCATTCCTTAAATCTCGAAGAAATTCCAACCCACCTGGAACGCTTTCCGCAGGCAATCGCTAAAGTCGGTGTACCGCCGAACCGATCACAGTCAAAATCTGCCGGAACACCCAAAACCGCGCCGCGCGCGCACTGCCGCGAACCTTGGAAAAAAGAATCCCCGGAAGCTCAACTAAAACCCTTGAGTCCTCTACAAATTCCTGCGCGCATCGGGGTCGCTCCATGGGCAAACAGAGGCTCAAGTGCTCCACAACCACCCACAGCACTCCCGCACACATACACTCTGCCAAGGTTCTAGCACAAAATAAATACATAAATCCATCAACTCACCACCACCACTTAGTTCTATACATATAACCTCCCACAGCACACTCTAAAAATACTTGATCACAAAAACCCAAGTCCATCCTCTTATAGGTAACTCCCAGCATACAAACTAAAAGCTCCATTGCACACATATAACAAGTCTCAATACACATCTCCCACCAGCTGCTCACATAAACACCATAATTCAAAACCACCCACACACCTAAGTACAACACCCCAGCACAACACATACTCAGCAAGCTCCAACATTAACATCTACCCACATGAAGTCCACCATAAAAAAAAAACACATGCATACATACAAAAGTTGCCTTTGTATACCAATAAAAATTCACTTACACAATTCCCTTAAGTCCAACATCTCCATCAGCTCACAAGGAAATTAGGTAAATCCAATTACACCCTATAGCTGCCACAACATTTACACACACACAGCCCATACTCACAGCACCACCACATCTCACAAATAACATGCTCTTATACGTTCCAAAACCACAGCACACATTCACCCATGATCCAGCATAATTGAGAGCTCTACAGGCACAATAGTAATTAATATTACATAACCATGATGTCCCAAAATTCCACTTGCACCTTATAGGTTCACCCAAATTATCAAAATTAAGCTCATCACCATTAGGTAATCACAGCACACTTCCAGCACAACCACAACTCAAAACCCCAAAAATCTGCGAAATCTGAACTTGGAAAAACAGTAGCTCCACTCTACAGGTCTTCCTACACATCGATCACCGCCGGCTCCAATTGTTTGCGCCGCAACAAACACGCCGCGCGCACCGAGCTGCTGCACAAAAGCTAGGAAGAACCCAAAAAACCATCAGAAATGGCTAAGTACAAAATCGCACACACGCACAGGGCAAAACTAGCCCCGGCGCTAAAAATGCCGCGCGCGCGCACAAGCAAGAAATTTCCTGCGCACGCGCCCTGCTGCGTGCAGTCCAGCAGTGCCCAAACGGCCTAGCGCGGCGGCAGCCAGCCGCTGACGCTGCCGCAGGACCTGCCGCGCGGTGCCTGTGTAGTAGCCGCTGGTTTAAAATGCTGTGGTTCTGTTTTTGGGTCTACTTTTGGGTTTTCCTTTTTCGCGTTTCGTTTCGGGGGTCCGGAAGGGGATCTAATAATTCTTTGTTTCCGGGCAGATCGTCGGGGCTCGCGGGTATTTTTAGTCAACGGAGAACGGCGGCGCGATCGGTTTTTGGATTCCGACGCCGGAATCTCCCAGAATAAATTCCGGAAGGTGGCTAGCGGTTCAGGCGAGCAACGCGGTTTTTCAGGCAGACCGGACCCTGGTTCGCACCCGACCTATTGGTTTCTTTTGACTTGAAATGGGTCCGTTCCCATTTCTCAATCTAACCGCTCGAGTTTTTTCGTAACAGGGTTTTTGTTATCTTTCTCAACACCCCTCACCCTAGGCGTACGCGACCCCAAGCGCAACGATGAACCGACTTCCCCAACCTTTCTCTTTCCCATTCGATCGCGTGGAGAACCAAGGCGGAGCGATCGAGGAGAGGGAAGATCGTCGGCACGCCCTTCGTTACCGGCACGCAAGAACGGGACGATCCTCCCCTTGATCAACCCTAGCCGACGAAACCGAGGTGAGCAAAATTTAGGGTTCTTGAATTGGGTTTTCTTGGCTTCTTGTTCTAAACGTTCGAGGTGGGGGAGGGAGACGGTGTCGCCGGAGTACGGCGCAGGCGGAGCACCGCATGCGGGCGGCGCGGCCGCACGGGCCGGGCGGGGGCGCGCGCGCGCGCGCGTGCAACCCGCATGCAGGCTGCACCCGCATGCGGGCGGCACGCCGTGGAGCCCGCACGGGCTGGCCGCGCGTGCACCCCCGCATGCGAGCGGCACCCGCATGAGGGCGGCGCGGCCACGCAGCCCGCGCGGGGCCGGGCGCGCACGCACCCGCGCGTGCGGGCTGCGCGCCCGCACAGCCGCGCGGGGGCGGGCGCGCATACCCGTGCGTGCGGGCAGCACCGCACGCGGGCAGCAGCGCATGCGGGCGGCGCCGGGAGGGGGCCGGGTGTTCCGCGGGAGCCGCGGGCTGTCCGCGTCGTTGGCCTCACCCGGGGACGTCGCCGTTTTCGCCAAGCGGCAGGTTATGCCCCACGATCGACCGAAAGAGTCGGGCGTGCCAAAATCTTTTACTTATTCAGAGTTGTGAGTTATGTTACGGAATTTGAGTTGGCGTATTTCGTGATTGTTTAAGTCTTGAGGATTGAAGATGAAGAAACTGTGGATCATATACCTCAATCTCAAGAAAGAAGAATTCAAAAGGATCAGGTACGTTTAACTAAATAATTTTGATGATCCGAATACTTCTTATAGTGTAGAAACACTTGGAAGAGGTTTTAATTGCATATTCATCAAAAACTGAACATGGGACATGTTCAGGATCCGGATCGTGGACTTTCAATCCGGATCCCGAAAGGTGTTCGTTCATACATTGCTGCAATCCGGATCACAGCTTGGGCAGTCCGGATCCCGAATGGGGTGTTTTGTGAAAATGTATGAACGATCCGGATCGTGGATTATGATCCGGATCCCGAACAGGCGATTTTCTGGAAACTGCATTCTGTGCGTCTGCGATCCGGATCGTGGCTTATGCAATCCGGATCGCCGTCGGTAAAACTTTCCAGAAAAGTTTGTTTTTGATCCGAATATTCTTCCTAGGGTTTCTAACCTATATATAGCCCTTCTATTTCATTTCTAGGGCATCGGAAAATAGAGCCGTCATTTTCAAATATCATTTTATACGGCCTTAGATCCACATATAGAGAAGAACGGAAATCATTAGATCTATTTAATGGTTCTTCATCTATATTGATTAGTTTGATTCTAGGATTTTCATACTCATATCTTGAGTTGAATCAAACTAATGAATACTTAGATGGTATTTCCGATCTACTCTTGATCTAAGTATTCGGCGGATCATCACCACCCAAACAAACAACGATTTACCCCAAAATCGGCGCGTGGACTCGCGTGGCCTTGTGGATTCAAGGTGTTATCGCTTTCGTGGATTCGGAGCGAGGTGCGTTCGTGGATTCGAAGCGTACCATTGGGTGAAGACCGTGGATTCGGTCGGACGTCGTGGACTCGACGTTGGACGCTGTGGATTCAGCGTTGGGCGCGGATCGTGGATTCGAGAAGCGTCGTGGAGCGAGCGGGAAGATCGACTAGGGGCGTATGGTAAAAGGTTGAGTCGTCTGTGAGTACGCTATATCACCTTGTACGTGTGTTAACTCTAGTGGATTTCGCCGTGTTATCGGTCCCGTGGTTTTTTACTCCGGTTTGGAGTTTTTCCACGTAAAAATCTTGTGTGTTCTTTTATTTTTCCGCATTGGGTTTTATCGCACAATGATTTTTTGAGTGTTTATTGTTTACACCTATTCACCCCCCTCTAGGTGTTTTTTCCCCTATTAGATCCTTATTAACCTAAACCCAACAAGTGGTATCAGAGCGGGAATAGGGTTGTAAACAATGGTTGAAGGTGGAAACATCAATCGACCCCCTTTCTTTGATGGAACTAATTATGCGTACTGGAAAGTACGGATGAAAGCTTTCTTAATTTCCATCGACGAAAGGGTGTGGCAATCAATTGAATTAGGATGGTCTAATCCAACTGAAATTTTAGATGATGTTCGCACCTTAAAACCTAGGTCGAAATGGACCAAGGAAGAGATAGACTTATCTTCTTACAATGGCAAAGGGATTAATGCTCTATTTAATGCTTTGTCACAAACTGAGTTCTCTCGCGTCTCGGCATGTGAGACTGCGAAAGAAATCTGGAATGTTCTGCAAGTTACGCATGAGGGAACTAACTTAGTGAAGATTCAGAAACTGCAAATGCTCACGAGCAAGTTTGACTCTATCTCTATGGCAGAGAATGAATCCTTCACTGACTATTACACACGATTGCAAGACATCGTGAACTCATGTGCTAACTTGGGAGAGAAGATTCCAGAATTTAAAGTTGTAAGAAAAATTCTAAGAACTCTTCCTGAACGATTTCGCCCGAAGGTTGCAGCCATTGAAACAATTAAACACCCGGACGAAATGCGTGTAGAAGAATTAGTAGGTGCTTTACAAACTTATGAAATGACTTTTCCTACTAACTATTCTTCTGGAAAGGCATCCTCTTCTAAGTCTTCAGGTTACGCATTGAAATCAACTAAAGAAGAAGACGCGGATTCATCCTCCTCGGACGACGACGAGAACATTTCTATGGAGGACTTTGAGAAGCAGCTTGCTCTCTTGACAAGGAAGTTTCGCCGCAACTTTCGAAGGGGAAATTCAAGCAAAACTCAATCCTTCGGAAAGTCAAAGAAAGGCAAGGGTCCTTCAAGTTACAAGTCAAGAAGCCAGGAGAACTTCTCAAAGGATAAGAAAAGTTCTGAGGGACAAGTCCAGTGTTTCAAATGTCGAGGCTACGGCCACATAGCAACGGAATGTCCCAACAAGAATCCGGCAAAGAAGAAGGCGATGCAAGTAGTTACTTGGGATGACAACTCCACGTCGAATGAGTCATCGTCAAGTGATGAAGAAGACAACGCGACAGCTTTCCACGCGTCCACTACATCTTCTCCCTTCATGTGCTTAATGGCGAGTACATCCGAGTCATTGTCCAACTCCACTGTGGAAAAGATTGCAACGGACGATGAGTCAGATGATTCGGAAGGTGAAGATTTTGTTTTAGCCTACCATAAGCTTTTGAGGGATTCAAAGAAATTGGCTAAGCAAAACAAGGGGTTGAAAGAGAGATTACTGGATCTTGAAGATGAATTAAAAAGAGTAACCTCTATCTCAACCGATCTTGAAGTGGAAAGGGACAATCTGGTTAAGACAAATGTTTCCCTTCAAGAGTCCAATGAGCATTTCGAGAAGAGTTATGTAGACATGGTGAACAAAGCGAATTACTTCTTGAAGCTCAACGGCGAGGCCCGACAGGAAAAATTGGAAATGACGGAGACCATACGCCAACTAAAGGATGACTTACAGAGATTTACTTCTGGAAGGAGCAAGTTGGACAGACTCCTTGGTCTCGGTCAAAGAAACAAGTTCGGCCTCGGATACACTCAAACTGGAGAAATTCCAAGTTCGAGTGGTACGGTATTTGTGCCTTCGTCGGTATCTCCTCCTCCGACCCCGGTGTTCACGCCAAGCAACGACAACGAACCTACTACATCTTCTTCGGAATCGACAAGATCCAAGGTATGTTTTCGTTGTGGCATTTCAGGGCACATCAGAAGAAACTGCAAGACTGGAGCCAAACGCACACTTCAAGAACATCTTGCAACAACTACCAAAAGGGCTATTCCTCGGGAAACAACTCCAATCAAATTGACGGAAAAGAGCCTTGGTAGTACACCGCTCAAGACGACAGCATCAAGGAGCAGCAATTCTTCATGCAAGACGCTCTCACCTAGGAAATCAACTTCACGACCATTACCGACGTACTCCAAAAGGGTTTGGGCGCGCAAAGGTACAAAACGGCCTTTGGAACTTTTGCATATGGACTTAATGGGGCCAACTCGTCAACCATCTCTGGGAGGTAAATGGTATATTTTTGTTGGTTGATGACTTTTCTAGATATACTTGGGTAGCCTTTTTAAAAGAAAAAGCTGATACTTTTGATTCTTTTCTCGAAATTTGCAATCGTATTATGATTGAAAAGAATGAAAGGATTACTCGAGTAAGGAGTGATAGAGGTGGGGAATTCATAAATTCCAAATTCATTGATTTTTGCTCTTCTAACGGCATTAAACATGAATTCTCTGCACCTTACACACCTCAACAAAATGGTGTAGTCGAGCGCAAGAACAGGGTCGTACAGGAGATGGCTCGTGTTATGCTTCATAGCCGGAACCTTCCTTTATATTTTTGGGCTGAAGCGGTGAACACGGCTGTCTATGTTATCAATCGAGTGTACTTGCGCCCGGGGACTTTTAATACACCATATGAACTATGGTTTAGTAGAAAACCTAATATCAAATATTTTCGTATTTTCGGGAGTCGGTGTTTCATTTTGCGTGATCGCGAAAATCTTGGTAAATTTGACTCTCGAAGTGACGAAGGGATTTTCTTAGGTTATTCTACAAACAGTAGAGCATATCGAGTTTTTAACTTGGAATCTAAGACGATTGTAGAATCGATAAATGTTAAGGTAGATGAAGCTTTTCATTTTGAATCTGAAAAATCTACCCTCGATATCTCTCTTGATGATGATACACCTGCTAATGCATCTTCTTCTAACAATTCTTTCGATAATAATGTTGATGCATCTAACGGTTCTTCAAGCTTATGTGATGTGCAGGAATCATCTCGTGTTCCTCCGCCTACTCCTTTACCTCAAACGTTACGCATCTCCAAGGATCACCCTGAATCGAACATAATTGGAGATCCACAAGAAGGAGTTAGAACACGGAGACAATTGGTTTGCGGATTTGCATGCTATGTATCTCAAATCGAACCAAGGAATATTGATGAAGCTCTCCAAGATGATTATTGGATTAAAGCAATGCAGGAAGAGCTCCATCAATTCGAGCGAAACAAAGTCTGGGAACTGACGAAGCCTCCGAAGCAACACAATGTGATAGGTACCAAATGGATCTTCAAGAACAAGAAAAACGAAGAAGGTACTATCATCAGGAACAAAGCAAGGTTAGTTGCTCAAGGCTATTCTCAAGTAGAAGGTATAGACTTTGATGAAACCTTCGCCCCTGTAGCTAGACTCGAGTCCATTCGTATATTGTTTGCGATCGCTTGTCATTTCAAAATCAGATTATTTCAAATGGACGTTAAGAGCGCCTTTTTAAATGGATTTTTAAATGAGGAAGTTTATGTAGCTCAACCGAAAGGTTTTGTGGATCATAAACTACCTAACCATGTTTTTCGACTGAAAAAGGCTCTTTACGGTCTGAAACAAGCACCGCGAGCATGGTACGAAAGGTTGACAAAGCACCTTTTGGAAAAGGGCTACACTCGAGGGGGAGCTGACAGGACTCTCTTTGTGAAGCATTATCAAAACAATTTCATAGTTGCTCAAATCTATGTTGATGACATTGTTTTTGGAGCAACGAGAAATAATGATGCTTCTAAATTCGCGGAGACCATGGAAAGCGAATTTGAGATGTCCATGATGGGCGAGTTGAATTATTTTCTTGGATTACAAGTTAAGCAGAACGATGAAGGAATTCACTTGTGTCAATCCAAGTATGCACTGGAGTTGGTCAAAAAGTTTGATCTTGAAAATTCTAAAGATTTTCCAACTCCAATGGGAACTAGCCATAAGGGACTTGGAAGTGAATCACAAAGTGAGAATGTAGACGAGAAACTGTATCGCAGTATGATTGGAAGTCTACTATATCTCACGGCTAGTCGCCCGGATATATCCTTCAGTGTTGGGATTTGTGCGAGATATCAATCAGCACCGAAGGAGGTTCACCTGAAAGCGGTGAAACGGATCATCCGGTATATCAAAGGTACAATCAATTTCGGAATTTGGTATCCTATGGGAACGACTTTGGATATTGTTGGATACTCAGATGCCGATTGGGCTGGATCGGTGGATGACCGGAAAAGCACGAGTGGTGCATGCTTCTATCTCGGCCACTGCCTTGTTGCATGGCACAGTAAGGAACAGAATGCATAGCACTCTCGACTGCCGAAGCGGAGTACATTTCTGCAGGAAGTT
>JAQOTM010000637.1:30000-128745 GCA_029168755.2 Tillandsia fasciculata | reverse complement strand
CGGGCAAAACCAACGCTCCAAGAAAGCACAAGAAAGACGGGCAAGCCCCCAACGGGAGATCCAGAACCACAACAAGAACACCTGTGTTATTGTGGGACGGCACACCAAGTGACGAGCTACCTTTGGAGGTATGCACATTGCAACAAATGTGGCAAGCCAGACCACACCCGTGCCTCGTGCCCCCAGGAACTAGCTACTGCCACCGCGACGCCGCAACCGGAAGGAGGAGGGGGGGAGGAAAGCGGCAGCCCCCGAACCGCAGAAGGACCAACCCGGCGGCCAGCGCATGATGGGTTCCTACGACACCGGGTCCCTACCCCGCCACGCCGTACGTCGCTGGCCCAAGGATTGCGGACGGACTCCCCCAACCGCCCCAGTGGAAGACGCAACGTCCTAGAATGGGAAATAGCAGGTAATACTTAAACTACCATCTACTATTTGGGAATACCTATCAAACCGGAGCATTTCCACCCTAGTCCGATCCCATTTATTCCCTCCTGTCCTCTGGATTCACCCTACGACATTTGAAGGGGGGGGGGGGGAGCTCTCTTTCCCACCTACCCTGTTTTCCTCCTAAGCTCCGCTTAAGGGTAGACGTACTCTTGTTTTGTGGGAAACCCTTTTAGTGTAGTCGAACCCACCCCGACCGCCGCGGCGGGCGTGCAAATTTCTAGTGCCTTGGGGCAAGAACACTACCTTGCTATATGGAGTCGGCCATCCAAGAAATTATGGATGAATAGATTCAACTCCAACCCACAGGGCAATGGGCCTAGGAAACTGGCGAGTCGAGTGGGACTGCGGTCCACAACAGGCCCTAAGGGGTGTGTGCGACCCTAACGACTCGAAGTTTTAGGGGTTATTGATTGGCACCGTAGAACCGACTTTTGGGGACAGGGTGGGGGGTCGACTTTAGGGGTAATACTCTGGAGGATTCAAGTATCAAGTGCTGATTGTTGGGTCGATTGCAAAGGACGAAACCCTCGCCTCGGATGGAGGACCTATTCGACCAATTACCAGAAGCAACGGTGTCGTCAAAGCTTGAATCGTCAGCCCGGCCATCACCGGGTTAGAGTCCGAAGAGGTGACCTACCGAAAACAGTCCATCGAACTCGATACGGTCGTTACGGGTCTACGGGTTATACGTTCGGGCTTATTGTCGCTCCAGCGGTGTTCATGAAAGAGATGAACAGGATCATGGAACCGTCCTTAGACTAGGTTGTATTGGTCTTTATAGATGACAACCTCATCTATTCCCGCATGGATAAAGAGCACGGGGAGCACCTCCGGGTGGTCCTCCAGACTCTGAGAGATCAAAAGCTCTATGCCAAACTTAAAAAGTGTGAGTTTTGGCTCCGTGAAGTTGATTTTCTGGGACACATTGTCTCAGCCTCGGGAATTACGGTAGACCCGAGGAAGATAGAATCGGTGACCGACTGGCCTCGCCCGACCACAGTGACAGAAATCCGAAGCTTTCTCGGGCTAGCAGGATATTACAGACGCTTCGTGGAGGGCTTCTCAAAGATAGCCACTCCTCTTACTCGACTAACCCGGAAAGGAGAAAAGTTTGTTTGGACGGCTCAATGCCAGAAGAGCTTCTAGGAGCTTAAGGACAGACTCACGCGGGCACCGGTACTCTCGTTACCACAGCCGGTGAGGACTACGAGATCTATTGTGATGCATCTCGAAGCGGACTGGAAAGCATATTGATGCAACAGGGGAAAGTCATAGCATATGCATCAAGACAGCTCAAGGATTACGAGCAGAACTACCCTACACACGACTTGGAGCTCGCGGCGGTCGTGTTTGCTTTGAAGCTCTGGAGACACTACCTTTACGGAGCGCACTGTAATGTGTATTCCGACCACCAGAGCCTCAAGTATTTGTTCACGCAAAAGGAGCTGAATTTACGGCAACGGCGGTGGTTGGAGCTACTGAAGGACTACGATCTGTCCATACATTACCACCCTGGAAAAGCGAACGTGGTGGCCGATGTGTAGTGTCCCAGTTTTTCCCCTGTGTGTTCCCCTGTTCGGGGTGTGGAACACCTAGTGTTGGTGTGTTGGGCCCCAACATGTCAAAGTGATGTGTTGTTTGGACTTAGGGTGGATTTGGAAGCGAGCCTGACCTTCGGCTGATTTTGCCGAATTTTTGGAGTGGAATCAGGCCAAACGGAGGCCGTATTTGGATTCAGCGTGGAAAAACCCTTGAAAACGGCTATTTACTTATTTAATTTGGAGTCCGGATGCCCAAAAACGGACCCCGGAAGTTTTCTGTGCAAAATGGTGCATGGGGGGATCTGTGGACCGGCCGGGACACGTGGCGCCTTGTTATTGGGCGGCGCACGGCTCTCGGTCCACGGAATGGGCCGCCGGTGCACGGTGCACCGGCGGGCCACGTGGCAGGCGCCGGTTGGTCCGGTCCAGGGCGCGCGGCGCACGGGGGAGTGCGCGGGCAGCGCGGCCCGGGCAGGCTCGGGGGGGGGGCGCGGTGCACGGTGCACCGGGCGCGCCACGTGGCGGCCCCGGGTTGGCGGGTGCACGTGCGCGCGGCGCACCCGCAGGCGCGCGCCTGCGGCCGTACGCGCACGCGCCGTAGGCGTGCAGGGGCGCAGGGCGGCGGCGCCGTGTCGGGCGGGAAAGCGCCAGGGGCCACGTGGCGCCCCGCCATTGGCGGGCGCCACCCACCCCGCCGCCCCGCAGGGGACGCGTGGCGCGTTCCCGGGGCCCGCACGGCTGCCGCTGTTTGGCGGACACGTGGCGGGCCCTGGGCCGGGTTGGACGAGCGGTCGGACGGGCTGGGATTCCGTGTGCGGCCCGGGTTGGGCTGGGCCGCACTGTAGCCGCCCGAATCTGCTGGGCCGGGCTGCACTGTAGCAGCCCGAAAGTGACCCCTGCGCCCGAAAGTGGGGACACAGGGGTCATTTTCCCAAATGTTGGCTGGGCCTATAAATAGGCCCCCTCCCCTCTCTTCTTGGGCTTTTTCCGAGAGAAAGAGAGAGAATCAGGGAGAGAGCCTTGAAGAGAAGTTTTTTCTCTCACATTTTTCTACCTCGTGGTGCGTTCCCAGATTTTTGGGAAGATCGACAGCGGCGTTCGGATTTTACAGTGTGCCTCGGTTTTCCCCCATTTCGGCCCGTTATCGTCGCATTTCAGTCCGAGGAGTCCCCTGCGCAGCACAGAAGTCCGATTCCGACGATTTCTTCGCCAGTGTGTTCCTAAGAGGTAGGGCTTCGTTTTCCGTGTTGATGGTTTCTCCGGATTCCGATTCCTTGGCACGATTCCCGAGGTGATTTGACCCCCATTTTGCTGTTTGGATTTTTGGACAGCGGCAACTTCGACGATTTATTTCTCAGCGTAGGAATATCGGATCGAGGCGATTCAAGAGTTGATTTTGGGCGATTTTTCGCGAGGAACGCAACCGTGATTTTTCTGGGATTTTAGGAGCTCGGGACAGAGGTGATAATTCCTCGTTTTGCGTGCTGATTTTCAAAACAGCAAATATGTGTTTGGAACTTGTAATATTTACACCGTGTACACTTATGTGATGTTGTAGGACATTGTTGCAGCTGACGGTGTGTTTAGAGGACAGCGGGTATTTTCTGGGTACATTGTACACGCTTTTCGAGGTGGGTGGTTGCGTATCCCTCTTTGTTGATTTGCACACTAGGAATAAAAGAGTCCCCAATTATACATGTGATAGATAACTTGTGGTGTATGAACCTAGTGCATTTGGCCCCTAAATTAATTTAGTAGCTTCTATGTGATAAATCTGGGACAAGGAAATTGGACAATTGCTATATCGTGAACCGCATGCAATTTAGTAACCCAACAATATTTTTAAAATAGTCTTAAAGTATTCTTCACATGAAACTTAGTTCCTTTCTAAATGTTTTTAAAAGAGAACACTTGCATGCTCATTGGACAACTAGTCAAGCCACTATTTTATTGCAGCACGATATTATGGGATTTGACTTAGGAGAAAACATCTGTTATTGTTATTCTTCTCTATCGACGCATGATGCTCGAGTCTGATCGGGATTTGGAGATAGTATTGCTTGGGACAGTTTGGACATGTCTTAGGGGATTGTGGGGCATAGTGGCAACCGCGGATGTTAGGCGGTTGACCAGATGTTTTACTTTATCAGATTGGGGTCTATGGGTTCATCGGTAACCGCGGATTTTGGGCGGTTGACCGGGTGTTATTATCACACCAGATTGGGGATCGGGGTTGCATTAGTGGATGGAGTATTCCCACTTTGATCATGGTCATGATCCAGTCCTGCTATTGTGAGACATCGGTTACAGAGATGATTGATACAGAGATACTTTACTCGTGTGGGTCGCTCCCCTCGAGTGCCACTCCGGAGTAGGCCTTTTAGACCGTGATGGGTGCCGGTCGGTTGGTGAGTTGTGAGTGATGACAGAGCAGGCAGTGCCAGTATTTCCTGGCCCACTGATTGGGTTTTCTTTGGGCAGTCAGCTTTATAGTTGCATCTATACGGTCATCTTTTGGGCACTGCATTTAGAGGCATAGTAGTGGTAGTTTCTTTTCGGCAGTATTTATTGCATACCACTGTTCTTTCCTTTTTGCCTCTTTATTCCTAGTGGGTGCGTCAGCATCAGAGGTTCTTACCCACTAGGGGAGGCTACTGGTTTATCTAGTAGTTCTCACCCCCATTGTTGTTTCTTGTTCTTTTTCCCCCTTTGTTTTGCAGAGTCGACTGTGGGAGCTGCTGGGCCTTCAGCGGCAGACCGAGGTAAGAGGATCGCCGACTAGCTAGATCGTCTACCCCGAGCGAGAGTTTAGCTAGACTATTACTGTACTCCCCTTTTGTATCTCAGACTTTAGTAGTTTACTTTTGGGTCTGGCTGTGGCCAGCTGGTTGTATTATTCATCGTGAGCTGGGAGTATATTGTACTTTTATTACAGTTTACAGTTTATTTCAGTTTGAGATTACTGTTAGTTCTATTAGTTCAGCTCTGTTTATGCTCTCCTATTGTATATTATCTATCTGAGCAGGTTACCAGCGCTTCGTGTACATGGAAAATTCTGTGTACACGGCGGATCTGTTGGCGGGCCCGGGTTCTGGTTACCCCCGGGGCGTGACAGATTAAGTTGGTATCAGAGCTTAGGGATAGGTCAGTTGGGACTTAGGAAACCCTAGGCTTTTGGCAGACCCTAGGATGATAGGGCGCGAGAGGCGTGACACTTCGCGAAAGTCGTTGATTTATTTATTGGACTCTTCCAGTGAGTGAGGAGGGATCGACATACCCAATTTCTGGTGGACCGTTATGTTGGCTGCAGACAACATAAAGTCGCAGAAATTGGGGGATGTCTTTGACTTTCGCTAGATTGGGTCGTGTGGGGTTATGTTACTGATTCGTGTTTTCTTGTGGCAGGATGCCTCCCCGACGTTGGATTCCCGCTCTGGGTGCCCCTACACCCCTGTTGAGCCGGAGCAGACGGGATCCACTGAGATTGGTGAGTTGCGGGCCATGATGGCCCAATTGGCGGAGAGCCATTGTCAGCAGCAGCAGAGGATTGATCAGCTGCTCGCGCAGAGAGAGACACCACCCCAGCTGTTCCTGAGGCCTTTGTGCCTCCTGTTGCACCTTTTTGCCGTCAGCGCCATCTTCGAGTAGCGGGGCTCCTGGAGCTTTTCAGCCTTTGACTGCGGAGGAGGAGCGGATTTTGCTGACAAACTCGCCCAGTTGTTAAGCGGGGACCACCTAGATTCTCAGGGCGGGATGCCCCGCCCTCGGCTGTTGGGAAATGGCTTTCTGCGATGGAGAAGCTTTTTTGTTTTCGGGATTTCATCGACCCGAAGTATCGAGTGTTGGGTTTAGGTTAATAAGGATCTAATAGGGGAAAAAACACCTAGAGGGGGGTGAATAGGTGTAAACAATAAACACTCAAAAAATCATTGTGCGATAAAACCCAATGCGGAAAAATAAAAGAACACACAAGATTTTTACGTGGAAAAACTCCAAACCGGAGTAAAAAACCACGGGACCGATAACACGGCGAAATCCACTAGAATTAACACACGTACAAGGTGATATAGCGTACTCACAGACGACTCAACCTCTTACCATACGCTCCTAGTAGATCTTCTCCGCTCGCTCCACGACGCTTCTCGAATCCACGATCCGCGCCCAACGCTGAATCCACAGCGTCCAACGTCGAGTCCACGACGTCCAACCGAATCCACGGTCTTCACCCAATGGCACGCTTCGAATCCACGAACGCACCTCGCTCCGAATCCACGAGAGCGATAACACCTTGAATCCACAAGGCCACGCGAGTCCACGCGCCGATTTGGGGATAAATCGTTGTTTGTTTGGGTGGTGATGATCCGCCGAATACTTAGATTAAAGATAGATCGGAAATACCATCTAAGTATTCATTAGTTTGATTCAACTCAAGATGTGAGTATGAAAACCTAGAATCAAACAATCAATATAGATGAAGAACCATTAAATAGATCTAATGATTTCCGTTCTTCTCTATATATGTGGATTTTTCTTTTCGGCTATCTTTTCTCAATCAGCCGTTCTATTGCGGATGCCCTAGAAATGAAATGGAAGGGCTATTTATAGGTTAGAAACCCTAGGAAGAATATTCGGATCAAAAACAAACTTTTCTGGAAAGTTTTACCGACGGCGATCCGGATTGCAAAGCCACGATCCGGATTGCAGAAGCACAAAATACGGTTTCCAGAAAAATTGCCTGTTCGGGATCCGGATCGAAAGCCACGATCCGGATCGTTCATACAGTTTTACCAGAAAATCATGTTCGGGATCCGGATTGCAATTCCTGATCCGGATCGAAGAAGCAACAGGTAAAACTAGTGTTCGGGATCCGGATCAGAGAGCTGCGATCCGATTGAACGGTTGAACAAACACCTTTCGGGATATGAACAAACGCCTCGGGATCCGGATGAAAGCCACGGATCCTGAACATGTCCCATGTCCAGTTTTTGATGAATAAGCAATTAAAACCTCTTCCAGGTGTTTCTACACTATAAGAAGTATTCGGATCATCAAAATTATTTAGTTAAACGTACCTGATCCTTTTGAATTCTTCTTTCTTGAGATTGAGGTATACGATCCAAAGTTTCTTCATCTTCAATCTTCAAGACTTAATACATTCACGAAATACGCCAACTCAAATTCCGTAACAATCTCCCCCTTTGGCGGTTTCGTGACAAAACACAAATCCACAAAGAAAATTCAAAAAGATATTTTTGTTGCTATCACCATACAACAAAAATTTACAAAAGAGTTCCAGAAATTAAAAACATGAGATAAACTCCTAGAACAGACTCTAGACTTAGACATCTGTAATCTCTGCACACAGAAAACATTCTTGACAAACAAATTCGTTAGATACCTCAAGAATTGGAACATACAAAACCAAATACAGAGATAGAGTTTAGTCTCATCATGACATTTGAAAAATTCAGATATGTAAGAAAATCATAGTTAAAACCAACATATCTTCTAAGCAGTCGAAAACCAAATGTCAAAGTATGTTAGTCCAACATCAACTTGTTAGTCATATTACATGCCCAAATAGTTAGTCGAATAGTTAGTATAGAAGCATGTCACAAATCACAAAAGAAAACCAAAGTTGAGTTGAGGTCATACTTACCTTGATATCATCGATATTCACAATCATTGTTCACATCATTCATTGTTCAGAGTTCTTTCTCTCACTCTCTCCCCCTTTTTGTCACAAAACAAAGCCAAAACGTAGCATGAGCTACAATATGTAAGGAGTAACAAAAAAAAATAGAGTTCTAAAATGCAAAACTAAGAACTACAAAAAGACTATCAGAAATAAACCTGCAAAGAAAGAAGAAGAAAAGAGTCAAAAATGTCAGTCATCAGAATCTGAAACGTCAGAAGTAGTGCAACCCATGTTAGACAGTATCTTTTGCACTCGCTTGTCCATTGAATTATTTCTTTGTGATGGTAATGTGAGCTGCTGTCGTTAGTTCAAGCTCATTGGCAATCCTTTGTTGTTCCTTCAAATTTGTTCCTGTTGACAGATAGTCGGTGCTGTAACTTAAAATCGAAGATAATGAAGCTTCATCATCATTGCCAGTTTCTCGTTGAGACGGTGAGGCCGAGGTGCCATCAGACGGCTTCTTCCCAACAACATGAGGTATTTGTGAAGTGACTTCACAATTGTTGATCATCGATCATTCCACAACTGTGTGATATGATGTTGAGCTTACATCAATACCGAATTTTTGCAAGATCCTCATGATGATAGAGGAAACGGAAGTCGCTCCAAGGGATGAGGATGCACAATGTACCTTGACATTCTATTCCAAATTATATAGGGAATATTCATGTTTAATCCAATAGCCTCAGAGGGGTGTCCTATCAGATATAGAAATAGCAGACGCTCCCATCTCACAACCTTTGTCTGCAAGTTTGGCAGAATGTTGTAGCATGTTATGAAGTTTAGAAACCGGTACTCCAGTCGTAGATGTTTGGATCTGATACTTTTGCCATCAGCGGATTGAGTCCCCTCCAAACAAATCCTGTCGACCACAGTTTGCCACAATGCACTTGTCAAGCTTTTTCCTTTCAAAAAGTTAACCCCTGATGTGCTAGATTCCATTCCAAGCACTTCACCAATTAACTGCGGTGTGATCTTGATCTTCATTCCTTGGATGTAGGTATAAAAATGCATAGACCCATTTTCATCCTCTTGAAGATGTCTCGCATTCGTGTAGAAGGTTCTCACACGATACAAACAAAATCCTAGAAGTTCAGGAATCGGCAAACTTGAATAAGAGAGGCTTGTTCAATCAGTCTTCCAAATTCTGGTGAATGATTGCGAAGGGCTTCAATGTTGACATGACGTTCTCCGATGCATTCACGTCGTTCAAAATCTCGAAGTCGGTCAGTATTAACGACTCTCTTCAAACGTGGCGGAGAGTCAGGAGCCATTGGTGTGTCAGCATTAGTGTCTCGTCGGAAACCATAACGTCGAGCAAGTCGTTTCCGTTTATGGAGATAGTTGGAGCAGACATTGGAGCTTTCCCAGTATTCATTGGTGCTTTCCCTTTTGGTTAGATTTGAAGGCAATACCTCATCATCTCATCATCAGTCAGCATATCCCAGTGTACTTCATCAAGGTTCTTTTCAAGTTCTGTGTCACTTATAACTTCCACTTCTCCTTTTCGTTGAACTTTCTTGGCTCGCTTCAATTTGTTGGTTGGTCGATGAGTACCATCGTGACTAGTAGCAGAATCAACCAGGAGAATGCCATTGATTCTAGTGCTTTGAGTTTAAGAAAGTGTCCTGTGAAAACCAACTCAAGAACATATGAAAAATTGTCAATTTTGAAAAATTTGAAAACATTGTACCTAGACAATCATAATCATATAGAGAAGCCAAGAATCAAATTAGTTTTCCAAAAAGAATTTTAAAAATAGATCAAATCCATGATTTACAAAAATTCCTCTTTTATGCCCTAAAACCGAATTTTTAGAAATCGAAGCCTAAAAACTCGTTAATCAAGTAGAATCCCAGCATAAAAGCAAAACTAATTGACCCAGAGTTCTTATTTCAAAAGAAATTTGATCAAAAACCATTCACAAACGAAAAAGATCCAAGATTTCAACTCACGTTTGGTGAAAAACCATAAAAACCGAGTTTTGATCATGAAAACTTACTTGAATCCGAAGAACTTTGAGTTTTGAAGCACCAAGAAGCAAGAAATCTAGAGAGAGAAACTCTAGAGGCTTGAAAACCAGAGATTAGGGTAAAGAAATCAAGAATCTGTATGTTTCTATATAAACCCTAGCCGTGATCCGGATCGGCCGAGAATGTGATCCGGATCGGCTACCCGCAGGAAAAATCCTGCGTTCGGGATCCGGATCACTTGCCCCGATCCGGATCGGCTACACCTTTTTCTTCAGAAAATTTAGAAAAACACAATAAAATCCAGAAAAAGTATGTAAGCACTTTACCATGTCAACTTTAAACAAATGACATCGTTTCATACAACAAGAAATAGATTATGCAAAATCTATCAAAAATATCCAAAAATGAAACGAAGATTTACGAAAGTTAAAACACTTAAAGTTGAACAACTTCAATTACATCTATCCTGATCCTATGTGTAATGTCTTTATCAAATCATCAATTTCAGTAAAGAAAATGAAGTACCAAGATCAATAGATGTTTGAAATCCCAGATAAGTTAGATAATATATCTAGACAATCTGTTGAAGGAGTGGCTCTTTGAGCATCTTTTAAAAAAAATCCCACCTTATACCAACCATGAAATACGACTGAGTCAAGTATTTCAATATGAATTTCATCAACATTTTCAAACAAAAATTTGCTTTTCATTCATGGAGTATCTTTTTCTTTCATTTTCTCCATGTGGTGGTAGTTTTCACACTCCTCATTGGGATGTAACTCTTTCCACATCTTTTGAGCATTTCACATTTCATTGACTCCCCCTCAATTGGCTATCAATTATTTAATATATAAAGTATTCAACCAAACCATTGATCTCGAATTCATACTCGACTAAGCAATCAAATATGATAATGACTATACCAAGAGATCATTGAGAGAGAAATTGACTTTGATCACAGAAAAGATGGTTTAATTAACGTAAATGATCATTGCAACATTGAAACATTATGACATCAAAAACATAATAAATTTCTAAATGCATAAAAGGATGCAATTAAAGTCAATTATGATATATGCTCAATTAGTGTGCTATGTACAGAACATAGATAAAGAACAAAACAAAAACAAGAACAAAAACAAAACCTAATCTAAGCAAAGGTTTCAAAAGAGTTTATTTCAAGGAAAGCATGCCAATTGCTTTACGCAAGTGAATAAAACGTTTTTGATCCAAAGGTTTTGTTAAGATGTCGGCTAATTGATCCTCAGTTGAAATATATGACAGTTGAAGAATGTTTGATTCAACTAGCTCTCTAAGAAAATGATATCTAAGTTCAATATGTTTTGTTCTAGAGTGCAACACAGGGTTTTTAGAAATGTTAATAGCACTAGTGTTGTCACATAAAATGGTTACCGAAGATGTTGAAATTCGGAAATCGCTCAACACGCTCTTCATCCAAATCAATTGGGTTGAACAACTTCCTGCAGAAATGTACTCCGCTTCGGCAGTCGAGAGTGCTATGCAGTTCTGCTTTTTACTGTGCCATGCAACAAGGCAGTGGCCGAGATAGAAGCATGCACCACTCGTGCTTTTCCGGTCATCCACCGATCCAGCCCAATCGGCATCTGAGTATCCAACAATATCCAAAGTCGTTCCCATAGGATACCAAATTCCGAAATTGATTGTACCTTTGATATACCGGATGATCCGTTTCACCGCTTTCAGGTGAACCTCCTTCGGTGCTGATTGATATCTCGCACAAATCCCAACACTGAAGGATATATCCGGGCGACTAGCCGTGAGATATAGTAGACTTCCAATCATACTGCGGTACAGTTTCTCGTCTACATTCTCACTTTGTGATTCACTTCCAAGTCCCTTATGGCTAGTTCCCATTGGAGTCGGAAAATCTTTAGAATTTTCAAGATCAAACTTTTTGACCAACTCCAGTGCATACTTGGATTGACACAAGTGAATTCCTTCATCGTTTTGCTTAACTTGTAATCCAAGAAAATAATTCAATTCGCCCATCATGGACATCTCAAATTCGCTTTCCATGGTCTCCGCGAATTTAGAAGCATCATTATCTCTCGTTGCTCCAAAAACAATGTCATCAACATAGATTTGAGCAACTATGAAATTGTTTTGATAATGCTTCACAAAGAGAGTCCTGTCAGCTCCCCCTCGAGTGTAGCCCTTTTCCAAAAGGTGCTTTGTCAACCTTTCGTACCATGCTCGCGGTGCTTGTTTCAGACCGTAAAGAGCCTTTTTCAGTCGAAAAACATGGTTAGGTAGTTTATGATCCACAAAACCTTTCGGTTGAGCTACATAAACTTCCTCATTTAAAAATCCATTTAAAAAGGCGCTCTTAACGTCCATTTGAAATAATCTGATTTTAAAATGACAAGCGATCGCAAACAATATACGAATGGACTCGAGTCTAGCTACAGGGGCGAAGGTTTCATCAAAGTCTATACCTTCTACTTGAGAATAGCCTTGAGCAACTAACCTTGCTTTGTTCCTGATGATAGTACCTTCTTCGTTTTTCTTGTTCTTGAAGATCCATTTGGTACCTATCACATTGTGTTGCTTCGGAGGCTTCGTCAGTTCCCAGACTTTGTTTCGCTCGAATTGATGGAGCTCTTCCTGCATTGCTTTAATCCAATAATCATCTTGGAGAGCTTCATCAACATTCTTTGGTTCGATTTGTGATACATAGCATGCAAATCCGCAAACCAATTGTCTCCGTGTTCTAACTCCTTCTTGTGGATCTCCAATTATGTTCGATTCAGGGTGATCCTTGGAGATGCGTAACGTTTGAGGTAGAGGAGTAGGCGGAGGTACACGAGATGATTCCTGCACATCAGATAAGCTTGAAGAACCGTTAGATGCATCAACATTATTATCGAAAGAATTGTTAGAAGAAGATGCATTAGCAGGTGTATCATCATCAAGAGAGATATCGAGGGTAGATTTTTCAGATTCAAAGTGAAAAGCTTCATCTACCTTAACATTTATCGATTCTACGATCGTCTTAGATTCTAAGTTAAAAACTCGATATGCTCTGCTGTTTGTAGAATAACCTAAGAAAATCCCTTCGTCACTTCGAGAGTCAAATTTTCCAAGATTTTCGCGATCACGCAAAATAAAACACCGACTCCCAAAATGCGAAAATATTTGATGTTAGGTTTTCTACAAAACCAAAGTTCATATGGTGTATTCAAAGTCCCCGGGCGCAAATACACTCGATTGATAACATAGACAGCAGTGTTCACCGCTTCAGCCCAAAAATATAAAGGTAAGTTCCGGCTATGAAGCATAACACGTGCCATCTCCTGTACGACCCTGTTTTTGCGCTCGACTACACCATTTTGTTGAGGTGTGTAAGGTGCAGAGAATTCATGTTTAATGCCGTTAGAAGAGCAAAAATCAATGAATTTGGAATTTATGAATTCCCCACCTCTATCACTCCTAACTCGAGTAATCCTTTCATTCTTTTCAATCATAATACGATTGCAGATTTCGAGAAAAGAATCAAAAGTATCAGCTTTTTCTTTTAAAAAGGCTACCCAAGTATATCTAGAAAAGTCATCAACCAACAAAAAAATATACCATTTACCTCCCAGAGATGGTTGACGAGTTGGCCCCATTAAGTCCATATGCAAAAGTTCCAAAGGCCGTTTTGTACCTATGTGGTTCAAATTCTTGTGTGCAGTCCTAGACTGTTTTCCCTTTTGGCAACCGCCACACACAAGGTTTTGTTCAAAAGAAAGTTTCGGAACCCCCTTGACCACATCTTTATTTGAAATTCTAGCAAGTTCCTTAAAGTTTATGTGACCTAGCCTTTCATGCCAAAGTGTTTCATTTTTCAAAGATGCTAGGTTACATTTTTCAGAAATCTTAGAAGGAACTACATAACAGTTGTTTTCTGATCTAACCCCCTTTAAAAAGAAAGCATGGTTCATGTCAGTTACAGTGCATTTATCAGATGAAAAATTAACTGAATAACCACTATCACACAGTTGACTTATGCTTATGAGGTTAGTCTTAAGGCCATGAACAAATAATACATTATCTAGAACCGGGCCATCTGGAATAGCTACCGTTCCCTTTCCAACAATTTTGGAAGACCGACCATCTCCGAAAACAACAAGTCCTCCGGAGTTTTTCTCAAATGTTTGAAAACAGTTTTTATCGCCGGTCATATGACGGGAACACCCGCTATCCAGGTACCAAGACGAACTATCATACGCATGCAAAGAAACATTGGTAGCAAGACAGGGAAAGATTTCACCTTTGCGCACCCAAACCTTTTTGGAGTGCGTCGGTAATGGTCGTGAAGTTGATTTCCTAGGTGAGAGCGTCTTGCTTGAAGAATTGCTGCTCCTTGATGATGTCGTCTTGAGCGGTGTACTACCAAGGCTCTTTTCCGTCAATTTGATTGGAGTTGTTTCCGAGGAATAGCCCTTTTGGTAGTCATTGCAAGATGTGCTTGAGGTGTGCGTTTGGCTTCCGTCTTGCAATTTCTTCTTATGTGCCCTGAAATGCCACAACGAAAACATACCTTGATTCTTGTCGATTCCGAGGAAGATGTAGTAGGTTCGTTGTCGTTGCTTGTCGTGAACACCGGTGTCGGAGGAGGAGATACCGACTGGGGCACAAATACTGTACCACTCGAACTTGGAATGTCTCCAGTTTGAGTGTATCCGAGGCCGAACTTATTTCTTTGACCGAGACCAAGAAGTCTGTCCAACTTACTCCTTCCAGAAGAAAATCTCTTTAAGTCATCCTTCAGTTGGCGTATGGTCTCCGTCATTTCCAATTTTTCCTGTCGAGCCTCGCCGTTGAGCTTCAAGAAGTAATTCGCTTTGTTCACCATATCTATATAATTCTTCTCGAAATGCTCATTGGACTCTTGAAGGGAAACATTTGTCTTAATCAGATTGTCCCTTTCCACTTCAAGATCGGTTGAGATAGAGGTTACTCTTTTTACTTCATCTTCAAGATCCTGTAATCTCTCTTTCAACCCCTTGTTTTGCTTAGCCAGTTTCTTTGAATCCCTCAAAAGTTATGGTAGGCTAAAACAAAATCTTCACCTTCCGAATCATCTGATTCATCGTCCGTTGCAATCTTTTCAACAGTGGAGTTGGACAGTGAGTCGGATGTACTTGCCATTAAGCACATGAAGGGAGAAGATGTAGTGGACGCGTGGAAAGCTGTCGCGTTGTCTTCTTCATCACTTGACGATGACTCATTTGACGTGGAGTTGTCATCCCAAGTAACTACTTGCATCGCTTTCTTCTTAGCCGGATTCTTGTTGGGACATTCCGTTGCAATGTGGCCGTAGCCTCGACATTTGAAACACTGAACTTGTCCCTCAGAACTTTTCTTATCCTTTGAGAAGTTCTCTTGGCTTCTTGACTTGTAACTTGAAGGACCCTTGCCTTTCTTCGACTTTCCGAAGGATTGAGTTTTGCTTGAATTTCCCCTTCGAAAGTTGCGGCGAAACTTCCTTGTCAAGAGAGCGAGCTGCTTCTCAAAGTCCTCCATAGAAATGTTCTCGTCGTCGTCCGAGGAGGATGAATCCGCGTCTTCTTCTTTAGTTGATTTCAATGCGTAACCTGAAGACTTAGAAGAGGATGCCTTTCCAGAAGAATAGTTAGTAGGAAAAGTCATTTCATAAGTTTGTAAAGCACCTACTAATTCTTCTACACGCATTTCGTCCGGGTGTTTAATTGTTTCAATGGCTGCGACCTTCGGGCGAAATCGTTCAGGAAGAGTTCTTAGAATTTTTCTTACAACTTTAAATTCTGGAATCTTCTCTCCCAAGTTAGCACATGAGTTCACGATGTCTTGCAATCGTGTGTAATAGTCAGTGAAGGATTCATTCTCTGCCATAGAGATAGAGTCAAACTTGCTCGTGAGCATTTGCAGTTTCTGAATCTTCACTAAGTTAGTTCCCTCATGCGTAACTTGAAGAACATCCCAGATTTCTTTCGCAGTCTCACATGCCGAGACGCGAGAGAACTCAGTTTGTGACAAAGCATTAAATAGAGCATTAATCCCTTTGCCATTGTAAGAAGATAAGTCTATCTCTTCCTTGGTCCATTTCGACCTAGGTTTTAAGGTGCGAACATCATCTAAAATTTCAGTTGGATTAGACCATCCTAATTCAATTGATTGCCACACCCTTTCGTCGATGGAAATTAAGAAAGCTTTCATCCGTACTTTCCAGTACGCATAATTAGTTCCATCAAAGAAAGGGGGTCGATTGATGTTTCCACCTTCAACCATTGTTTACAACCCTATTCCCGCTCTGATACCACTTGTTGGGTTTAGGTTAATAAGGATCTAATAGGGGAAAAAACACCTAGAGGGGGGTGAATAGGTGTAAACAATAAACACTCAAAAAATCATTGTGCGATAAAACCCAATGCGGAAAAATAAAAGAACACACAAGATTTTTACGTGGAAAAACTCCAAACCGGAGTAAAAAACCACGGGACCGATAACACGGCGAAATCCACTAGAATTAACACACGTACAAGGTGATATAGCGTACTCACAGACGACTCAACCTTTTACCATACGCTCCTAGTAGATCTTCTCCGCTCGCTCCACGACGCTTCTCGAATCCACGATCCGCGCCCAACGCTGAATCCACAGCGTCCAACGTCGAGTCCACGACGTCCAACCGAATCCACGGTCTTCACCCAATGGCACGCTTCGAATCCACGAACGCACCTCGCTCCGAATCCACGAGAGCGATAACACCTTGAATCCACAAGGCCACGCGAGTCCACGCGCCGATTTTGGGGTAAATCGTTGTTTGTTTGGGTGGTGATGATCCGCCGAATACTTAGATTAAAGATAGATCGGAAATACCATCTAAGTATTCATTATTTGATTCTACTCAAGATGTGAGTATGAAAACCTAGAATCAAACAATCAATATAGATGAAGAACCATTAGAATAGATCTAATGATTTCCGTTCTTCTCTATATATGTGGATTTTTCTTTTCGGCTATCTTTTCTCAATCAGCCGATCTATTGCGGATGCCCTAGAAATGAAATGGAAGGGCTATTTATAGGTTAGAAACCCTAGGAAGAATATTCGGATCAAAAACAAACTTTTCTGGAAAGTTTTACCGACGGCGATCCGGATTGCAAAGCCACGATCCGGATTGCAGAAGCACAAAAGACGGTTTCCAGAAAATTGCCTGTTCGGGATCCGGATCGAAATCCACGATCCGGATCGTTCATACAGTTTTACCAGAAAAACATGTTCGGGATCCGGATTGCAATTCCTGATCCGGATCGAAGAAGCAAACAGGTAAAACTAGTGTTCGGGATCCGGATCAGAGAGTGCTGCGATCCGGATTGAACCAGTGTATGAACAAACACCTTTCGGGATCCGGATTGAAAGCCACGATCCGAATCCTGAACATGTCCCATGTCCAGTTTTTGATGAATAAGCAATTAAAACCTCTTCCAGGTGTTTCTACACTATAAGAAGTATTCGGATCATCAAAATTATTTAGTTAAACATACCTGATCCTTTTGAATTCTTCTTTCTTGAGATTGAGGTATACGATCCGAAGTTTCTTCATCTTCAATCTTCAAGACTTAACACATTCACGAAATGCGCCAACTCAAATTCCGTAACATCGAGTGCACATGGCGGTGCACTGTTTGGACGGGGATGCTGATTTTTGGTGGCAGCGGGTGGAGCCACCGGAGTTCCGGATTTCTCGGCAGCTGCCCTGGGAGGAGTTCCGACGGTTGGTGCTGGACACCTATTTTTCGACCAGTGTGAAGAAAAAGTTGGAGGACGATTTGAAGAACCTGCAGCAGGGCGAGCGATCGGCCCATGCTTATTTCCAGGAGTTCATGGAGTTGTTGAACTGCGTGCCCTTCGTCGCTCGTGACGGGCCGCACCAGGTTGAGATGTTCGAGGGAGGCCTCGTCCAGAGATTTACACCCTGGTGCATGCTCAGAGATTTCAGACCCTGGATGCAGCCGCAGAGCATGCACAGTGGGTGGAGAGAGGTGATCCGGTGGTGGCCAGACAGCGGGCCGCGGTCGCTCAGGGCTCCGACAGAAAGCGACCAGCCCAGGATGAGGGGGGACAGGCCAGTACTTGGAGGCCGCCCCGACCGCCACCGCCTCAGTTCCAGGGCCGTGGGCGTTCGGAGCGGCGAGGGCCTGGTGGATCCCAGAGGCCCCAGCAGCAGCAGCAGCAGCAGAGATCGCAGTCGTCGCAGCGCGGATCGCAGCGGCAGCCACAGCGACAGCGACAGTCTCAGCAGCAGCAGTCCCGACAGACACGGGCTCCCAGCAGTTGTATTTTCTGTGGAGGCCCGCACTTCCCCGGCACCTGCGACCAGCGGTGGGGTCGTTGCTACGGATGTGGACAGCCAGGGCACATTCGAGCTGCGTGCCCCTTTTCGACCTCAGCCGCCCCTTCTTCAGCATCTGCCCCAGCATCATCGCAGCAGCGGTCGACGGCTCAGCGGCCTTATGCTCCAGCGAGCAGGCCATCTTCTTCCCATTCCACAGATTATCGCCCTCCAGCTCAGAGTGGGCGAGTGTATGCTGCACAGGTAGAGGATTCTTCAGCAGCAGACCATGTGGTGGCAGGTATCACCTTACTTTCTGGCATTAGGACTCGTACTTTATTCGATACTGGAGCATCGCATTCTTTCATTAGTAGATCTTTTGCATCATTACATGGGTTAGAGGTAGGACTTTTGCCACGTGCACGAGAGGTACAGATTCCCGATCACACTTTGCTCGTGGAGGAGTGTTGTTGGTCCTGCCCGATGCAGATCGAGTCCTGGATTATGCCAGCAGACCTGTTGGTCTTGAGACAGCTGCAGGATTTTGATGTGATTCTCGGGATGGACTGGCTGGCTCGGTATTTTGCGACTATTGACTGTGCCGAGAGGACTGTCACTTTTAGAGAGCCAGACCAGGAGGTGTTGGTGTACCGGGGATGTCAGAGCGCTTTCTTTGCCTCTATGGTTTCGACTTCCCGAGCGAGGCGGATGATTCACCGAGGATGTGTAGCCTTTTTGGCTAGTGTTGTTGAGGGGCCTACGGCGGCACCGGGACTCGGGGATATCCCTATCGTCCGCGAGTTCCCGGATGTGTTTCCACCTGAGCTGACTTGTATGCCGCCCGACAGAGAGATTGAGTTTGTGATTGACGTAGTTCCAGGAACTGCGCCAATCTCTAAGGCTCCTTACCGGATGGCACCGGCTGAGCTGAGAGAGCTTAAAGCACAGTTGCAAGACTTGATGGATAAGGGTTTCATTAGACCCAGTGTGTCGCCCTGGGGAGCACCGGTGCTATTCGTGAAGAAGAAAGATGGGTCACTTAGACTGTGTGTGGACTATAGGGAGCTGAATAAAGTGACCATCAAGAACAAGTACCCTCTGCCGCGCATCGACGATCTCTTTGATCAGCTGCAAGGGTCTTGTGTCTTTTCCAAGATTGATCTACAGTCTGGTTACCACCAATTAAAGGTGAAGGCCGAGGATATTCCTAAGACTGCTTTCAGATCACGGTACGGGCATTATGAGTTTACAGTTATGCCATTTGGATTGACTAATGCCCCTGCCGCCTTTATGGACTTGATGAACAGGATATTTCGGCCATTCTGGATCGATTTGTGGTGGTGTTCATAGATGATATCCTGGTTTACTCCCGAAGCGAGGCCGAGCATGAGGAGCACTTGAGGACTGTGCTACAACTTCTGCGGGAGAAGAAGTTGTATGCCAAGCTGGTGAAGTGCGAGTTTTGGCTTCGGGAGGTAGCTTTCTTGGGCCATGTGATTTCCGCCGCCGGTGTAGCTGTAGACCCGGCGAAGATTGAGGCAGTTCGTGATTGGCCCCGACCGACGACTGTATCAGAGGTGCGCAGCTTCATGGGATTAGCTGGTTATTATCGTCGGTTTGTGGAAGGCTTTGCGAAGCTTTCCACACCCCTCACTCGGTTGACGCGTAAAGGGGTTAAGTTTATCTGGAGTGAGGACTGCCAGAAGAGCTTCGAGGAGCTGAAGGACAGACTGATGACTGCTCCTATCCTTTCCCTCCCTGTTATGGGGAAAGGATATGTGATCTACAGTGACGCATCACACAGTGGACTCGGTTGCGTGTTGATGCAGGATGGGAGGGTAATTGCTTATGCATCGAGACAGCTCAAGGATTACGAGAAGAATTACCCTACCCACGACTTAGAGCTCGCTGCCGTGGTGTTTGCACTGAAGCTTTGGCGCCATTACCTGTACGGGGAGCATTGTGAGATCTACACCGACCACAAGAGTTTAAAGTATCTGTTCACCCAGAAGGAGCTGAACTTGAGGCAGCGCAGGTGGTTAGAGCTACTAAAGGATTATGATGTGGATATCCTCTACCACCCAGGCAAGGCTAACGTGGTCGCTGATGCATTGAGCCGAAGAGCAGTACAGAGTTTGTCTATGTTGATCACAGACCAGGCGCCCCTATTGGAGGAGATGAGACGGCTCGAGATAGAGGTTGTGTCCCCTGGGGTCTCTGCTAGACTGACGTCATTAGTCGTGCAGCCCACTCTGCTGGACAGGATCAGGGAGAAACAGAGTGAGGACCCCCACTTGACCAGGATTCGAGATCAGCTTCCGAGTGATCAGTCAGGGGACTTTACAGTGGATGCTGCGGGAGTACTGAGGTACAGGGACCGAGCATGTGTGCCAGTGGATGCTGAGATCAGAGAGCAGATATTGAGAGAGGCCCATTATACACCTTATACCCTTCATCCTGGGGGGACTAAGATGTATAAGGACCTCAAGGCACATTTTTGGTGGAATGGCATGAAGAGGGATGTCGGGAGATTTGTGGCCCAGTGTTTGACTTGTCAGCAAGTAAAAGCTGAGCATCGGGTGCCAGCTGGCAAGTTACAAAGTCTCCCAATCCCTGAGTGGAAATGGGACCACATTACCATGGACTTCGTGGTCGGATTGCCGAGGGCACAGGGCGGAGCAGATGCTATCTGGGTAGTGGTGGATCGACTTACCAAGTCAGCGCACTTTTTGCCTATGCAGACTACTTGGCCACTCGATCGACTAGCCCAGCTATACCTTGATGAGATTGTGAGACTGCATGGAGTACCCGCCTCCATTGTGTCAGATAGGGATCCGAGGTTTGCCTCGCGTTTTTGGGGAGTTTGCAGACTGCGATGGGGACTCAGCTCAGATTCAGTACAGCTTTTCATCCTCAGACTGATGGGCAGTCAGAGCGGACCATACAGATCTTGGAGGACATGCTGAGGGCTTGCGTCTTGGATTTCGGCGGAGGTTGGATTCGGCACTTATCCTTGGTTGAGTTTGCGTACAACAACAGCTTTCAAGCGAGCATACAGATGGCTCCGTTTGAAGCGTTGTATGGACGCAAGTGCCGATCACCACTTTATTGGAGTGACGTAGGCGAGAGACGGACCTTGGGGCCAGATATACTGCTAGAGGCAGAGGAGAAGGTCCGGGTGATTCGACAGCATCTTCAGACCGCTCAGAGCCGACAGAGGAGCTATGCTGATGTTCGGCGCCGAGACTTAGAGTTCCAGGTTGGAGATCATGTATTTTTGAAAGTCTCGCCGTCCAAGGGGATCAGGAGGTTCGGCATTCGCGGGAAACTCAGCCCCCGATACATTGGACCATTCGAGGTGTTGGAGCGTATCGGGCCTGTTGCTTATCGACTTGCACTTCCCCGAGACTGGCTGGTGTCCACGATGTTTTCCATGTTTCCACCCTGAGGAGGTACGTCTTCGACCCGTCGCACGTCATCGACTATGCGCCCCTCGAGATCAGCGAGGATTTGAGATATGAGGAGCGCCCAGTGCGGATTCTTGATCGGGAGGTGAAAGAATTGCGCAATCGGACCATCCCCTATGTGAAGATCCTCTGGAGCAATCATGAGGAGCGCGAGGCGACGTGGGAGCCAGAGTCAGAGATGATGGACGCCTACCCCTACTTGTTCGAGGCTCTGGATTGAGGTATGATTTTAGTTTCGAGGACGAAACTTTTGTTAGTGGGGGAGGATGTAGTGTCCCAGTTTTTCCCCTGTGTTTTCCCCTGTTCGGGGTGTGGAACACCTAGTGTTGGTGTGTTGGGCCCCAACATGTCAAAGGGATGTGTTGTTTGGACTCAGGGAGGATTTGGAAGCAAGCCTGACCTTCGGCTGACTTTGCCGAATTTTAGGAGTGGAATCAGGCTAAACGGAGGCCGTATTTGGATTCAGCGCGGAAAAACGCTTGAAAACGGCTATTTACTTATTTAATTTGGAGTCCGGATGCCCAAAAACGGACCCCCGGAAGTTTTCTGTGCAAAATGGTGCATGGGGGGATCTGTGGACCGGCCGGGACACGTGGCGCCTCTTATTGGGCCGGCGCACGGCTCTCGGTCCACGGAATGGGCCGCCGGTGCACGGTGCACCGGCGGGCCACGTGGCAGGCGCCGGTTGGTCCGGTCCAGGGCGCGCGGCGCACGGGGGGTGCGCGGGCAGCGCGGGCAGGCCGGGCAGGCGCGGGGTGGGGCGCGGTGCACGGTGCACCGGGGCGCGCCACGTGGCGGCCCCGGGTTGGCGGCGCACGTGCGCGCGGCGCACCCGCAGGCGCGCGCCTGCGGCCGTACGCGCACGCGCCGCAGGCGCGCAGGCGGCGCAGGGCGGCCGGCGGCCGTGTCGGGCGGGAAAGCGGGGGCCACGTGGCGCCCCGCCATTGGCGGGCGCCACCCACCCCGCCGCCCCGCAGGGGGACGCGTGGCGCGTCCCCGCTGGGCCCGCACGGCTGCCGCCTGTTTGGCGGACACGTGGCGGGCCCTGGGCCGGGTTGGACGAGCGGTCGGACGGGCTGGGATTCCGTGTGCGGCCCGGGTTGGGCTGGGCCGCACTGTAGCCGCCCGAATCTTGCTGGGCCGGGCCGCACTGTAGCAGCCCGAAAGTGACCCCTGCGCCCGAAAGTGGGGACACAGGGGTCATTTTCCCAAATGTTTTTTGGGCCTATAAATAGGCCCCCTCCCCTCTCTTCTTGGGCTTTTTTCGAGAGAAAGAGAGAGAATCAGGGAGAGAGCCTTGAAGAGAAGTTTTTCCTCTCACATTTTTCTACCTCGTGGTGCGTTCCCAGATTTTTGGGAAGATCGACAGCGGCGTTCCGGATTTTACAGTGTGCCTCGGTTTTCCCCCATTTCGGCCCGTTATCGTCGCATTTCAGTCCGAGGAGTCCCCTGCGCAGTACAGGAGTCCGATTTCGACGATTTCTTCGCCAGTGTGTTCCTAAGAGGTAGGGCTTCGTTTTTCGTGTTGATGGTTTCTCTGGATTCCGATTCCTTGGCACGATTCCCGAGGTGATTTGACCCCCTATTTTGCTGTTTGGATTTTTGGACAGCGGCAACTTCGACGATTATTTCTCAGCGTAGGAATATCGGATCGAGGCGATTCAAGAGTCGATTTTGGGCTATTTTTCGCGAGGAACGCAACCGTGATTTTTCTGGGATTTTAGGAGCTCGGGACAGAGGTGAAATTCCTCGTTTTGCGTGCTGATTTTAAAACAGCAAATATGTGTTTGGAACTTGTAATATTTACACCGTGTACACTTATGTGATGTTGTAGGACATTGTTGCAGCTGACGGTGTGTTTAGAGGACAGCGGGTATTTTCTGGGTACATTGTGCACGCTTTTCGAGGTGGGTGGTTGCGTATCCCTCTTTGTTGATTTGCACACTAGGAATAAAAGAGTTCCCAATTATACATGTGATAGATAACTTGTGGTGTATGAACCTATTGCATTTGGCCCCTAAATTAATTTAGTAGCTTCTATGTGATAAATCTGGGACAAGGAAATTGGACAATTGCTATATCGTGAACCGCATGCAATTTAGTAACCCAACAATATTTTTAAAATAGTCTTAAAAGTATTCTTCACATGAAACTTAGTTCCTTTCTAAATGTTTTAAAAGAGAACACTTGCATGCTCATTGGACAACTAGTTAGGCCACTATTTTATTGCAGCACTATATTATGGGATTTGACTTAGGAGAAAACATCTGTTATTGTTATTCTTCTCTATCGACGCATGATGCTCGAGTCTGATCGGGATTTTGGAGATAGTATTGCTTGGGACAGTTTGGACATGTCTTAGGGGATTGTGGGGCATAGTGGCAACCGCGGATGTTAGGCGGTTGACCAGATGTTTTTACTTTATCAGATTGGGGTCTATGGGTTCAGCGGTAACCGCGGATTTTGGGCGGTTGACCGGGTGTTATTATCACACCAGATTGGGGATCGGGGTTGCATTAGTGGATGGAGTATTCCCACTTTGATCATGGTCATGATCCAGTCCTGCTATTGTGAGACATCGGTTACAGAGATGATTGATACAGAGATACTTTACTCGTGTGGGTCGCTCCCCTCGAGTGCCACTCCGGAGTAGGCTTTTAGACCGTGATGGGTGCCGGTCAGTTGGTGAGTTGTGAGTGATGACAGAGCAGGCAGTGCCAGTATTTCCTGGCCCACTGATTGGGTTTTCTTTGGGCAGTCAGCTTTATAGTTGCATCTATACAGTCATCTTTTGGCACTGCATTTAGAGGCATAGTAGTGGTAGTTTCTTTTCAGCAGTCTTTATTGCATACCACTGTTCTTTCCTTTTTGCCTCTTTATTCCTAGTGGGTGCGTCAGCATCAGAGGTTTTACCCACTAGGGGAGGCTACTGGTTTATCTAGTAGTTCTCACCCCCATTGTTGTTTCTTGTTCTTTTTCCCCCTTTGTTTTGCAGAGTCGACTGTGGGAGCTGCTGGGCCTTCAGCGGCAGACCGAGGTAAGAGGATCGCCGACTAGCTAGATCGTCTACCCCGAGCGAGAGTTTAGCTAGACTATTACTGTACTCCCCTTTTGTATCTCAGACTTAGTAGTTTACTTTTGGGTCTGGCTGTGGCCAGCTGGTTGTATTATTTATGGTGAGCTGGGAGTATATTGTACTTTTATTACAGTTTACAGTTTATTTCAGTTTGAGATTACTGTTAGTTCTATTAGTTCAGCTCTGTTTATGCTCTCCTATTGTATATTATCTATCTGAGCAGGTTACCAGCGCTTCGTGTACATGGAAAATTCTGTGTACACGGCGGATCTGTTGGCGGGCCCGGGTTCTGGTTACCCCCGGGGCGTGACACGATGCCTTGAGCCGGAAAGGGCAGGCGGGGGAAACGGCATTGGGCGCCCTTACCCAACAGGATCGGCTAATCGCCCAATTTTCGCAACTGAGGCTGGAGGTAGTGCCAGTAGGAGCGGTTGCGAAAGTGCTGTCATTAGTTATAAAGCCTACGCTGATAGATAGGATCATGGAAGGCTAAGTGACGGACACGCAACTACAGCAGGTGCGGGACAGACTAACAGCGGAACCAAGTGGGGATTTCGTGCTAGGCGCGGATGAGGTGTTGAGGTTTCGGGGACGAGTCTGCGTGCCCGATGTGTCGGGATTGAGAGAAGAAATTCTGGCAGAAGCGCATAATGCCCCCATACTGCGCATCCTGGAGGTACAAAAATGTATAGGGATTTGAGGCAAACCTTCTGGTGGCCTAAGTTAAAGAATGATGTGACGTAGTTCGTGGCACGATGTCTGGTGTGCCAGCAGGTGAAATCGGAGCATCAACGACCGGCGGGAAAGCTACAGCCATTGCCCATACCGGAGTGGAAGTGGGAATGGATCACCATGGATTTTGTGACCGGCTTTCCACGATCTTAACAAGGACACGATGTGATATGGGTCATTGTGGATCGTCTGACGAAATCGGCCCACTTCTTACCGATTCACACAACTTGGAGCAGAGATCGGCTGGCACAGATCTATATTGATGAGGTGGTAAGGCTGCATGGAATCCCATCATCGATAACTTCAGATAGGGACACGCGCTTTGTGTCGAATTTCTGGCGAAGCCTGCAGCAGGCACTGGGGACTAAGTTGCAGTTTAGCACGGCATTCCACCCGCAGACAGACAGGCAATCAGAACGAGTGATCCAGATCCTCAAAGATATGCTTCGGGCTTGCGTGCTAGATCTGGGCGAGGGATGGTCGCGCTACCTACCCCTCGTGGAATTCGCCTACAATAATAGCTACCAGGCCAGTATTCGGATGGCCCCGTACGAAGCCCTGTACGGACGCCGTTGTCGATCACCGATTTGCTGGGACGATTTAGGGGAGCGGAAGCTCTTGGGACCGGACCTCGTAGAGGAAACGGAGGCAAAGGTGCGCCTGATCAGGCAGCGGTTGTTGACCGCCCAGAGCCGGCAGAAAAGCTACGCGGACCGGAGGCGACGAGAATTGGAATTTGCGGTAGGAGACCACGTGCTGCTATGCGTCTCACCATCTAAGGGGACAAGACGGTTCGGCATACGAGGGAAGCTGAGCCAGCGGTATGTGGGACGGTTCGAAATTTTGGAACGAGTAGGCCCGATGGCATACCGGTTGGCCTTACCGCCAAATCTTGAACGGGTGCATAACGTTTTCCATATTTCGATGCTCCAGAAATACCTAGCCGACCCGTCACACGTTCTCGACGCCTCGTCCGTTGAGCTGCGGGAGGATCTGAGTTTCGAGGAGACACCGATGCGAGTGTGACGCCCCACTTCCCAGGGGGTCACCCATCCTAGAACTACTCTAGCTCTAGCACGCTTAACTCTCATGTTCCCTTGGATCTTGCTACCATCCAAAATGCTATAGCCGGGTTAGAGATTTAGTCCTATTATATCATTTATATAGAGGACTAATCCAAATTCCGGGGGTGTCACATTCTTCCCCCCTTTAAGCCCTGACGTCCACGTCAGGCTCAAGCACACTCACAAGCACCAGGCGATGTGAGACTCGTCTCGCTAGCCTTAGCCGACCTTGTGAGGAGCTGCACTCCACTCACAACGGTCATTAGCCGGGGAGCCTCGCTCTACCCGCTATATAACCCTGGCTCAGCCGAGACTCATCTCACATTTCCGGCTGGTGAATGTCTCTGATACCAACTGTGACGCCCCACTTCCCAGGGGGTCACCCATCCTAGAACTACTCTAGCTCTAGCACGCTTAACTCTCATGTTCCCTTGGATCTTGCTACCATCCAAAATGCTATAGCCGGGTTAGAGATTTAGTCCTATTATATCATTTATATAGAGGACTAATCCAAATTCCGGGGGTGTCACAGCGAGCTTTGGCAAAAGAAGAGAAGAAGCTGTGAAACCGGACGATCCCCTACGTAAAAGTGCAATGGAGTAACCACGAGGAACTCGAGGCGACGTGGGAACTTGAAGCGAAAATGAGGGAGTGTTATCCCGAGTTATTTAGCGGGGGGTGAGGATTAAGTTTGGAGGACGAAACTTCCTTTAAGGGGTGTGTGGTGTAATATCATAGACTTTTGTATCATGTAATACCTTCTGGTAATAAAGCTTTCGTTAGAGTAATTAATGTAACGGGTTTACTTAAGTCGATAATTTGGAGGTGCGGGTATTTTTCTGCGATAGAGCTCGGAAAACGGAGAACGGCGGTGCGATCGGATCCGGATTCCGACTTACGGAACTCCCAAAAAGGGGTTGAAAGTGATCGCAATGGCCGGGGGGTGCATCGAAATCCGCATAAGTGATTTGGTACGTTTTCCGAGGAAATAGAGGGATTTATCTTTAAAGAATTATCCCGAAGGATTTTACCAGAGGAATTAATTAATTAAGGAATTAATTAATTGGGATTTTAAAATACCCGATGCGGTGTTTTATCGTACATAAAACATTTAAATTGTTACTTCTCCCGAAAGAAAGAAAAAAAGAGAAAAGAGAGAAAAACCCTAACCGGAAGAAACGAGAGAAAAGAACGGGCGAAAAGAAAAAGGCGGAACCCTAATCGGAAGGAAATGGGAAGAAAGAAGGAGTTGACGGAAGAACCCAACCCGCCCGACGAACGTACAAAGAACGGAAGCGCGAACGACCTCTGTCTCCGATGATTAGAGGTAAACGAGTTCTATGTTTATTTCGCTCGGTTTTCGTTCCGGTCTTTTGGGTAGTCTTAGGAGTAGTCAAATCTAACCTAGGCGTCACCACCGCGAATCCCTAGGGCATCACGCCACGGCCGCGATATGCGCCGCGCGGGGACGGTGCCGCGAGGGCGCGGCTAGCGCTGCGCGGGACCAAGGTCCCCGTGCGGCCGCGGCTAGGGGCGAGCATCGCGCGGGGCCATGCCCGCGCGACTGCGGACAGTGCCGCGCGGGCTGGCACCCGCGCGGTGGGAGGGGCGCGCGCCGCGTGGGGGTCACACCCGCGCGGCCGCGGATGGTGCCGCGCGGCGCAGGCACCCGCACGGCTGCGGCACGGGCCCCTTGCCCGCGTGGCCGCAACCAATGCCGCGCGGGCAGGCGCGGCACGCGTGGCCATGCCCGCGCGGCCGCGGCAGGTGCCGCGCGGGCAGGCGCCCGCGCAGCTGTGCACGCATGCCGCGCGGGGCCAAGCCCGCACGGCCGTGGCTGGTGCTGCGCGCGGCGGGCGCCCGCACGGCTGCACATGCGCGCGCGCGCGGGGCCTAGGCCCGCGCGGCTGCGGAGGGTGCCGCGCGGGCGGGTGCCCGCGCGGCTACGACAAGCGCCGCGCGGGACCGAGGCCCGCGCGGCCGCGGCAAGCGCCGCGCGGGGCCGGTGCCCGCGCGGCCGCGGCTCGCACCGTGCAGGGCTAGGACCCGCACGGTCATGGTGGGTGCCGCGTAGGGCCGGTGCCCGCGCGGCTGCGGCTTGCACCGCCCGGGGCTAGGGCCCGCGCGGTCGCGACAAGCGCCACGCGGGGCAGGTGCCCGCGCGGCCGTCTGTCCGGCAATGCCGAGAAGGTGGCCGTGACGCCGTCGCGCACGGACGCCACCGCCGCGTCCAGCAGTCACCAGTGTTGTTGAGTGTTTGGGTCCGGTTTATGTGTTATTATATTACTGATCTGACCGCGGCTCTTTTGGGGACTATTTTAGGTCCGGGTGTCGACAGAGAGTAGGATTCAGTTTCTGGAGCCCAGAATTCGCATAATAGAGGTGGGTACTATCGATTATTTCTGTGTATGGTCGTTCCCGAGTACTTGTTCGATAAAGTAGATGTGTTTCGTAAATTGACTAACCCCATTACATGTAAATCCCCTTTCTGTTCTATTTGAGGTGGCTGCGGTCGCGATATCGTTTTACTGATCTGATTGAAGCGGCTGAGGTCGCGATATTATTGTACGCTCATATTGCTTACATGCACACCGGCGGCCTGGCCTCTGCACAGGGTGTATTTTTTCGGAAGAATGGTAAGTTTACCCGTGTACCCCACGACTAGTGATGATGGGGACCCCTCAAGGAGAGGCGGCTGCTACTTGTGCAGTCGAGAGGTTGGAAGCACCAAGGAGATGAGTACGGTAATTTGGGGTTGGGGCCCAAACTATTTTGGAAGCTGGGGTAGGTGCCCAGTGTGACTTTCGGCAGGGATTTAGCGGTACAGGAGGGGAAAGTAAATGCTCCGGTTTCGGTGTGTTCTTTTCAGCTACTGCATTTACTTAGTTGTTTACTACTTTATCAGTCACTAACAACCCACATTATGACAGGTCCGTACAAGGGTGGGAATCGGGACGACGGTGAGGCATCCGTGAGAGGACCCTAGCCATGAGGGCTAGAAAATGATATGTTATTTCCTTTGGTTATTTTCTCTTACTATGGTTAGATAAATTGTGATTCTTGTTGTGGTTTTCTGATGGATGTTGGAACGAGGACTTCTTGACTATTTGTGGTGAATGTTAGGATGTATAGTTGCGGCATGTTTTCCAATCCAAACCTGGTTTCAAAAAGGAGTTTTTCAAAGGGTGCCGTGTGGGCACCGGTTTTAAAACCCGTGGATTTATCCTTTCAAACAATAGCCGCTCAAAAGGGTTTGCGAAAACGTTTTGAAAAACTGGGTGTCGAGTGAGCACCGATTTTAAAACCTCTGGGTTTATGCTATAGCCTGTATGTGATAACAGTGATTGTATGATTACCTGTATTCTCTCCTCGCTGTCTGTCATGGTTGGAATGGTTAAAGTAGTTGTCGTGTTGGGAACGCCGTGCATATACAAAGGAGACTCCGCCCGTTTGGGGAGTGAATTTGTATATCCGGCGGGTCTGGTACACACCGGAGGCAAGGTTCATTTATATATATAGTAAAAAAAAAAAAAAATAGAACACGTTTTCCACTCTTTTAGAACCTCCGGGGCGTGACAGTTAACGATACTTTGACATGTCCATACTTTACACTTACCAATTAACCTTGTTTCCCGACTCAAGAACTATCGAAAGAGGAACCCACCTTCCGACTTCCGAATGGTCGTACTGATCACCGTCCCCATCGCTAGTATGCTCCGAACAACCCTACCGTTGTTCGGAGAGGGCGAACTGCCCGTCCAGTCTCCTACCGCGACATTCGATAATCCGTAGGTCCACGTCACCCCCCCGTACCCCTTAACATGATAAACATAACAATAACGAAATTGCGCATAAAGAGGTTCTAAGGGTGTACCCACCTCGAAGCAAGTCGAACGAAACACCTGGAACGTCCCGCGCCCTCGAATGACAATCGGACCTAAAAGAAAGTCCCCAGAGAGTACAAATCAAAAACCATCCAATTTTCCTTGAAAAAGCGTGTTTAACCCGAATCGCCGACAAACCGACCATTTTGCCGATTCACGGGTCGTAAAGCAAAGCTCTGTATAATGAAGGCCATCGGATCCCAAACGAAAGATTCAGAGATCTAGTGCATGCTGTCCACCGCAGCCGACTAGGCTACAATTATGTTTAGACCCCCGGACCTTACTAAAATTGCACTTTTATTCACATAAAACTCACTAATTAACTCTCAACTTTTAAACCGGGACTCTTTAAACCAAAGTATTTTACCCGTAAATGGATTTTAACATGCTGGACTCCGTGCTCACAGTCTAGGATCAAATTGAGCCATAAAACATAAGTTGGCCCATTCCTAACGTGCAACACAACTCAAAAATGCAATATCTAATTTTCTACTAAGTCATTTCCTGTTTTAGCGTGAGCATCATGCTCAGGGACACCCAAGTGCACAGAGGCTCACCTCCAGACCTCAGCGAGACCACCCTGCCAAGGGCAGGAGCAAGGTAACCAAAACATGACTTATTAAGGGCCCGACGTTGGGCATTTACCCAATCCCGAGATTTTGGACAGTAACAAAGGTGAGCATCAACTGGAGGACATCACAAAGGCTCGAGGGCTCACCTTAAAGGGGTTGCGCAGCTGCTGGTTGAGTCACTGGAGCAAGAGGATCCCGGACCTTCCTTGATGGAGCACGAGTTGGCCGAGCTCCTTTGCCTCTCGGTCAAGTTGCCAACTAAGGCGAGCACTGCCTTCCTTGAACCTCCAGAGGTGGGTAACACCTCAGCCGCGCAAGCTCGGAGCTCCCTGAGTCTCCCCAACTCGAGGAAGAAGGAGATAATGCTTTAGAGGGCCATTAATGGCAACTCGTGATCGAGGCTGCATGGGTCGCATGCAAGGGGTTGGGAGGAAAGCTTAGGGTGCCAGAAAGCTTACCAGAGTCGGCCGTCGCCGGAGGAGCAACGGCGGCGATGGGGCGGCGTTGCTCGGCCAACACCAAGAACCCGCAACCTAGGGCTTCCTCCCCCGCACTCCACACTGCACCAAAGCCCACCAACATTTGAGGGTAGCCTTCTGGGGGCCAGCAGAGATTTCTGATCAAGTTGGTTCCCCCGCCGGAGCTCCGGAAGCGGCGCGCAAGAATCTCGGCCAAATTAGGGTTCCGACGATCCCCACTTCATCCGACGGCCATCCGGGGATCCTGGGACCTCGGGGTCTGTCCTGGGTGCTCCCCGCAACGTCAGTAGGCGACTGCCAGGGTCCAGGTTGCAAGAAACCAAGGAGGGAAGGCTCCACCCCGGACTCGGGGAGGAAGAAAATGTGAAGAAGCTCCGACGGCGCGCGGCGGATCTGGGCGCCGGTGCTTCACAGGCCGCGTCCCAAGGGGTCAAAGGCACCTTCAGAGGTGACTTGGATGAATCCGAAGCCTTCACGTTGCATACCTCCCAACATGACCGCGAGTAAGGCACCATGTTGCTTCTCCGGCAAGGGAAGGCGGCGGCTGGCGGCGCATCCTTCGTGGAGAGCGTAGAGGATGCGAGGGAACTTCTCTGGTGGCGGCTGGGTAGAGAGGGTTCCAAGGCTAGGGCACCTCGGGTCCCTCAAAGCTACCTAAAATCATTTGCATAAAATGCTAAAAAGTCCCACAATAATTGATATTAAATCCTAGGTCCACCACTGTACCACCATTTTGCACATAAGACTCTCTCCACAAAGTTGGATTAAAAATAACACATAAAACATAGGGCTTATATGCGAAATACGACAAATTTTGGCATATTTCACGCTTTTCGGGATTATCCGGTCGTCAAACTAAAAAACGGACACCACCACGACGTCCGGCTCGACGAAATCTATAAAGTAGTGATTTTTGTTTGCATTGGATCCCCTATAATTTTAAAATCCATCAAATATGGTAAGTAAAATAGTTCTGCGCGCTTTACGATGCTTCCGGCTCATCAAACGAAAATTTGGTCAACGCCACTGCGCTCAGAACGATGACGCCATTCAAATCGACTACCTGGATCGTCAGATTCGGACTCCAGACAGTCGATCGGTCGACATTGGCTAGCGAGGGAATTAAATCAGGGAGTTACTATTCATTTCACTATGCACTTAAGTCGCGGGTCCCACTAGTTTCCATGCTAAGTTCAGGACGATTCGTCCGTCGGATCAGCAATTGGTCTATACCATTTTCACTCGATTCGATGAGACGGTCGCACTGGAGACCTCAGATTTTCGAGATCAGACTCGGATCGGAAAGGCAGAATTTGAGCTTCTGAAACTGTGCCATTCGCACACCGGTATACAGACCACTAAAGTTAACTTTTGTTTCCTCGCCCACATTCACACTTGAATTTTTACTCTTTAAACAAACTCAAATTTCTCGAGTGTTACATGTTGGGCACACATTTCAATAAAAATCGTGGTTGATGTCATTTCTCTTTGATACCATCTTAATCTGTCACACCTTGGGAGCAATTTTAAAGTGGAAATACTTGGATTTTTTTAAAAAAAATATCTCCCGCTCTGGCACGTGCACAGACCCGCCACATATACAAGATCTCTCTGTACAAACGAACAGAGTCTTCCCTGTATATGCACGGCGTCGCAATCACATATACATCAATCACACGAATATTTAATAAAATTATTCCTTTGAAAATAACGCCCACCCAACGTATTATAAGTTTGAAAGGATAAATCCAGAAGGTTTAAAAATAGTGCCCACACGACACTAAGCTTTCTAAAGCCGTTTTCGCAAATCCTTTTATTGTTTAAAAAGCCCTGCGTCCACACAACGCATCCATAAATCCACATATTGAAAATATAGTTCCACAAAGTATGTTTATTTAATAGAAATACAAGACTGTCTCAACATCCACACCATCCATAATATCCATGTCCACATGCATAATGTCCGACCATCATAGAAATAACCAATAAGAAAGAACGAAGGAGAAAACCTGACTGAGGAAAAACTGCATCTCAATAGGTAGAATCCTCACCACCATTCTGATCCCCACCCCCGACCAAATCTGTCACACAGTGGGAGTCGGTAACATAAATTATGATAAGATAAAGAATATCAACTATAGTCATAGTGCATGTAAAATACTGTAGTAGCAAAAGAACACCAAACCATATCTCAAATGCCAGAAACCGTGTTTCTACCAAAAATATCCCACAAGTAATACTACATCACTGTCACTCAAATATAGCCGCCATTTCGGTCCCGCGACCTCAGGCACTAACATAATCCCGCTCGATAAGCCGGCGCAAACAACCCCAACCGCAATAACCACAATCTTGCAATGTCCACAGAGAGGTTCCCTCATGTAATAGCCGCATAGTGATCACGGCTCAATCAGACCACCTCTCCGAAAAAGTACACCCATGTGGTGGCTAAACTGCTGGTGTGAGTGAAAGCGCAAAGAGCATGACGATCACATAATCAAAGAGAATAGCCTCGTCCCGCGACAAACAGTCGCCCAAGTGATGTATAGAAGAAACCGACCCACAAGTCAAATATAGTACTAACATAAAATTTACTCAAAAATGCCCTTTGTCCTTTGTCCTATTACAATATGACATGTATAGTTTAATTACCGAAAAGTATACTTTTCCTGCTTATGCCGCCCAATAGACGGGTAAGCCACACAATGTCCGTGTTTAGTGCACACCCTTCGGTAGAGAAAGTATCATAATATGCTACGTCGTCACAATAATCGTGACCGACGACCATCCTATTGACACACATTAGTCATAAGGGAAACAATAAAGAGAGAGAGTAAGGTCGGATGTTACCTGTTACGGAATTTGAGTTGGCGTATTTCGTGAATGTGTTAAGTCTTGAAGATTGAAGATGAAGAAACTTGGATCATATACCTCAATCTCAAGAAAGAAGAATTCAAAAGGATCAGGTATGTTTAACTAAAGATTTTGATGATCCGAATACTTCTTATAGTGTAGAAACACCTGGAAGAATGTTTTATTGCTTAAACATCAAAAACTGGACATGGGACATGTTCAGGATCCGGATCAGACCTTGCAATCCGGATCCCGAAGGGTGTTCGTTCATACACTGGTTCAATCCGGATCGCAGCATTTCATGATCCGGATCCCGAACACAGTTTTACCTGTTTGCTTACACGATCCGGATCAGGAACTGCAATCCGGATCCCGAACATGGTGTTTTGGTAAAACTGTATGAACGATCCGGATCGGGGACTACGATCCGGATCCCGAACAAGGATTTTCTGGAAACCGTCTTTTGTGCTTCTGCAATCCGGATCGTCAAATCCAATCCGGATCGCCGTCGGTAAAACTTTCCAGAAAAGGTTGTTTTTGATCCGTATATTCTTCCAAGGGTTTCTAACCTATAAATAGACCCTATATTCATTTTTAGGGCATCGGAATATTAAGCCGTCATTTCCAAAAGACGGAAGATCCACATATAGAGAAGAAAGGAAATCAATAGATTTATTCTATGTTTCTTCATCTATATTGATTAGTTTGATTCTAGGTTTTCATACTCACATTTTGAGTAGAATCAAATAATGAATACTTAGATGGTATTTCCGATCTATCTTTGATCTAAGTATTCGGCGGATCATCACCACCCAAAAACAACGATTTACCCCAAATCGGCGCGTGGACTCGCGTGGCCTTGTGGATTCAAGGTGCAACCGCTCTCGTGGATTCGGAGCGAGGTACGTTCGTGGATTCGAAGCGTGCCATTGGGTGAAGACCGTGGATTCGGTCGGACGTCGTGGACTCGACGTTGGACGCTGTGGATTCAGCGTTGGGCGCAGATCGTGGATTCGAGAAGCGTCGTGGAGCGAGCGGAGAAGATCTACTAGGAGCGTATGGTAAAAGGTTGAGTCGTCTGTGAGTACGTTATATCACCTTGTACGTGTGTTAATTCTAGTGGATTTCGCCGTGTTATCGGTCCCGTGGTTTTTTACTCCGGTTTGGAGTTTTTCCACGTAAAAATCTTGCGTGTTCATTTTTTTTCCGCATTGGGTTTTATTGCGCAATGATTTTTTGAGTGTTTATTGTTTACACCTATTCACCCCCCTCTAGGTGTTTTTTCCCCTATTTAGATCCAATTACTTATAACCCAACAAGTGGTATCAGAGCGGGAATAGGGTTGTAAACAATGGTTGAAGGTGGAAACATCAATCGACCCCCTTTCTTTGATGGAACAAATTATGCGTACTGGAAAGTACGGATGAAAGCCTTTTTAATTTCCATCGACGAAAGGGTGTGGCAATCAATTGAATTAGGATGGTCTAATCCAACTGAAATTTTAGATGATGTTCGCACCTTAAAACCTAGGTCGAAATGGACCAAGGAAGAGATAGATTCTTCTTCTTACAATGGCAAGGGAATTAATGCTCTATTTAATGCTTTGTCACAAACTGAGTTCTCTCGCGTCTCGGCATGTGAGACTGCGAAAGAAATCTGGGATGTTCTTCAAGTTACGCATGAGGGAACTAACCTAGTGAAGATTCAGAAACTGCAAATGCTTACGAGCAAGTTTGACTCTATCTCTATGGCAGAGAATGAATCTTTCACTGACTATTACACACGATTGCAAGACATCGTAAACTCATGTGCTAACTTGGGAGAGAAGATTCCAGAATTTAAAGTTGTAAGAAAAATTCTAAGAACTCTTCCTGAACGATTTCGCCCGAAGGTCGCAGCCATTGAAACAATTAAACACCCGGACGAAATGCGTGTAGAAGAATTAGTAGGTGCTTTACAAACTTATGAAATGACATTTCCTACTAACTATTCTTCTGGAAAGGCATCCTCTTCTAAGTCTTCAGGTTACGCATTGAAATCAACTAAAGAAGAAGACGCGGATTCATCCTCCTCGGACGACGACGAGAACCTTTCTATGGAGGACTTTGAGAAGCAGCTCGCTCTCTTGACAAGGAAGTTTCGCCGCAACTTTCGAAGGGGAAATTCAAGCAAAACTCCATCCTTCGGAAAGTCGAAGAAAGGCAAGGGTTCTTCAAGCTACAAGTCAAGAAAGCAAGAGAACTTCTCAAAGGATAAGAAAAGTTCTGAGGGACAAGTTCAGTGCTTCAAATGTCGAGGCTACGGCCACATTGCAACGGAGTGTCCCAACAAGAATCCGGCAAAGAAGAAGGCGATGCAAGTCGTCACTTGGGATGACAACTCCACGTCAAATGAGTCATCGTCAAGTGATGAAGAAGACAACGCGACAGCTTTCCACGCGTCCACTACATCTTCACCCTTCATGTGCTTAATGGCAAGTACATCCGACTCACTGTCCAACTCCACTGTTGAAAAGATTGCAACGGACGATGAATCAGATGATTCGGAAGGTGAAGATTTTGCTCTAGCCTACCACAACTTTTGAGGGATTCAAAGAAACTGGCTAAGCAAAACAAGGGGTTGAAAGGGAGATTGCAGGATCTCGAAGAAGAAGTAAAAAGGGTAACCTCTCTCTCAACCGATCTTGAAGTGGAAAGGGATAATCTGACAAAACAAATGTTTCCCTTCAAGAGTCCAATGAGCAACTCGAGAAGAATTATATGGATATGGTGAACAAAGCGAATTACTTCTTGAAGCTCAACGGCGAGGCTCGACAGGAAAAATTGGAAATGACGGAGACCATACGCCAACTGAAGGATGACTTAAAGAGATTTTCTTCTGGAAGGAGTAAGTTGGACAGACTTCTTGGTCTTGGTCAAAGAAATAAGTTCGGCCTCGGATACACTCAAACTGGAGACATTCCAAGTTCGAGTGGGACAGTATTTGTGCCTCAGTCGGTATCTCCTCCTCCGACACCGGAATTCACGACAAGCAACGACAACAAGCCTACTACATCCTCCTCGGGATCGTCAAGACCTAAGGTATGTTTTCGTTGTGGCATTTCAGGGCACATAAGGAGAAATTGCAAGACGGGAGCCAAACGCACACCTCAAGCACCTCTTGCAATGACTACCAAAAGGGTGATTCCTCAAAAATCAAATGCAATCATTTGAAGGAAAAGAGCCTTGGTAGTACACCGCTCAAGACGACATCATCAAGGAGCAGCAATTCTTCAACAAGACGCTTTCACCTAGGAAATCAACTTCACGATCATTACCGACGCATTCCAAAAAGGTTTGGGTGCGCAAAGGTGAAATTTTCCCTTGTCTTGCTTACCAATGTTTCCTTGCATGCATATGATAGTTCGTCTTGGTATCTGGATAGCGGGTGTTCCCGTCATATGACCGGTGATAAAAACTGTTTTCAAACATTTGAGAAAAACTCCGGAGGACTTGTTGTTTTCGGAGATGGTCGGTCTTCCAAAATTGTTGGAAAGGGAACGGTAGCTATTCCAGATGGCCCGGTTCTAAATAATGTGTTATTTGTTCATGGCCTTAAGACTAACCTCATAAGCATAAGTCAACTTTGTGATAATGGTTATTCAGTTAATTTTTCATCTGATAAATGCACTGTAACTGACATGAACCATGCTTTCTTTTTAAAGGGGGTTAGATCAGAAAACAATTGTTATGTAGTTCCTCATAAGATTTCTGAAAAATGTAACCTAGCATCTTTGAAAAATGAAACACTTTGGCATGAAAGGCTAGGTCACATAAACTTTAAGGAACTTGCTAGAATTTCGAACAAAGATGTGGTCAAGGGGGTTCCGAAACTTTCTTTTGAACAAAACCTTGTGTGTGGCGGTTGCCAAAAGGGAAAACAGTCTAGGACTGCACACAAGAACTTGAACCACATAGGTACAAAACGGCCTTTGGAACTTTTGCATATGGACTTAATGGGGCCAACTCGTCAACCATCTCTGGGAGGTAAATGGTATATTTTCTTATTGGTTGATGATTTTTCTAGATATACTTGGGTAGCATTTTTAAAAGAAAAAGCTGATACCTTTGATTCTTTTCTCGAAATCTGCAATCGTATTATGATTGAAAAGAATGAAAGGATTACTCGAGTTAGGAGTGATAGAGGTGGGGAATTCATAAATTCCAAATTCATTGATTTTTGCACTTCTAATGGCATTAAACATGAATTCTCTGCACCTTACACACCTCAACAAAATGGTGTAGTCGAGCGCAAAAACAGGGTCGTACAGGAGATGGCACGTGTTATGCTTCATAGCCGGAACTTACCTTTATATTTTTGGGCTGAAGCGGTGAACACTGCTGTCTATGTTATCAATCGAGTGTATTTGCGCCCGGGGACTTTGAATACACCATATGAACTATGGTTTTGTAGAAAACCTAACATCAAATATTTTCGTATCTTTGGGAGTCGGTGTTTTATTTTACGTGATCGTGAGAATCTTGGAAAATTTGACTCTCGAAGTGACGAAGGGATTTTCTTAGGTTATTCTACAAACAGCAGAGCATATCGAGTTTTTAACTTAGAATCTAAGACGATCGTAGAATCGATAAATGTTAAGGTAGATGAAGCTTTTCACTTTGAATCTGAAAAATCTACCCTCGATATCTCTCTTGATGATGATACACCTGCTAATGCATCTTCTTCTAACAATTCTTTCGATAATAATGTTGATGCATCTAACGGTTCTTCAAGTTCAACTGATGTGAAGGAATCATCTCGTGTACCTCCGTCTACTCCTCTACCTCAAACGTTACGCATCTCCAAGGATCACCCTGAATCGAACATCATTGGAGATCCACAAGAAGGAGTTAGAACACGGAGACAATTGGTTTGCGGATTTGCATGCTATGTATCTCAAATCGAACCAAGGAATGTTGATGAAGCTCTCCAAGATGACTACTGGATTAAAGCAATGCAGGAAGAGCTCCATCAATTCGAGCGAAACAAAGTCTGGGAATTAACGAAGCCTCCGAAGCAACACAATGTGATAGGTACCAAATGGATCTTCAAGAACAAGAAAAATGAAGAAGGTACTATCATCAGGAACAAAGCAAGGTTAGTTGCTCAAGGCTACTCTCAAGTAGAAGGTATAGACTTTGATGAAACTTTCGCCCCTGTAGCTAGACTCGAGTCCATTCGTATATTGTTTGCGATTGCTTGTCATTTTAAAATCAAATTATTTCAAATGGACGTTAAGAGCGCCTTTTTAAATGGGTTTTTAAATGAGGAAGTTTATGTGGCTCAACCGAAAGGTTTTGTGGATCATAAACTACCTAACCATGTTTTTCGTCTGAAAAAGGCTCTTTACGGTCTGAAACAAGCACCGCGAGCATGGTACGAAAGGTTGACAAAGCACCTTTTGGAAAAGGGCTACACTCGAGGGGGAGCTGACAGGACTCTCTTTGTGAAGCATTATCAAAACAATTTCATAGTTGCTCAAATCTATGTCGATGACATTGTTTTTGGCGCAACAAGAGATAATGATGCTTCTAAATTCGCGGAGACCATGGAAAGCGAATTTGAGATGTCCATGATGGGCGAATTGACTTATTTTCTTGGATTACAAGTTAAACAAAACGATGAAGGAATTCACTTGTGTCAATCCAAGTATGCACTGGAGTTGGTCAAAAAGTTTGATCTTGAAAATTCTAAGGATTTTCCGACTCCAATGGGAACTAGCCATAAGGGACTTGGAAGTGAATCACATAGTGAGAATGTAGACGAGAAACTGTATCGCAGTATGATTGGAAGTCTACTATATCTCACGGCTAGTCGCCCGGATATATCCTTCAGTGTTGGGATTTGTGCGAGATATCAATCAGCACCGAAGGAGGTTCACCTGAAAGCGGTGAAACGGATCATCCGGTATATCAAAGGTACAATCAATTTCGGAATTTGGTATCCTATGGGAACGACTTTGGATATTGTTGGATACTCAGATGCCGATTGGGCTGGATCGGTGGATGACCGGAAAAGCACGAGTGGTGCATGCTTCTATCTTGGCCATTGCCTTGTTGCATGGCACAGTAAAAAGCAGAATTGCATAGCACTCTCGACTGCCGAAGCGGAGTACATTTCTGCAGGAAGTTGTTCAACCCAATTGATTTGGATGAAAAGCGTGTTGAGCGATTTCCGGATTTCAACATCTTCGGTAACCATTTTATGTGACAACACTAGTGCTATTAACATTTCTAAAAACCCTGTGTTGCACTCTAGAACAAAACATATTGAACTTAGATATCATTTTCTTAGAGAGCTAGTTGAATCAAATATTCTTCAACTGTCATATATTTCAACTGAGGATCAATTAGCTGATATCTTAACAAAACCTTTGGATCAAAAACGTTTTATTCATTTGCGTAAAGCAATTGGCATGCTTTCTTTGAAATAACCTCTTTTGAAACCTTTGCTTAGGTTAGGTTTTGTTTTTGTTTTGTTCTTTATCTATGTTTTGTACATAGGACATTAATTGAGCATAAATCATAATTGACTTTAATTGCATCCTTTTATGCATTTAGAAATTTATTATGCTTTTGATGTCATAATATTTCAATGTTGCAATGATCATTTACGTTAATTAAACCATCTTTTAAGTGATCAAAGTCAATTTCTCTCTCAATGATCTCTTGGTATAGTCATTATCATATTTGATTGCTTAGTCGAGTATGAATTCGAGATCAATGGTTTGGTTGAATACCTTATATATTAAATAATTGATAGCCAATTGAGGGGGAGTCAATGAAATGTAAATTGCTCAAAAGATGTGGAAAGAGTTACATCCCAATGAGGAGTGTGAAAACTACCACCACATGGAGAAAATGAAAGAAAGAGATGCTCCATGAATGTAAAGCAAATTTTTGTTTTGAAAATGTTGATGAAATTCATATTGAAATACTTGACTCAGTCGTATTTCATGGTTGGTATAAGGTGGGATTTTTAGTAAAAGATGCTCAAAGAGCCACTCCTTCAACAGATTGTCTAGATATATTATTTAACTTATCTGGGATTTCAAACATCTATTGATCTTGGTATTTCATTTTCTTTACCAAAATTGATGATTTGATAAAGGCATTACACATAAGATCAGGATAGATGTAATTGAAGTTGTTCAACTTTAAGTGTTTTAATTTTCGTAAATTTTCGTTTCATTTTTGAGTATTTTTAGTAGATTTTGCATAATCTATTTCTTGTTGTATGAAATGATGATTTTTGTTTAAAGTTGACATGGTAAAGTGCTTACATACTTTTTCTGGAATTTATGAAATTTTTCTGAATTTTTCTGAAGAAAAAGTTGAAGCCGATCCGGATCGGAGTAAGTGATCCGGATCCCGAACGCAGGATTCTTCCTGCGGGTAGCCGATCCGGATCACATTCTCGATCCGATCCGGATCACGGCTAGGGTTTTTAAAAGAACAAAGAGATTTTGATTTCTTTTAACGTAATCTTTTGTTTTCAAGCTTCTAGAGTTTCTCTCTCTAGATTTCTTGCATCTTGGAGCTTTCAAACTCAAAGTTCTTCGATTCAAGTAAGTTTTATTGATCAAATCTCGGTTTTTCACAGTTTTTCATATTTTTTCATCAAACGTGAGTTGAAATCTTGGATCTTTTTCGTTTGTGAATGGTTTTTGATCAAATTTCTTTTGAAATAAGAACTCTGGGTAGATTAGTTTTGATTTTATGCTGGGATTTCTCTTGTTAAACGAATTTTTAGGCTTCGATTTCTAAAAATTCGGTTTTAGGGCATAAAAGAGGAATTTTTGAAAATCATGGAATTGATCTATTTTTAAAATTCTTTTTGCAAAACTAATTTGATTCTTAGCTTCTCTACATGATTATGATTGTCTAGGTACAATTTTTCAAATTTTTCAAAATTGACGATTTTTCATGTGTTCTTGAGTTGGTTCTTCACAGGACACTTTCTCAAAACTCAAAGCACTCAGATCAATGGCACTCTCCTGGTTAATCCTGCTACTGGTTACGATGGTGCACACGAGTACATCTGTTAAAACGGAACAGGATGATTCAACTCAAATCAAGACGAAGGACGCAGAGGAAGAGAGCTCAGACTATGATGAAGAAGAATGGGACGAATTCTTCAAAGATGTTCAACGAAAAATTGATGAGGAGGACAGGAAACTTGTCAAAGGAAAAAGACTAATGAAATCAGCCTCAACAACTAAACAGTATACAAGAAGGAAAAATGTCCAAAGAAGTGCGAGTCAGCATAGTGGGCCTCTCACCAGAGCACGCTCACTTTCTGGAATTCTTCAAACTGAATCTCCATGGGTTACGGGAATGAATGCACCATCTGCATCCACACAGCACCCATCACACTCGAAGAAAGCGACTACACACACAGATGAATTGGAACTGCTTCGTCAGGAACAGCGAAAACTTTTTGCTGCACAAGAAAGAATATCGAAAGAACTTCAGCAGATTTCCTCTGAACACAAGAAGATCAAGAAAAAGTATTCAAACTTTTCGAAACTGTTTAAGGGGATTTTGAACAAGCTGAGCTGTACCAGTTCAGATTCATCAGACTGAGCAGCACCTTCTGTTCACTTTTTCTATGACTGTTCTCAGTTCTTAGGCTCTTCAAATTTTTAGAACTTAGTTTTTGTTCTAATTTCTTAGTTCAGTTCTTAGGTTTTACGTGTTATTGGAACTTTTCACTCTCCTAACATTTAGTAGTTTTAACTACGTTTTGGCTTTGTTTTGTGACAAAAAGGGGGAGAGAGACTATGAAACTTTGAACAATGATGATGTGTGAATATGTGTTCATTAAGGTAAGTATGACTCCAACTTCAACTTTGCATTTATCTTGTGATTTGATGCATGCTCCTACTAACTATTCGACTAACTATTTGGGCATGTAATATGACTAACAAGTTGATGATTGGACTAACACTTTGTGACATTTGGTTTTTGAATGCTTAGAAGATATGTTGGTTTTTATCTATGATTCTTTCACATATCTGAATTCTCAAATGTCATGATGAGAATAAACTCTATCTCTGTACTTGGTTTTGTATGTTTCAATTCTTGAGGTATCTAACGATTTTGTTTGTCAAGAATGATTTCTTTGTGCAGAGAGTACAGATGTCTAAGTCTAGAGTCTGTTTTAGGAGTTTATCTCATGTTTTTAATTTTTGGATCTTCATTGTAAATTTTTGTTGTATGGTGATAGCAACAAAAATATCTTTTTGAATTTTCTTTTGTGGATTTGTGTTTTGTCACGAAACCGCCAAAGGGGGAGATTGTTACGGAATTTGAGTTGGCGTATTTCGTGAATATGTTAAGTCTTGAAGATTGAAGATGAAGAAACTTGGATCATATACCTCAATCTCAAGAAAGAAGAATTCAAAAGGATCAGGTATGTTTAACTAAAGATTTTGATGATCCGAATACTTCTTATAGTGTAGAAACACCTGGAAGAATGTTTTATTGCTTAAACATCAAAAACTGGACATGGGACATGTTCAGGATCCGGATCAGGCTTGCAATCCGGATCCCGAAGGGTGTTCGTTCATACACTGGTTCAATCCGGATCGCAGCATTTCATGATCCGGATCCCGAACACAGTTTTACCTATTTGCTTGCACGATCCGGATCAGGAATTGCAATCCGGATCCCGAACATGATGTTTTGGTAAAACTGTATGAACGATCCGGATCGGGGACTACGATCCGGATCCCGAACATAGGATTTTCTGGAAACCGTCTTTTGTGCTTCTGCAATCCGGATCGTCAAATCCAATCCGGATCGCCGTCGGTAATTCTTTCCAGAAAAGGTTGTTTTTGATCCGTATATTCTTCCAAGGGTTTCTAACCTATAAATAGACCCTATATTCATTTTTAGGGCATGGGAATTTTAAGCCGTCATTTCCAAAAGGACGGTTGATCCACATATAGAGAAGAAAGGAAATCAATAGATTTATTCTATGTTTCTTCATCTATATTGATTATTTGATTCTAGGTTTTCATACTCACATTTTGAGTAGAATCAAATAATGAATACTTAGATGGTATTTCCGATCTATCTTTGATCTAAGTATTCGGCGGATCATCACCACCCAAAAACAACGATTTACCCCAAATCGGCGCGTGGACTCGCGTGGCCTTGTGGATTCAAGGTGCAACCGCTCTCGTGGATTCGGAGCGAGGTACGTTCGTGGATTCGAAGCGTGCCATTGGGTGAAGACCGTGGATTCGGTTGGACGTCGTGGACTCGACGTTGGACGCTGTGGATTCAGCGTTGGGCGCGGATCGTGGATTCGAGAAGCGTCGTGGAGCGAGCGGGAAGATCTACTAGGAGCGTATGGTAAAAGGTTGAGTCGTCTGTGAGTACGTTATATCACCTTGTACGTGTGTTAATTCTAGTGGATTTCGCCGTGTTATCGGTCCCGTGGTTTTTTACTCCGGTTTGGAGTTTTTCCACGTAAAAATCTTGCGTGTTCATTTTTTTTCCGCATTGGGTTTTATTGCGCAATGATTTTTGAGTGTTTATTGTTTACACCTATTCACCCCCCTCTAGGTGTTTTTTCCCCTATTTAGATCCAATTACTTATAACCCAACAGTTACCAATTCGACAGCATTCACGACTTCGGATTGGCATCCCCACCTCTGCCAGAAAATCAACCTGAGCACGTGGCTGCTCTACGAATACCTGCGAATCACCCAGATCTATCCAAGGTCCATAAGTAGCAATTTCCTAATTTTATGTTAGCCGGTAATTTAGCGGTCCTAACCACTGTGCCAAAGTTTTCTTTGTTCCAATTTACCGGAACCACCTCCCGATTTTCGAGTAGTCGTACCGATCACTATACCGATCATAAATATGCCCCGAACAACGATACCGTTGTTCGGATAGGGACAGACTGACCACTAAGTCTTTACCGCGACATTCTCTCATCCGGAAATCAAAACACAAGTTATAACACCCGTAACATTTCCGAATACCAGAAATCATGCAAAATAACGAATTAAGCAACAAAGGGGTTCTAAAGGTGTACCCATCTCAATCAGAGATAATCAACCGCACTCGCGATCCTACTAAGCCTTCTAAACCTTATCCAGACCTATAAAGAGTCCAAAATAAAACAATTAATAATTTACCTCAACCAGCAATTCAGTGATCCCGACCACTATGCCAAAAATCCCTTCTGTTCTAAATTACCGGAACCGCCTCCGATGTCCGAAACGTCGCACCGATCGCTTTACCGATAAAAAATATGCCCTGAACGACTCTACTGTCGTTCGGATGTGGACAAACAGTCCATCGGATCTTTTACCGCGATGAACGATCATCCAGAGAGTAAAAATACGATAAGATACCCCTAACACTAACCGATAGGAAATATTGTGTAAAAACACAAAACTATGGTAAAAAGGGATTTTACAGGTGTACTGTAGTGAACAGATGATGCCCCGGCGATGATGGAAAAAATCAAAATGAAAAACGATGTACCGCTGTCCTAGAACACCGAACCGATGAACCCTCGCGTCAAAAACCCTTTCGATCATGAAAAACGTCCTCCGACGCGATTTGATGACCCCTGACGATAATCCTATGGTTAATGAAATGACGAGCGACATTCCGGACGCCTACAGTCTCCTTGAGGACGACCGCAATGAAAAGCAGCTAGGCGGACCCACGAACTTTGACAACCGTAACCAATTCCGTCAAGAGAAACCTGGCCCAATCGTTGACGGTGACTCAAACCACGCAACGTGGCCAAGCAGCACAAGGGCTGCGCGCTGGCGCTAGCTGCAAGGGCTGCACGCCGGCGGGACTGCGCGAGCAGGGGCAGCACGATGCTCGGCTAGGGCAAGCACGGCGGCATGCCAGGTAGCGCACGCAGCGCACTGCTCCGGATAGCGCGGGCGGCGTGCACAGAGGACTGCGTGGGCGGAGCACGCAGGGAAGTCGTGCGGGCAGGGCGCAGGGGGGCCGCACGGGCGGCGCGCGCAAGGGGAAGCCGCACGGGTGGCGCGCACAGAGGGGAAGCCGCACAGGCGGCTTGAGCAGGCAGGCTACCTGGCAGGGCGTGCGCGAGCAGGCGGGCCAGCAGCGCACGCGGCGGCAGCGGCGCGGCTCTGCAGCGAGCGCAGGCGGCACGGACTGGCAGCGCACGTGGCGGCGACTGCCCGGCGCCAAGGCTAGGGCAACGGCGGTGATGGCCTTGCTTGTCACGCCCCGGGTGTAAACCAGAACCCGGGCCCGTCCACAGATCTGCTGTGCACACAGAATTTCCCGTGTACACGAAGCGCTGGTAACCTGCTCAGATATAAAAGATACAATAAGGAGCATAAAAACAGAGCTGAACTAAAATTAATATATCTCAGACCACAGCTGGAAAGTAAAAGTACAATAAAACTCTCAAATAAATACATATGTCTCTCCCAGCTCACCAGATAAAATACAACCAGCTGGCCGAAGCCAGACCCAAAATAAAAGAAAATACAACTGTCTGAGTGTAGAGGGGATACAATCGAAATACTACTATGCTCGTAGCCGGAGTAGACCACTATCTAGTCCGCTATCCTCTTACCTCGGTCTGCCGAAGATGGTCCAGCCACTCCCGCAGAAGACTCTGCAAAACAAGGGAGAACAAAAAGAAGAAGGACAATAGGGGTGAGAACTACTATAAAAACAGTAGCCTCCCCTAATGGGTTAAGCCTCAAATTCAGACAAGCCCACTAGGACAACCAGAGGCGAAAAGGAAAGAGAGGTGGTATGCTAGAAGTATAAATGCTAAAGAAAGCTACCACTAATATGCCTCTAAATGCCAAGCTAATAAGAATAGCGAAAAGTATGCATCAATATCTAAATGCCTGACTGAATAACCCAATCCGACCACCAGTAAACACTGGTACTGCCTGCTATGCCTACCGCATCGGGTATGCCAGCCCACGCACAACACCGATGCAAAGAAGGAATCTCAATGACTCAAAGCCTGCCTGTCGGACACTCCGGAGTGGCACTCGAGGGGAGCGACCCACACGAGTAAAGTATCTCTGTCACAAGTATCATAAACTAGCAGGACTGAATCACGACTCTGATCAAAGTGGGAAAAACTGTCCACTAAAGAAAGCCCCCGATTTGATGCAACCGAACTACCCGGTCGACCGCCCAATGTTCGCGGTCGCCGCAATACCCTGCCCTCAAGCCAGCCTGTCCCAGAACCCAATAATCTGACTACACTATCCCAAAACCCCCTGCTCGCGCACAAGCTACTAATACCCAGAGTCTAGCATGAAAAGAGAAAAGCAAAAAATATGGTTTCTCCTAAGTCAAGTTCCAGCATGATAGTGTAGCAGAAAAAGGTGGCCTACCTAGATGACCATTCAAGCATGCAAGTGTTCTCAAATAGAATAAAAGGAAAACATCTAATAGTACTCTCAAATAGGCTAGATCAATTGTCCCAACATGATAATCCCCTTTTCGCATAAATAACCAAGTACTAACTAGCATGCATATGTATCCCCACAATGATACTCCAAGATGATGATAATTGCATAAGAATAATAAGTGCAAAATTGCCTATGCCTACCTATACCACATGCACCATGCTGACAATATAAATTGGCCTTCTCTTTTGACATGATAATACCCCCGTACAAGCAAGTTCTAACATACAATCCCCTTTATTTCAATAAGCATGCAATTGTCAATCCTAGAGTGCAATTAGCCTTTTTACACAGAAATTACTCCATTATGCCTAGTGGGTAGTCAAAAGTAAGAGGTTCGCAACAACACCCACCTCGATCGCTAACTCCAAATCCAGGGAGCACTCTTGCTCAAGAAAAACATCGCCTGCCTCGATAACTGTAAAAATGCCAACCAGTGCCCAATTAAACATACAAATCCTCATTTAAACACTGCCCAAAATAACAGTCCTGAAGATGCTCGGTTTTCACCTATGGGATGGCCTTTGAAAATTCTGACAAAAACACCGCTACGATCGCCGCGTCGAGCCGATCGAAACGAGTACCTGCACGTCCCAAACCGAGTCCCGTAGGCCAAGTTACAAAATACGCAATGTGGTGAGCGCGAAACTCCACAAGCACAAAAACTGTAGCACTCCGCCCAAAAAAGATGGGATTTTTACCTTTGGGAAAGCCTCAAAAAAATCCAAAAAAATCGTAATGATGTTCCTTGTGATGCGTAGATGCGAAACGAGTATTGGCACGCCTCAATCTGATGCCTGTAAGTCAAGAGAGAAAATCAACAAGCCTCCGCTGTCCAAAATGAATCCACAAAAAAAGGGGGTCACAAGATGCCTCGGGAACCCCACCCAAAATCCAGAATGGTGGAAAGTGATCAACATAAAAATCGATGGCCTACCTCTTAGGATCACAATGCCGCAAAAATCACCCAAATCGGACCTCGGGGTAGAGCAGGGGAGTTCTCGGACCGAAACGCGACGGAAAAGGTTGCCGAAGAAGAAACGTCGCAGTCCCCCGAGTCGCAGAAACCGTCGATGTCGCGGCCTCCAAAAATTCTGGGAACCATTCACGAGTTAGAGCACAAGGTGGTAATCAACTTCTCTTAAGACCTCTTTCACAGCAGAGCTCGGAAAACCCTCCAAAAGCCCAGCAAAGTCCTATTTATAGCCTACAAGGGGAGGGGGGGAAGACCCCTTTTGGGTACGATTTCGGGCGCCGAACAGGGAACAACCCGAGCTGCGCCCGGATTCATCCGGGCGCGCCATGTGGCTCTTCCCACGCAACAGCGAGGCGCGGCCAACCAGGCCGCGCCACGCGGTGCCCCCACGCGTACGGGTGGTTGGCGCCAGCCAACCACTGCGCGACATGTGGCAAGCCCACGACGCCCTCGTACTTGCCCGCGCGTACGGCTACCTGCCCCCACACCTGCCCGCTATACGGCCCTCTGCCCCGCTCCACCGCGCGGACCAGGCGCACGTGGACCGGCCAACCCAGCGCCGCCACATGGCCCCGCCATGGTCCACGGCTCCCCGCGCGCTCCCGTGGACCGAGTGCCCATGGGCCGGCCAATAAGAAGCCGCCACGTGTCCCAACACCGTTCCACGACTCCCCCATGCACCCAAAATGCGCAGAAACTTCCATAAGTCCTTTTTGGGCATCCGGACTCAGAAAAATACAAGCAAATAGCCGTTTTCAAGCGTTTTTCCGCGCTGAATCCAAATCCAACCTCGGTTTGGCCCAAAACCCTTTCTAAAATTTGGCAAATGCAGCCGAAGGCCAATCCAGCACTAGATACCTCACATGGTCCATCTGTGGCATCCTTTGATGCACGATGGGCTAGACACACCACAATAGGTGTTTCACACAGTGGATTCACGGGAAAAACTGCATGGGGACCTGGACCATTACATTGCTACTAGGGCAACGGCGGCGGCGACCTTGCAACTAGGGCAACGACGGCGGCGGCCTTGCAACTAGGGCAACGGCGGCGGCGGTCTTGCCCACCGTCTATCAACTCTGTCCACCACCTCCGCTCCGACAGGGAAGACGAAGCGACTCCGATCTCTGGCGACGGTGATGATTTCAAATCCGGACTCCGGCGATGGCGACGTTTTTTACTACGGTTCCTGGTGCGCACAACGAGGAAGAAGAAGATGATCAAAATTTTGTGAAAAAGGGAAATTAGGATTTTCTTTTGTACGTATGTATTTAAACCAAAATTTCCATCGCACGGGAAAGCGGCATGTGGCGCACACTATCGGTTGAAATCATCAGCCGATGAGAGAGAAGGGCAACCGAAGAGGGGCCCACGTCCAGATACGGATCAGTCGGAACACAGCACGTGACGTTCGCATACGGCTAAGGGTATCAGCCGACAAGAGGGCAGCCGGCAAATAGAGTAACGTTTCATCCCAGGTCGACTTCGGCCAATACCAGACCGCCTTGATCAAGCGATGGGAGATGCGAAGTCAAGGTCAATCCTCAGCTACTCGAAACTGCTAACGGAAAGATCTTGGAAAGGAAAGAATGAAGGCGAGATTAAGGCGTGAATCTCGCAACTAACCCGGAATGGCAAGCGGCGTCCAGCATTGGAAAGCGCCGAGGACTACGTTCTGGCGCAATAATCAGGGGTTCATCTTCTAGGACCGGGTGAAAAAAAGACTGTAGCAGAGCCAATACCAAAGAAAGGCAACGTGTTCTTCCTTCGACACCGGCTCGCCCTCACAGCCGGTAAAGATTTTCACGAACCTCCCATACGAGAGATCCGTCTTCGAGTCTAGGGTGGGGGCGAACTCTTTCACACCGACAGCTGAAAAGGTCGAGGACAGAATAATACCATGAGGACGGAGGCCAGTAATGGCGGCCACATCCATTAGCGTCGAGATAAAAGGCCCCGAGCGGAAGAAAAAGACGTTGGAGCTTGAAGACCAAAAACACAGAGCCGACGCCAGAAGCATCGGGTCGGCCTGATAAGTGTTTAGGGAGAGCTGAATGGCGTCGAAAATATCGATCTCCTTCCAGAGATCCCCATAGACGGCCTGGACCCGGTCAAGCCAATAAACATAAGGACCGGGGTAAATGGCTAGGTGCAAAGGCTCCTTCCAAAAGATTTATCAGAGGCCCAGGCACCAAGGTAAACCCTGTCCGCCAGTAGCGAAATACCAGTAGTAACGAATGGAAAAGTTTCCTCAGAAGTACTCGTCACGAACGAGGGTCCATGGAGAAAGCGTAGGGGATTTTCTATTGCAGGGTGAAGGAGCCAAAAATCAACGGCAGGATCAAACAGCAGCGGAGTAGCACGAGAGGCCATAGGACATGAAAAAAGAGGCTGGAAACGAAGAAGACGGAAAGACAACGTGCCCCGCAAGGACAAGGAGGTGGGATATTTCAAGTCGATTAAATAGGAACCGTCGTCCCTAAGAAATCGGTAGCATTAATGATGACACAATTTACGAATGGCGGTGAGCCATCCGATGGCTTTGGTGACGTCAGATCGGCACAGGCAACGAGCGATCACAGAGCAAGGTACAAAACCTTAATCGCGAGGCAAACGAAGTAGGATCGGCTGAAGATTTGATCAAAAGGCACGAAGGTGAGATCGGCTGTCGAGATCAAATCTCTCGATCAGGGAGCCAGGAGAAAGGGTGTCACGCCCCGGGGTCGAAACTGCGCCCCGGGCTCACCAACAGATCCGCCGCCCATACGGGAAGCCCCGTATAGACGTAGCGACTATCCTGCAAAGAAACATCTACACTAGCAGATATCGGAGCTGAAATAGTAAAAGATGAAATGAAGACATAAAATACATCTCTCATAATAAATACAAACCATCCTCACAACAAAATACAAGAGTCTCTCAGAATAGCAGGAAATACAGGTACAACTCGATACCTCACTACAAAAGTCACTCGACATGACACACTCCAAAATAAAACAGGGGTACATCTACTCACGCACTGAAGATGACAGGAAGGGATCTATCTCGCGACTCCCTTACCTCGGTCTGAAGGGGCTGGATCAGCAACAGGAGCAGCAGGAACCGGAGCAGAAGTTCCTGGGGAAAAAGACACCACGACGGGTGTGAGAACTACATCCCACAGTAGTTCTCAGTAGGTGCCGCCAATATGCCCGACGGTCTGCCCACTAAGTCTACTAGAGGCATAAAGTAACATATGCAGTGCTGTGAATAAAAGCTGGAAAGGTAAAGTCTACAGCTACTATGCCTCTATCTAGATGCTCAAGGAGTGGAACAGAAAGAACAATATGCCACAACTAACTCTCACTGAGATCACCCAATCTAAACTGACTGCCACATCGGGTCCAGTCAAACCTGCGCCAACCTACTGCCGTCACATCCCGGAGGACCGGACTTACGTAGGACGTCCGTGACTGCCAAAATTGGCTCAGCCAGAGGGACAAATACGTCGACAAGTCGCGATAGAAGAGCTCAATCTCACGCTGGTACAACAACCCGGTATATAGCTCAATCTCAACGCCAGTACAACAACCCGGTCTCGCCTACTCCGGAGTGGCACTCGAGGGGCGCGACCCCATCGAGCAAAGTATCCGCGCATCTCTGTCGAGCTCAAATGTGGCTCATGCAGGCTATGATCCAAATCCAAAACCTCGATCAACAAGATCGGCAATAACCAACCAATCACAGTCTCACACACTGGCTAGAATCCACACAACTGAGACTCACTGTCACTCTGACAGTTCCCAAGAATCCAGATCTACCATCACTAACACTCTTCCAAAGAAAACTGATCTACAGACTGCTATCAACTCCACTCGGTCCCCAGACACGAGTGCAAATGCATCCCACAACCACCCGACCTCCCAGCCCACAACCCGGGCGAGAAAACTAAGTCCAGAATGACAAATATAATAAAGTGATGTGGGAATGTCTAAAGCAATAAAGAAACCTAGCCCAAGTTGAAGTTTTCTACAGTCTGGCTGAAGATGATACATATGACAGGGGTGCTAGGTCAAGTTCCAAGATTTCAGTAATTAACATGTAGTAGGAATCACAATAAGATCACAAGATTCACAACTGATATAAAAGAGTACTAACATACAGTTTACACATGCTATTTAATCCAATTTCTAAAATGCATGATCCTACATACATAGAATTAGCACGCAGTCCATAAATTTTGAAAGCAAAGTCACCCACCTGAACGTGCTAACTATCCGGAGTCGTACAACTGAGAAAATCCAGATACAGCTATATCAGTACATCCACCAAGCCAACAGTACCAAAGCAGTGCTCAATACATCCTGGTTACAAAATGCATTCCAAAAATTACACTTAATTCCACAAAATTCCAAACATACAAAATCTGCGGTGAATAGTCCTCTTTCTGCGAAAATTTCACCTATAAAAAAATCTCCAAAAATTCCAGTAAAAATATCACGGCGATCCTCGCGAAAAGTAGATGTCGATAGAGTCCTGAATCGTCCAATTTCGATGTCCGGATGTGGAGATAAAAATCCGACAAGAAGGTGCTGTCCAAACCATCCATCAGCCGCAATGGGGGTTAAAAATGTACCCAAAACCCCAAGAAAAGCTCAAAACCAGAGAATGTGGCCAACACAAAAATTGTAGATATACCTCTCGTGAAACCGTCGCCGTAAAAATCGTCCAAAAATATCGTCGAGGTAGCTCGGTAGACCTCCCAGACTAAAATGCGACGAAAATGGGCCTCCAACAGGAAATCGTCGCTCCGCACCACGATGCAGAAATTGCTGTCGTCGCGGCCTCCAAAAATTCTGAGCTTCCACTAAAAGATGCACAAGAGGATAAGCTTCAACTTTGCTGGGGGGCACTATGACTAAAAAGCTTGAGCAGAACCTCAAAACGGAAGAAGAAGAGGGGTATTTATAGGCTTCACCAAAAAAGAATCCAAAAAAAAGCATCATGGGCTTTTTGGGCCCATTTCCGGGCGCCCGGACAATTCGGGCGCCTACAGTGTTGGGTGGGCCCGGCCCAACACTGTGCGCGCCCGAATTAACCAGGGGCCGCCACGTGTCCTGTGGCTCTCCCCCTGCGCCCGGCGCACGCGCGCCCGCGAAGCGCGGAGCGCCGCGTGTCCCGACAATGGGGCATGGGCCGGCTGCGCCCGGCCAATCGCGGGGCGCCACGTGGCGCCCCCACGTCGCGGGCCACCTGCCCCAACTGCCCCGACCTGCTCCCCTGGCGCGTGGACCGCGCGCGCGTGGGCCGGCCACTTGCAGGCCGCCACGTGGCGCTCCCTGGTCCATACGCCAGGCCGCAAGTCCCCGTGGACTGCGCATACCGCACCCGCCAATCGCGAGCCGCCACGTGTCCACTGCGCCGGCCTATGCACCAGCGCCAACGTTCTGTGGACCGCGCCGTGTGAGCCGGCTAATCCGGTGCTGCCACGTGGCACCAGGCCGGTCCACGGCCTCCTCCATGCACCAAAATGCGCGTAAAACTTTCGGGAGCCCCTTTTTGGGCATCCGGACTCAGAATCAAACAAGCAAATAGCCATTTTCAAGCGTTTTTCCGTGCTGAATCCATTTTCAACCTCCGTTTGGCCTAATTCTTTTCAGAAATTTCGGCAAACCCAGCCGAAGGCCAACACAGCAAGTGATATCACACAGGGTCCATCTGTGGCATCCCATTGATGCACCATGGGCCAGATACACCAACACTAGGTGTTGTAACAGTGGATTCATCGGAAGAACGTTGCATGGGAACCAGGGCCACTACAAAGGGTATCTATTCCGTGACAAAACAGGATGATTAAAAGGCTTTGAAGATCGTGCAAATCAAAGATTTCGATAATCGCCCGAACGGCGCGTCAGACGATTGTCGAGGGGGCATTATTTAGACCAAATTTTTCGCCGCATGAGAAAGTAGCATGTGGCGCACATTGTCGGTTGAAATCATCAGCCGATGAGAGAGAAGTGCAACCGAATAGGGGCCCGCATCCAGATACGGATCGGTCGGAACACAGCACGTGAGGTTCGTAGACGGTTGAGGGTATCAGCGGACAAGAGGACAGCCGACAGATGGAGTAACGTTTCATCCCATGTCTGCTTCGGCCGATCCCAGACTGCCTCGATCAAGCGATGGAAGAGGCGAAGTCAAGGTCAATCCTCAGCTGCTCGAAACTGCAGAAGGAAAGATCTTGGAAAGGAAAGAATGAAGGCGAGAGTAAGGCGTGAATCTCGCAACTAACTCGGAACGGCAAGCGGCGTCCAGCATTAGAAAGCGCCGAGGACTACGTTCCGGCGCGATAATCAGGGGATGAACCTAGACGGGAGATAGCTACTATCCAACTGAGGCTAGTCGGCTCAAAAGGAAGCCGTTGAAGACTTCACGTCGATTCTCCCCAAATTACGCCGAGCAGTCAAAGTTCAAAATCGACACCTAATAATATGGTTCGGGATATGTATAAATACTCGAACCATCGAACAGATGAGATCCGGCAATCTCGTATGCCCGGTACCACCGCAGCTCTTCCATTTATCTAAGAGTAGGCTTAACTTAACTCTTTTTTTTCTTTTTTACTGTTTTCCTAGGAGTAGACTTAATTAATTCTTCTATCCCTTTTTTTTCACTTGTATCCCTTCTTTTTTATCAATATAAAGTGTAAACCGGCCATTCGGCCGTGTCTTTATTCTTACATTTAGAGTGTAAACCGACCCATTGGTCGTGTCTTTATTTGCTTTTCTTGTGCTTAAATGTTACAATCGACTCATCAGTCGTACATTTATCTACAACCGATTCGACTCATCTAAGTAGAACCCAGCGATACCACTCTACCTCCGCGAACCCGCTTCGATAGTCACCGGTCATTGCGGTTGCGAGGAGTTACCAGAGGAGAACCCGGCCAAGCAGATCCCTCATCGACCCGATCGCTTGATTGTTGGCACGCAGCGCACTTCGACACCTCTCTAGAGGGTCACCCAAAGGGGCCAATCGCGCGCAAGCCACATTTTGGCCCCAACAGTATGAAAATTCCCAAATCCCATAATATTTATGAAGGATTCTCACCCGCTTTCCTCGAAATGCATGCCAAACATCCGAAATGTCCCATATCCGTTATCACGGATTTCGATGCACCGATAAATCTTAACGGGTATCAAAATTCCCGATGTTGGGTTTAGGTTAATAAGGATCTAATAGGGGAAAAAACACCTAGAGGGGGGTGAATAGGTGTAATGTCACGCCCCGGGGGTCACGATCAGCGGAAAGGAAGAGTTAAAGGGTTGAGTCTCTATTTATTTATTTTTTTTTAAAAGTCAGTCCTCCCCGGCGCGTGCCCAGACCCGCCGCATATACAGATTTACTCGAAAATCGGGCAGAGTCTCCTCTGTATATGCACGGCGTCGCGGCTATTCCAACATCTCAACACAAGTATTCGATTAATCACAACAGTCAGAACATTCAAACAACAGTGTAACTAACAGAGTGCCCGTCGGCGATCAAGTTGAAAGCATAAACTCACGGTTTTGAAAACGGGCCCACACGACCCAAGGTTTTGAAAACGTTTTGGAAAGATGCCATAAATCCACATGGTTTAGAAACGGGTCCACCCGACCCGAGGTTTTGAAAACAAGTTTTCGAAGCTCTTTTTGTTTCGCTTTGGAAAGGATTAGCCAGACGGGAATAAATAAAACAGTCCATAAAGCCAAACCGAAACACCAGTAGTCAACATCCACATCGACCCCACGAGGGTATCGCGAACCACACTGTAGTCTACAGTACCAAATAGAAGTGCAGGGAAAAGTAAAGTAAAGGAGATACAAACTAGGGCTCCTCACAGCCCGACTACCCTCGTCCCGTCCTCACCGCCGCCTATCGCTCACCCCTGGATGGACCTGTCACGGAGTGGGTAGTCAGCGACATGCGATAGTAATAATATGCAGAAAAGAAAACCAAACCTAAAGTAAAACTATCTGGAGCAACCACTCGACTCCCAGGGAAGTGAAACGCGAACATGTATATCACCTGCAACCTCTGTACCGCCGGTAACACCTATACACCTTGATCTCGTCGGGCACCTACCCCGACAGATCCAACCGCTCACACCTTGGGGCACCTGACCCCGTCGGACACCCATCCCGACGGATCGCACCTTTTCCCCCACCTTTGATGCCTCAAACCCCACACCTACGGGGGCCCCCACCACTACACCTTGTGGGTTAACACGGGTCGAAGACCGCTTTCCCGGAAAAGGGCACCCTTTGCGGTGGCCAGACCGCGGGTGCGCGTGTCGCAACCATGAGCACAATGTCCAAGATACAGGATAATATCGCAATCATAAGGACCATCAGCGTTAGTTCCAATAATATGCATTTAATAACTCATCCAAGAATACCGAGTCTATACTTAGTCTCAAAGGAAAACCCACCTTTGCTGTAAGGGATCAAAGCTCGATCTCCCCCGCGTCCCGGCACGCTCCCCGAAGCTATAAAAGGACACCCGGGTAGATGGTCAGTACTCACCAACCGGAAACAACGAACAGTAACACACCGACGACCCCGGCTCACGCGGCTCTCCCCCGCGCGACGCTCGGCCCCGTGCGGCCGTACGGGGCGCCGCCCGCACGCACGGGTGCGCGCGCGCGCGGCCCTGCGCCGGCCGCGCGGGTGCGCCACCCGCGTGAGGGGGGGCTGCCCGCATGCGCGGGTGCCACGCCCAGCCCCTGCGCAGGCCGCGCGGGCGCGCCACCCGCGTGCGGTGCCGCCCGCATGCGCGGGTGCGCACGCGCCCGGCCCCTGCGCAGACCGCGCGGGCGCGCCACCCGCGTGCGGTGCCGCCCGCATGCGCGGGTGCGCACGCGCCCGGCCCCTGCGCAGGCCGCGCGGGCGCGCCACCCGCATGCGGTGCCGCCCGCACGCGCGGGTACACCCGCATGCCGAAATCCGGCGAAGCCGTCATCCTCCCCCTCGTCCACTTGATAAACCAAACAAGAAAGCAAGAAAGAAAACAAGAACGATCTAAAATCGTGCTCACCTCGATTTCGTCGCTTAGGGTTGAACGAAGGGGGAAAGAGGGGTCGTCCCGTTCTTGCGCTCTTGATTTCGAAAGGTGCACGATCGTCCCTTCCTCGGTCGCACCGCTAGGATCACCACGCCGATCGTTGGGAAGGAGGTAGCGTTGGGGTGGGAAAAAGGTTCCTCGTCCGCGCTCGGGCTACGCACGCCTAGGGTGAAAGAAGTGGGGAAAAAGTGGAACCCTAACCCCAAAACGCTAAAATAAGCCGGGCGGTCCCAAAGGGCACCGGGATGAACCCGCTATCAAAACAACAGAGATTTACTAAGTCAGATGCGAACCTGGGTCCGGTTCGCCAGATAACCCGCGTTGATCGCCTGAACCGCCCGCCACCTTCCGGAATTTATTCCGGGAGATTCCGGAGTCGGAATCCAAAACCGATTTCGCCGGCGGTCTCCGTTTCGCGAGCTTTATTGACTAAAAATACTCGCGAGCCCCGACGATCTGTCCAGAAACACAGAATTATTAGACCCCCCTTCCCGGACCCCTGAACGGAACGCGAAAAATAAAATAAAGAAAGTAATCAAAAGTAGACCCAAGAATGGAACCACAATATTTTAAACCAGCGGATACTACACCACTCACCTTTTAATAACGAGCTTCGTCCTCGAAGCTCAATCCTGGATCTCGGTGAAAAGATAGGGATAGCCCTCCCTCATCTTGGATTCCAGCTCCCACGTCGCTTCCCGCTCCTCGTGGTTGTTCCAGAGTACCTTTACGTAGGGGATGACTCGGTTTCGGAGCGTCTTGTTCTCTCGTGCTAGAACTCGCACCGGGGCTTCCTCGAAGCTTAGGTCCTCCTTCAGTTCGAGTGTCGAGGCGTCCAGGACGTGCGATGGGTCGGGGAGGTATTTCTTGAGCATCGAAACATGGAACACGTCGTGCACCCGGCTGAGGGTCGGCGGTAGGGCGAGGCGGTAAGCCACTGGGCCAATGCGCTCCAGGATCTCGAACGGCCCCACAAACCGTGGGCTCAGCTTGCCCTTCAGTCCGAAGCGCTTGATTCCTCTGGACGGCGAGACCCGCAGAAACACGTGTTCTCCCACCTGGAATTCTAGGTCCCGGCGTCTCCGATCCGCGTAGCTCTTTTGCCGACTTTGGGCGGTCAGTAGGCGTTTTCTGATAAGGCGAACCTTCTCTTCGGTTTCTTCCACTAAGTCGGGTCCCAAAAACTTTCGTTCTCCCAAGTCGTCCCAACAGATCGGGGATCGGCAGCGTCTGCCGTACAAGGCCTCGTAGGGTGCCATCTGGATGCTGGCCTGGTAGCTGTTGTTGTAGGCGAATTCGACGAGGGGCAGGTAACGCTCCCAACTGGTCCCCCAGTCTAGCACACAGGCTCGCAGCAGGTCCTCCAGCGTCTGAATCACTCGCTCCGACTGTCCGTCCGTTTGGGGGTGGAAGGCCGTGCTGAACTGTAACTTGGTCCCCAAGGCCTGCTGTAGGCTCTGCCAAAACTTCGAAACAAAACGTGTGTCTCTATCCGATGTGATCGATGCCGGCACTCCATGCAGTCTCACGATCTCGCTGAGGTAGACTTGGGCTAAACGCTCTCTGGTCCAGGTTGTGTGAATGGGTAGGAAGTGTGCCGACTTGGTTAGCCGGTCAACAATGACCCAGATCGTGTCGTGCCCCTGCTGTGAACGCGGAAATCCAGTGACGAAGTCCATGGTGACCTGATCCCACTTCCACTCTGGTACCGGTAATGGTTGTAGCTTTCCCGCCGGCCGCTGATGCTCCGCCTTTATCTGCTGACAAACCAGGCAATGCGCCACGTGACGAGTCACATCCCCCTTCAGCTTGGGCCACCAGAAAGTCTGTTTGAGGTCCCTGTACATCTTTGTACCCCCCGGATGTGCCGCATAAGGGGCGCGGTGTGCCTCAGCTAGGATTTCCTCCTTCAATTCCGGGGTATCCGGCACGCAGATCCGCCCGCGGAATCGTAACATGCCGTCGTCTTCTACGGAAAAGTCCCCTCCTGGATTCGACGAGATTTTGTCTCGTATGAGCTGCAAACACGAGTCCGCTTGCTGTCCTCCTCGAATTCTCTCGAACAGTGTCGGTTTTACCACCAAAGCTAGCAGTTGTGCGACTGTGCCCATTGGTACCACTTCCAACCTCATTCGGGAGAATTCCGCGATCAAGGTGCTCTGCTCAGTTATCGCGCGCGCCGTCGCCTCTTCTGGTTGCCCCTTCCTGCTTAAAGCGTCCGCCACTGCGTTTGCTTTCCCGGGGTGGTACTGGATCGTTAGATCGTAGTCCTTCAATAATTCCAGCCACCGTCTCTGCCGCAGATTTAGTTCCTTCTGGGTGAACAGGTACTTGAGGCTTTGGTGGTCAGAGAAGACGTTACAGTGGACACCAAAGAGGTAGTGTCGCCATAACTTCAAAACAAAGACCACTGCGGCCAGTTCCAAATCGTGTATCGGATAGTTCTTCTCGTAGTCTTTCAGCTGCCTGGACGCATAGGCTATTACTTTCCCCTGTTGCATCAACACACCCCCCAGACCGATCCTCGATGCGTCGCAATACACATCATAATCCTCTCCGGGTATTGGTAGTACGAGAATTGGTGCCCTGGTTAGTCTTCTTTTAAGTTCTTCGAAGCTCTCCTGGCATTGTGTCGACCACACAAACTTTTCTCCTTTCCTAGTCAGCCGGTTTAAGGGGCCGCAATCTTCGAGAAACCCTCTATAAAGCGTCTGTAATAACCCGCCAGTCCCAAGAAGCTGCGAATCTCCGTCACCGTCGTTGGCGGCTGCCAGTCGATCACCGATTCCACCTTCTTGGGGTCCACGGCGATTCCCTTCGCCGAGATCACATGCCCCAGGAACCCCACTTCGCGTAGCCAGAAGTCACACTTTTTGAGCTTGGCAAACAGCTTCTGCTCCCTGAGGGTTTGGAGAATCGTTCGTAAGTGGTCCTCGTGCTCCTCGTCGGTGGGTGAATAGATCAGTATGTCGTCGATGAAGACCACCACGAACCGATCTAGGAATGGTCTGAAGATCCGGTTCATCATATCCATAAAGACCGCGGGGGCGTTCGTAAGCCCGAACGGCATGACCGTGAACTCGTAATGGCCATACCGGGTCCGAAAGGCGGTCTTTGGAACGTCCTCGTTCCGAACCCGGAGCTGGTGGTAGCCCGACTGCAGATCGATCTTTGAAAAGACCGTCGCTCCTCGCAGCTGGTCGAAGAGGTCGTCAATTCTGGGCAGGGGGTACTTGTTTTTCACCGTGACCTTGTTTATCCCCTGTAGTCGATGCAGAGACGCAGGCTTCCGTCCTTCTTCCGTACAAAGAGTACCGGTGCGCCCCAGGGCGACACACTCGGCCTGATAAACCCTTTGTCTAAAAGGTCCTCCAGTTGCGCCTTTAGCTCCTTTAACTCCGCGAAGGCCATTCGGTAAGGCGCCTTTGTGATAGGTTGAGTACCCGGTATGAGTTCAATAGGGAACACCACCTCTCTCTCTGGGGGTAACCCGGGCAGTTCCGCTGGGAAAACGTCGGGGAAGTCCCTCACTATTGGGATGTCTGAAGGTGCCGTCGAGGGTCGGGTAACCAAATCCACCGATGCCAAGTAGGCCACACACCCACCCTCTACCAGTCTCCTGGCTCGAGCCGCTGAGATGACTGCCGGGAAGGAGGTACTCTTGCACGCCAGGTATGCATTCTTTGGGAAACTTGGTTCTTGCAGTTGCACCATCCGCTTCTCGCAGTCGATGAGCACGTGGTACCTTGAGAGCCAGTCCATGCCCAAGATAACGTCGTACTCCTTCAGGGGAATCACCACCAAGTCCCAAGGGCAAGCCAGTCGCCCTAGCCTAATTGAGCAGGTAGCCACCAAACTGGTCGCCTCCAGTGTCCCACCCGCCGTCTGGACCGTCATAAGGCTTTGGAGAGGTGTCTCCTCGAGGTCATGCATAAACACGTAATCGCGAGAAATGAACGAGTGGGTTGCTCCAGTGTCAAAGAGGGTTCTAGCACGGGAATTTGAAACAGAAGTAATACCTGCTAGCATGTCCACCGGTGGGTCGGTCTCCTGGCGGGTCATTGAGTAGACTCGCCCGCCCGATTGAGGCTGCCTCGCCTCCTCACGCCGCGGTGCCGGGGGCCTAGAGGTCGACCCCATGGGGGCTTTCCCCCGCCCGGAGAGTTGTGGTGAAGGCGTGGATGCGGCAGAAGAAGCTGGTCCCATGGCAAGGGGGCAGTTGCGGCGAAAGTGCCCCTGTTTGCCACAGCGGAAGCAATGATCGACTCTCTGAGGACAGTCCAACACCTGGTGCGCCCCTCCGCAGATCACGCAAGGCCTGTCTCCTAGCCTCGGCCCTCCGGTGGGCGCGCTCCGTGGTCCAGATTGGGGTCTCCACCGCTTGGGGGGTCTGCTTCCACTAGAAGAACTCCCTCCGTAGCTCTGCTGTTGCCGCTTCCTATCCTCGTGCTGTGTCGGGGCCTCCCTCTTGGCGCGTGTCACCGCGAACCCGCGCTCGACCACTGTGGCCCGATCGACCACCTTCTGGAACGTGTGCAAGTCGGCCGCCTGCACCACTTGGAAGATGTCACTCCTCAATCCATCCACAAAAAGCTGCGCCTTGTGGGCCTCGTCCCTTATAACGAACGGGACGCAGTTTGCTAATCTCACGAACTGGCGCTGGTACTCCATGACCGTCTTGCTCCCTTGTTGGATGTGGTTCAGATCATCCTCCAGCTTCTTTTTGACGCTGCTTGTGAAGAAGGCTCCAAACAGCTCTTGCTTGAATGTCGTCCAGGATGGAAGCGCGGCGCCCGTGGCGGGATCGGGCCGCACCGTCTTCCACCACAAGCGAGCGTTCCCCCCCAAACAGTGGACCGCTAGGGGAACCCGCTCCCAGTCCTCCATAAGTAGATCCTCAAACAACTTTTCCATTGATCCTACCCAGTCCTCGAAGACGGGTGGATCGTATTTCTTGAAATCAGCCAGATTGGCCCGAACCCGCTCCCGCTCTGACAATGGCACCGTCCCCTCTCCCGCGGTGGCGGCTGCCACGGTGGGGACGGGTGCCACCAGGGTCTCCCCCGAGGTACCCCCACCTAGGGCCCCCGGTGCCGGTCCCGTGCAAGCTGTCGCGGGTGCTGTCGCCGGTGTCGTGGCCTGGGCTGATGCTGTCCCGGCCGCTGTTACCGGTGGAGGGGCCGCCCCTTCCCCAGTCTCTGCCACCTGTGGCACTGCTGCTGGCGCGGCTGGTCCCTGCGGAGGGGCCGGGACGACCGTTGCCGTCGCGGCCGGAAGCCGCTGCGTCAGCTGACGCACATGATCAGTGAGGGCCGCCAGCTGCCCCGCCATTTCTCGTAGTTGCTGCCGCAAGAGTTGGTTCTCCGCGGCCGCCGATGCCGTCGCATCCGCCCCCTCGTCCCCGGCCGACGCTCTGGTTCGGACCATTGTCTTTGCTGACACACCAACAGAACAAACAAAACTTAGCACTCAAATCCGCTAGAAAGAACCACCTTAATATCGAGAGGGAAAAGAAAACATTTCTACACACCCCCTCCCCGATCTCTCACGTCCTAACCCTTAAGCCCTGCACCTTTCATTTACTCATAGATAAGTGTGGCACTACTGTGGATGTTGGACCTTCACTGTTGTGATTAAAAGAAAAAAAAATTTTCTCTTTTGTTTTTCTCTGATACCATCTTAATCTGTCACGCCCCGGGGGTCACGATCAGCGGAAAGGAAGAGTTAAAGGGTTGAATCTCTATTTATTTTTTTTTTTTTAAAAGTCAGTCCTCCCCGGCGCGTGCCCAGACCCGCCGCATATACAGATTTACTCGAAAATCGGGCAGAGTCTTCTCTGTATATGCACGGCGTCGCGGCTATTCCAACATCTCAACACAAGTATTCGATTAATCACAACAGTCAGAACATTCAAACAACAGTGTAAACTAACAGAGTGCCCGTCGGCGATCAAGTTGAAAGCATAAACTCACGGTTTTGAAAACGGGCCCACACGACCCAAGGTTTTGAAAACGTTTTGGAAAGATGCCATAAATCCACATGGTTTAGAAACGGGTCCACCCGACCCGAGGTTTTGAAAACAAGTTTTCGAAGCTCTTTTTGTTTCGCTTTGGAAAGGATTAGCCAGACGGGAATAAATAAAACAGTCCATAAAGCCAAACCGAAACACCAGTAGTCAACATCCACATCGACCCCACGAGGGTATCGCGAACCACACTGTAGTCTACAGTACCAAATAAAAGTGCAGGGAAAAGTAAAGTAAAGGAGATACAAACTAGGGCTCCTCACAGCCCGACTACTCTCGTCCCGTCCTCACCGCCGCCTATCGCTCACCCCTGGATGGACCTGTCACGGAGTGGGTAGTCAGCGACATGCGATAGTAATAATATGCAGAAAAGAAAACCAAACCTAAAGTAAAACTATCTGGAGCAACCACTCGACTCCCAGGGAAGTGAAACGCGAACATGTATATCACCTGCAACCTCTGTACCGCCGGTAACACCTATACACCTTGATCTCGTCGGGCACCTACCCCGACAGATCCAACCGCTCACACCTTGGGGCACCTGACCCCGTCGGACACCCATCCCGACGGATCGCACCTTTTCCCCCACCTTTGATGCCTCAAACCCCACACCTACGGGGGCCCCCACCACTACACCTTGTGGGTTAACACGGGTCGAAGACCGCTTTCCCGGAAAAGGGCACCCTTTGCGGTGGCCAGACCGCGGGTGCGCGTGTCGCAACCATGAGCACAATGTCCAAGACACAGGATAATATCGCAATCATAAGGACCATCAGCGTTAGTTCCAATAATATACATTTAATAACTCATCCAAGAATACCGAGTCTATACTTAGTCTCAAAGGAAAACCCACCTTTGCTGTAAGGGATCAAAGCTCGATCTCCCCCGCGTCCCGGCACGCTCCCCGAAGCTATAAAAGGACACCCGGGTAGATGGTCAGTACTCACCAACCGGAAACAACGAACAGTAACACACCGACGACCCGCGGCTCACGCGGCTCTCCCCCGCGCGACGCTCGGCCCCGTGCGGCCGTACGGGGCGCCGCCCGTACGCACGGGTGCACGCGCGCGCGGCCCTGCGCCGGCCGCGCGGGTGCGCCACCCGCGTGAGGGGGGGCTGCCCGCATGCGCGGGTGCCACGCCCAGCCCCTGCGCAGGCCGCGCGACCGCGCCACCCGCGTGCGGTGCCGCCCGCATGCGCGGGTGCGCACGCGCCCGGCCCCTGCGCAGACCGCGCGGGCGCGCCACCCGCGTGCGGTGCCGCCCGCATGCGCGGGTGCGCACGCGCCCGGCCCCTGCGCAGGCCGCGCGGGCGCGCCACCCGCCTGCGGTGCCGCCCGTACGCGCGGGTACACCCGCATGCCGAAATCCGGCGAAGCCGTCATCCTCCCCCTCGTCCGCTTGATAAACCAAACAAGAAAGCAAGAAAGAAAACAAGAACGATCTAAAATCGTGCTCACCTCGATTTCGTCGCTTAGGGTTGAACGAAGGGGGAAAGAGGGGTCGTCCCGTTCTTGCGCTCTTGATTTCGAAAGGTGCACGATCGTCCCTTCCTCGGTCGCACCGCTGGGATCACCACGCCGATCGTTGGGAAGGAGGTAGCGTTGGGGTGGGAAAAAGGTTCCTCGTCCGCGCTCGGGCTACGCACGCCTAGGGTGAAAGGAGTGGGGAAAAGTGGAACCCTAACCCCAAAACGCTAAAATAAGCCGGGCGGTCCCAAAGGGCACCGGGGATGAACCCGCTATCAAAACAACAGAGATTTACTAAGTCAGATGCGAACCTGGGTCCGGTTCGCCAGATAACCCGCGTTGATCGCCTGAACCGCCCACCACCTTCCGGAATTTATTCCGGGAGATTCCGGGGTCGGAATCCAAAACCGATTTCGCCGGCGGTCTCCGTTTCGCGAGCTTTATTGACTAAAAATACTCGCGAGCCCCGACGATCTGTCCAGAAACACAGAATTATTAGACCCCCCTTCCCGGACCCCTGAACGGAACGCGAAAAATAAAATAAAGAAAGTAATCAAAAGTAGACCCAAGAATGGAACCACAATATTTTAAACCAGCGGATACTACATGTAAACAATAAACACTCAAAAAATCATTGTGTGATAAAACCCAATGCGGAAAAATAAAAGAACACACAAGATTTTTACGTGGAAAAACTCCAAACCGGAGTAAAAAACCACGGGACCGATAACACGGCGAAATCCACTAGAATTAACACACGTACAAGGTGATATAACGTACTCACAGACGACTCAACCTTTTACATACGCTCCTAGTAGATCTTCCCGCTCGCTCCACGACGCTTCTCGAATCCACGATCCGCGCCCAACGCTGAATCCACAGCGTCCAACGTCGAGTCCACGACGTCCAACCGAATCCACGGTCTTCACCCAATGGCACGCTTCGAATCCACGAACGTACCTCGCTCCGAATCCACGAGAGCGGTAGCACCTTGAATCCACAAGGCCACGCGAGTCCACGCGCCGATTTGGGTAAATCGTTGTTTGTTTGGGTGGTGATGATCCGCCGAATACTTAGATCAAAGATAGATCGGAAATACCATCTAAGTATTCATTGATTTGATTCTACTCAAAATGTGAGTATGGAAAACCTAGAATCAAATCAATCAATATAGATGAAGAAACATAGAATAGAATCTATTGATTTCCTTTCTTCTCTATATGTGGATCTAGGCCGTATAAAATGATATTTGATAATGACGGCTCTATTTCGGATGCCCTAGAAAAATGAAATAGGGTCTATTTATAGGTTAGAAACCCTAGGAAGAATATTCGGATCAAAAACAGCCTTTTCTGGAAAGTTTTACCGACGGCGATCCGGATCAGATTTGGCGATCCGGATTGCAGAAGCACAAACCACGATTTCCAGAAAATTGCCTGTTCGGGATCCGGATCATAGTCCCCGATCCGGATCGTTCATACAGTTTTACCAGAACATCATGTTCGGGATCCGGATTGCAATTCCTGATCCGGATCGAAGAAGCAAACAGGTAAAACTAGTGTTCGGGATCCGGATCAGAGAGTGCTGCGATCCGGATTGAACCAGTGTATGAACAAACACCTTTCGGGATCCGGATTGAAAGCCACGATCCGGATCCTGAACATGTCCCATGTCCAGTTTTTGATGAATAAGCAATTAAAACCTCTTCCAGGTGTTTCTACACTATAAGAAGTATTCGGATCATCAAAATTCTTTAGTTAAACGTACCTGATCCTTTTGAATTCTTCTTTCTTGAGATTGAGGTATACGATCCAAAGTTTCTTCATCTTCAATCTTCAAGACTTAATACAATCACGAAATACGCCAACTCAAATTCCGTAACAATCTCCCCCTTTGGCGGTTTCGTGACAAAACACAAATCCACAAAGAAAATTCAAAAAGATATTTTTGTTGCTATCACCATACAACAAAAATTTACAAAAGAGTTCCAGAAATTAAAAACATGAGATAAACTCCTAAAACAGACTCTAGACTTAGACATCTGTAATCTCTGCACACAGAAAACATTCTTGACAAACAAATTCGTTAGATACCTCAAGAATTGAAACATTCAGAAACCAAGTACAGAGATAGAGTTTTTCTCATCATGACATTTGAAAAATTCAGATATGTAAAAGAAGCATAATTAAAACCAACATATCTTCTAAGCAGTTGAAAACCAAATGTCAAAAAGTGTTAGTCCAACATCAACTTGTTAGTCATATTACATGCCCAAATAGTTAGTCGAATAGTTAGTATAGAAGCATGTCAACAAATCACAAAGAAAAACCAAAGTTGAGTTGAGATCATACTTACCTTGATAGTCATTGATATTCACAATCATTGTTCAAAGTTCATTGTTCAAGTTCATCTTCACGGTCTTCTCTCCAACTCTCTCCCCCTTTTTGTCACAAAAAAGCCAAATAATTACAGACCAAAGGGAGTTAAAAAGATAAACATAAATTGAAAAACCTGCAGAAAACAAAAGTTAAAGTGAAAATCCTGCAAAGTTAGAACAAACAAATTGAGGCAAAGATCTACTCCTGGGAGTCGGAGTCATCAGATGTTGTGCACCCCATTTTCGCGAACAGCTTCTTCACAAGTTTCTTCACGGATGAGACTGACTTAGTCAAAGTAACCTGAGAGGCTGTGATAATTTCCATCTCATTTTTCATGACGTGAAGATCGCCTTTCATTTCAGTGAATTCAGCAGATATACGTTCCTGTTCATTTGACAGCCGCTGTTGTTCTTTAAAGATAGAGGTGACAGAGGCATCATCGTCAGAGGTGGATGGAGGTGCCTGCTGTGAAGGAGGAACTGGGGCTGTGGAAGTAGTTGCTTGGGGTCGAGCTCGTTGCCGGATTGGAGGAGATGGAGGATCATCTTGTTTCGTCGATAGAGACTTTACTATCGTTGTTTCATTGATCGTTCCCAAACTGTACATGTAAGAGCTCGCGCTTGTATCCACATTAAACTTCTTAAGGATGCGCATGATGATCATTGGATATGGTAGTCTCTCTGTAGGGTGAGAGTGTTCCACATATCGCGACATCCTTGACCAAATAAGATAAGGAATGTTCATGTTTGCTCCCATCAAAATGGTCGGGTTTCCAAGAAGATAGAGAAAGAGCATTCTATCCCATCGAAGGACTTTCGTGTTCATATTGGGAAGAATGTTGTAGCAGACAATGAAGTTAATGTACTTGTACTCTTTCTTAAGTTCTTTGGAGAAAACAGAATTCCCGGCAGAAGGAGTATCCGGAAGACAAATTCCATTGACTACAACTCTCCAGGAGTGCGGATTGAAGCTTTGAGTTTTTAGGTAACTGATTCCATCAGATCTGGCTTTCATATTAAGCACCTCTCCAATCAGTTGGGGAGTGACTTTGATCTTGATACCTTTTACAAAGGTATGGAATTCCCGGCGTCCGTCAACATCATCAATAAGACTCCCAGCATTCTGATAGAAAATCCGAACTGAGTGTGGGCAATACCCAGTTTTTTCGGGAAAGTTGCAAATTGGAGCGAGACCAACTTGGTCAAACAGAGCTCCAAACTCTGCAGATCGATTTCTCATCTGTTGTACATTAACATGTCTTTCACCTATACATTCCCTCTTTTCAAAATCTTTGATTCTTGTGGAGCTGATGAATCCCTGAGGTGGTGGCTGGGTGGCTATAGGTTCGTTGATTGAAATGCCCTGAGCACTACCTCTTTTCCTTGCACAGTTTTCATCCTTTTTCCAGTTGTGTGGGTTCCATCGGTGCTTTCCTTTCTCAGCTGTTGTAGGAGGAGGCTTAGTTTTGGGGGCTTCAGCAGGAGCCTTTCCTTTTGCGACAGTTGGGACAGGTGCTTCAATTTCGATGTTGTCCCAATCAATTGACTCCGTTTCCGATTCAGTATCGGAGTCAGCTTTAGCTCGTTTCGTCCTTTTGGTCCTCTTTGGCTTGCAGTGTCCTTTACGTGGACCATGGCAGCAAGTAGGAAAATGATCCAGGTGATCACCATTGCTTAGTGCTTTGAGTTTAAGAAAATGTCCTGTGAAAACCAACTCAAGAACATATGAAAAATTGTCAATTTTGAAAAATTTGAAAACATTGTACCTAGACAATCATAATCATATAGAGAAGCCAAGAATCAAATTAGTTTTCCAAAAAGAATTTTAAAAATAGATCAAATCCATGATTTACAAAAATTCCTCTTTTATGCCCTAAAACCGAATTTTTAGAAATCGAAGCCTAAAAACTCGTTAATCAAGTAAAATCCCAGCATAAAAGCAAAACTAATTGACCCAGAGTTCTTATTTCAAAAGAAATTTGATCAAAAACCATTCACAAACGAAAAAGTTCCAATTTTTCAACTCACGTTTGATGAAAAACCATAAAAACTGTGAAAAACCGAGTTTTGATCATGAAAACTTACTTGAATCCGAAGAACTTTGAGTTTTGAAGCTCCAAGAAGCAAGAAATCTAGAGAGAGAAACTCTAGAGGCTTGAAAACCAGAGATTAGGGTAAAGAAATCAAAATCTCTATGTTTCTATATAAAACCCTAGCCGTGATCCGGATCGGCCGAGAATGTGATCCGGATCGGCTACCCGCAGGAAAAATCCTGCGTTCGGGATCCGGATCACTTGTCCCGATCCGGATCGGCTACACCTTTTTCTTCAGAAAAATTTAGAAAAATTCAATAAAATCCAGAAAAAGTATGTAAGCACTTTACCATGTCAACTTTAAACAAATGACATCGTTTCATACAACAAGAAATAGATTATGCAAAATCTATCAAAAATATCCAAAAATGAAACGAAAATTTACGAAAGTTAAAACACTTAAAGTTGAACAACTTCAATTACATCTATCCTGATCTTATGTGTAATGCCTTTATCAAATCATCAATTTTGGTAAAGAAAATGAAATACCAAGATCAATAGATGTTTGAAATCCCAGATAAGTTAGATAATATATCTAGACAATCTGTTGAAGGAGTGGCTCTTTGAGCATCTTTTACTAAAAATCCCACCTTATACCAACCATGAAATACGACTGAGTCAAGTATTTCAATATGAATTTCATCAACATTTTTAAAACAAAAATTTGCTTTTCATTCATGGAGTATCTTTTTCTTTCTTTCATTTTCTCCATGTGGTGGTAGTTTTCACACTCCTCATTGGGATGTAACTCTTTCCACATCTTTTGAGCATTTTACATTTCATTGACTCCCCCTCAATTGGCTATCAATTATTTAATATATAAGGTATTCAACCAAACCATTGATCTCGAATTCATACTCGACTAAGCAATCAAATATGATAATGACTATACCAAGAGATCATTGAGAGAGAAATTGACTTTGATCACTTAAAAGATGGTTTAATTAACGTAAATGATCATTGCAACATTGAAATATTATGACATCAAAAGCATAATAAATTTCTAAATGCATAAAAGGATGCAATTAAAGTCAATTATGATTTATGCTCAATTAATGTGCTATGTACAAAACATAGATAAAGAACAAAACAAAAAAAAACAAAAACAAAACCTAACCTAAGCAAAGGTTTCAAAAGAGTTTATTTCAAGGAAAGCATGCCAATTGCTTTACGCAAGTGAATAAAACGTTTTTGATCCAAAGGTTTTGTTAAGATATCAGCTAATTGATCCTCAGTTGAAATATATGACAGTTGAAGAATGTTTGATTCAACTAGCTCTCTAAGAAAATGATATCTAAGTTCAATATGTTTTGTTCTAGAGTGCAACACAGGGTTTTTAGAAATGTTAATAGCACTAGTGTTGTCACATAAAATGGTTACCGAAGATGTTGAAATCCGGAAATCGCTCAACACGCTTTTCATCCAAATCAATTGGGTTGAACAACTTCCTGCAGAAATGTACTCCGCTTCGGCAGTCGAGAGTGCTATGCAGTTCTGCTTTTTACTGTGCCATGCAACAAGGCAATGGCCAAGATAGAAGCATGCACCACTCGTGCTTTTCCGGTCATCCACCGATCCAGCCCAATCGGCATCTGAGTATCCAACAATATCCAAAGTCGTTCCCATAGGATACCAAATTCCGAAATTGATTGTACCTTTGATATACCGGATGATCCGTTTCACCGCTTTCAGGTGAACCTCCTTCGGTGCTGATTGATATCTCGCACAAATCCCAACACTGAAGGATATATCCGGGCGACTAGCCGTGAGATATAGTAGACTTCCAATCATACTGCGATACAGTTTCTCGTCTACATTCTCACTATGTGATTCACTTCCAAGTCCCTTATGGCTAGTTCCCATTGGAGTCGGAAAATCCTTAGAATTTTCAAGATCAAACTTTTTGACCAACTCCAGTGCATACTTGGATTGACACAAGTGAATTCCTTCATCGTTTTGTTTAACTTGTAATCCAAGAAAATAAGTCAATTCGCCCATCATGGACATCTCAAATTCGCTTTCCATGGTCTCCGCGAATTTAGAAGCATCATTATCTCTTGTTGCTCCAAAAACAATGTCATCGACATAGATTTGAGCAACTATGAAATTGTTTTGATAATGCTTCACAAAGAGAGTCCTGTCAGCTCCCCCTCGAGTGTAGCCCTTTTCCAAAAGGTGCTTTGTCAACCTTTCGTACCATGCTCGCGGTGCTTGTTTCAGACCGTAAAGAGCCTTTTTCAGACGAAAAACATGGTTAGGTAGTTTATGATCCACAAAACCTTTCGGTTGAGCTACATAAACTTCCTCATTTAAAAACCCATTTAAAAAGGCGCTCTTAACGTCCATTTGAAATAATTTGATTTTAAAATGACAAGCAATCGCAAACAATATACGAATGGACTCGAGTCTAGCTACAGGGGCGAAAGTTTCATCAAAGTCTATACCTTCTACTTGAGAGTAGCCTTGAGCAACTAACCTTGCTTTGTTCCTGATGATAGTACCTTCTTCATTTTTCTTGTTCTTGAAGATCCATTTGGTACCTATCACATTGTGTTGCTTCGGAGGCTTCGTTAATTCCCAGACTTTGTTTCGCTCGAATTGATGGAGCTCTTCCTGCATTGCTTTAATCCAGTAATCATCTTGGAGAGCTTCATCAACATTCTTTGGTTCGATTTGAGATACATAGCATGCAAATCCGCAAACCAATTGTCTCCGTGTTCTAACTCCTTCTTGTGGATCTCCAATGATGTTCGATTCAGGGTGATCCTTGGAGATGCGTAACGTTTGAGGTAGAGGAGTAGGCGGAGGTACACGAGATGATTCCTGCACATCAGATAACTTGAAGAACCGTTAGATGCATCAATATTATCGAAAGAATTGTTAGAAGAAGATGCATTAGCAGGTGTATCATCATCAAGAGAGATATCGAGGGTAGATTTTTCAGATTCAAAGTGAAAAGCTTCATCTACCTTAACATTTATCGATTCTACGATCGTCTTAGATTCTAAGTTAAAAACTCGATATGCTCTGCTGTTTGTAGAATAACCTAAGAAAATCCCTTCGTCACTTCGAGAGTCAAATTTTCCAAGATTTTCGCGATCACGTAAAATAAAACACCGACTCCCAAAGATACGAAAATATTTGATGTTAGGTTTTCTACAAAACCAAAGTTCATATGGTGTATTCAAAGTCCCCGGGCGCAAATACACGCGATTGATAACATAGACAGCAGTGTTCACCGCTTCAGCCCAAAAATATAAAGGTAAGTTCCGGCTGTGAAGCATAACACGTGCCATTTCCTGTACGACCCTGTTTTTGCGCTCGACTACACCATTTTGTTGAGGTGTGTAAGGTGCGGAGAATTCATGTTTAATGCCATTAGAAGTGCAAAAATCAATGAATTTGGAATTTATGAATTCCCCACCTCTATCACTCCTAACTCGAGTAATCCTATCATTCTTTTCTATCATAATACGATTGCAGATTTCGAGAAAAGAATCAAAAGTATCAGCTTTTTCTTTTAAGAAGGCTACCCAAGTATATCTAGAAAAATCATCAACCAACAAAAAATATACCATTTACCTCCCAGAGATGGTTGACGAGTTGGCCCCACCGACAAAAAAAAAAAACGAAAATAGTCTACATAAAACTATACAGCATTTAATCATAGAAAGATTAAAAACAAGGAAATATTTCACCTTTGCATACCCAAACCTTTTGAGTTTTGGAGTATGTTGGCAATGGTTGAGTAATTTTCCTTGACGAAGACGTCTTGTATGTTTGATCTTTTTCTTTTATCGTCGTCGTGTTTGAAGTACTCCAAGGTTCTTTTCCTTCAAATGATTTGCATTTGATTTCCGAGGAATCACCTTTTTGGTAGTCATTGCAAGAGGTGCTTGAGGTGTGCGTTTGTCTCCCGTCTTGCAATATCTCCTTATGTGCCCTGAAATGCCACAACGAAAACATACCTTGGTTCTTGTCGATTCCGAGGAAGATGTAGTAGGTTCGTTGTCGTTGCTTGTCGTGAACACCGATGTCGGAGGAGGAGATACCGACTGAGGCACAAATACTGTCCCACTCGAACTTGGAATGTCTCCAGTTTGAGTGTATCCGAGGCCGAACTTATTTCTTTGACCGAGACCAAGCAGTCTGTCCAACTTACTCCTTCCAGAAGAAAATCTCTTTAAGTCATCCTTTAGTTGGCGTATGGTCTCTGTCATTTCCAATTTTTCCTGTCGGGCCTCGCCGTAGAGCTTCAAGAAGTAATTCGCTTTGTTCACCATATCCATATAATTCTTCTCGAATTGCTCATTGGACTCTTGAAGGGAAACATTTGTCTTAATCAGATTATCCCTTTCCACTTCAAGATCGGTTGAGATAGAGGTTACTTTTTACTTCATCTTCAAGATCCTGCAATCTCTCTTTCAACCCCTTGTTTTGTTTAGCCAGTTTCTTTGAATCCCTCAAAAGCTTATGGTAGGCTAAAGCAAAATCTTCACCTTCCGAATCATCTGATTCATCGTCCGTTGCAATCTTTTCAACAGTGGAGTTGGACAGTGAGTCGGATGTACTTGCCATTAAGCACATGAAGGGAGAAGATGTAGTGGACGCGTGGAAAGCTGTCGCGTTGTCTTCTTCATCACTTGACGATGACTCATTTGACGTGGAGTTGTCATCCCAAGTGACGACTTGCATCGCTTTCTTCTTTGCCGGATTCTTGTTGGGACATTCCGTTGCAATGTGGCCGTAGCCTCGACATTTGAAACACTGAACTTGTCCCTCAGAACTTTTCTTATCCTTTGAGAAGTTCTCTTGCTTTCTTGACTTGTAGCTTGAAGAACCCTTGCCTTTCTTCGACTTTCCGAAGGATGGAGTTTTGCTTGAATTTCCCCTTCGAAAGTTGCGGCGAAACTTCCTTGTCAAGAGAGCGAGCTGCTTCTCAAAGTCCTCCATAGAAAGGTTCTCGTCGTCGTCCGAGGAGGATGAATCCGCGTCTTCTTCTTTAGTTGATTTCAATGCGTAACCTGAAGACTTAGAAGAGGATGCCTTTCCAGAAGAATAGTTAGTAGGAAATGTCATTTCATAAGTTTGTAAAGCACCTACTAATTCTTCTACACGCATTTCGTCCGGGTGTTTAATTGTTTCAATGGCTGCGACCTTCGGGCGAAATCGTTCAGGAAGAGTTCTTAGAATTTTTCTTACAACTTTAAATTCTGGAATCTTCTCTCCCAAGTTAGCACATGAGTTTACGATGTCTTGCAATCGTGTGTAATAGTCAGTGAAAGATTCATTCTCTGCCATAGAGATAGAGTCAAACTTGCTCGTAAGCATTTGCAGTTTCTGAATCTTCACAAGGTTAGTTCCCTCATGCGTAACTTGAAGAACATCCCAGATTTCTTTCGCAGTCTCACATGCCGAGACGCGAGAGAACTCAGTTTGTGACAAAGCATTAAATAGAGCATTAATTCCTTTGCCATTGTAAGAAGATAATCTATCTCTTCCTTGGTCCATTTCGACCTAGGTTTTAAGGTGCGAACATCATCTAAAATTTCAGTTGGATTAGACCATCCTAATTCAATTGATTGCCACACCCTTTCGTCGATGGAAATTAAAAAGCTTTCATCCGTACTTTCCAGTACGCATAATTTGTTCCATCAAAGAAAGGGGGTCGATTGATGTTTCCACCTTCAACCATTGTTTACAACCCTATTCCCGCTCTGATACCACTTGTTGGGTTTAGGTTAATAAGGATCTAAATAGGGGAAAAAACACCTAGAGGGGGGTGAATAGGTGTAAACAATAAACACTCAAAAAATCATTGCGCGATAAAACCCAATGCGGAAAAATAAAAGAACACACAAGATTTTTACGTGGAAAAACTCCAAACCGGAGTAAAAAACCACGGGACCGATAACACGGCGAAATCCACTAGAATTAACACACGTACAAGGTGATATAACGTACTCACAGACGACTCAACCTTTTACCATACGCTCCTAGTAGATCTTCCCGCTCGCTCCACGACGCTTCTCGAATCCACGATCCGCGCCCAACGCTGAATCCACAGCGTCCAACGTCGAGTCCACGACGTCCAACCGAATCCACGGTCTTCACCCAATGGCACGCTTCGAATCCACGAACGTACCTCGCTCCGAATCCACGAGAGCGGTTGCACCTTGAATCCACAAGGCCACGCGAGTCCACGCGCCGATTTGGGGTAAATCGTTGTTTGTTTGGGTGGTGATGATCCGCCGAATACTTAGATTAAAGATAGATCGGAAATACCATCTAAGTATTCATTGATTTGATTCTACTCAAAATGTGAGTATGGAAAACCTAGAATCAAATCAATCAATATAGATGAAGAAACATAGAATAAATCTATTGATTTCCTTTCTTCTCTATATGTGGATCTAGGCCGTATAAAATGATATTTGAAAATGACGGCTCTATTTCGGATGCCCTAGAAATGAATATAGGGTCTATTTATAGGTTAGAAACCCTAGGAAGAATATTCGGATCAAAAACAGCCTTTTCTGGAAAGTTTTACCGACGGCGATCCGGATTGGATTTGGCGATCCGGATTGCAGAAGCACAAAGACGATTTCCAGAAAATTGCCTGTTCGGGATCCGGATCATAGTCCCCGATCCGGATCGTTCATACAGTTTTACCAAACATCATGTTCGGGATCCGGATTGCAATTCCTGATCCGGATCGTTCAAGCAAACAGGTAAAACTAGTGTTCGGGATCCGGATCAGAGATGCTGCGATCCGGATTGAACCAGTGTATGAACGAACACCCTTCGGGATCCGGATTGAAAGCCACGATCCGGATCCTGAACATGTCCCATGTCCAGTTTTTGATGAATAAGCAAATAAAACCTCTTCCAGGTGTTTCTACACTATAAGAAGTATTCGGATCATCAAAATTCTTTAGTTAAACGTACCTGATCCTTTTGAATTCTTCTTTCTTGAGATTGAGGTATACGATCCGAAGTTTCTTCATCTTCAATCTTCAAGACATATTACATTCACGAAATACGCCAACTCAAATTCCGTAACACCCGATTCTTACATTTACAATCCGATTGCACCGCCGTTCTCCGTTCAACGAGCTCAACAACGTGATGACCTTCCCATCCGAAAATCCACTTACCTGTCAAATTCCATTTATTCACACTTCCCGGTGCAACCTGCACCCCGGATTCAAAAACAGGTTCTACCATTCCCTTAAGCCACAGTTCACCAATAACCCAGTGAAAACCACACCGAGGATCAAGTCCTCAAAAGGCTAAAAACAACACCCTCTTTAAATTTCGAAAAAGACCAATTTCATTCCAATAACCAAAATTCCATACGATTCCGAAATTCAAAAATTATTGTTATTACACCGGGTACAGGTGATCCGTATCTATATAAGCGGGATACGGAGATCTGAATATTGGCCGAATTACCCACCTGGTCTCGGTGCCAAAGGAGTTACAGATAATTTTCTCCACATGGGCATGGATGTCGGCGAGCCCTACTTGAGGAACTGGGGCCGCCAGTTGCGTCAGAGGTGGCGGCCCGTATTGGCCGGCCTAATTTTGAGCTGCCCCTGTGCCGGGACCTGCCCACCGTTCCTGCCCCTAGCCTGAGGCTGGACAAACGGTGGTGGGGGAGGCAGAGGAGTCCCCCAATAGTTCTCTGGTTGATGGCCGATGTTTTGCCCCATCGACCTTGCTCCCGTCTGGTATGGGGCTACTTGCGGCTGTACTGCCCCCAGTGGCGACACCGCTTGATAAGTAGCCTCCTGCAGTGCAACTCCTTATGGTTGCACTATCGGCATTGTCAGCGCCATCTAAATCGATTGCGTCAGCAATTCCTAGGGTAGTGTGGAGGCAAATCCTCCATTGTATGGCTCATTTCGGGTCAACACTTGCCCGATTTGAGCCACATTTTCATTCGAGGTCGTTACCGCGGCCAGCATTGAATCCAGGCGAGCGCCTTGTGCCTGGCTGCTTCTCTAGGGGGACATTTGTGTCCTCTTGATAGTTTCCAACATTCAGGCGATTTGCCCAAATAAATCAGATAGGGTCGCCTCCTGTGGTGCCGACCTCCTGCTGGTCTTGGAAATCTCTGGTAGCGTCGGTGGCGAGTTATTTACGTGTCCGGCGCTACTAGCTTGGTCGTTCCCCGAATGTCTGGGAACGATTCTGCTTCTGAGATTCAAGCCGTTGTCGTCTGGCATTTTATCGGTAGAAAAAAAAAAGGTACTAGTTTACCTGAGAGTCCCACCGGGCGTGCCAAAAAGATTGTCGAGGCCGAAATGTGATGCTGACCGTTGATCGGGTTCGGTCCGCGATTGGCCCGCAAGTTGAGCCTCTAAGTGTGATGCGCCGCGTGCCAAAGGGATCAAGCGATCGGGCCAAAGAGGGATCTACTCAGCCGGGTTCTTCTCAATCAAACTCTCACAGAGTTCGACCTAGAGAAGCCGAACTGGGGTTTGGAGATAAAGATTGACACGGCCTGAACAACCGATTTTGGAATTGTATTGCTCCAAGAAAGGTTACAAGGGAACGGTTATAAGTACGACTACTCCTAAGAAAAGTTGTAGATGCTGGTATAAAAGCTATCTAGGAAAGCGGTAAACTTAGTCTAGAAAAGTGGTAAATGCAGGTATTGAAAGGTATTGAAAAGGGTGGTCATTGGCTTACGAGGTTGCAGAGCCCCTTTTTTTCGATAGTTCGGTTATTTATATCCGTCTGAACCATGTGTATAACCGCCGATTTTAGTAATGAACGTGATCTAAGGGGAATCATCGCATATCTCTCAACAACTTCCTTTTGAGTCGATTTTCCTCAATGGGATAGCAGGTGTTTTCCGTCCATATTCATCCCCTAAACGGCGCGCCGAAGTGTGATCTTCGACGCTTTTCAATGCTGGGCGCCACTTGTCATTTCGGAATCAGTTACGAGATTCGCGCCCAGATCTCATACTCTTTCCTTCATGGGTCTTTCCATTTGCAGCTCGAGCTGCCGAGAGTTGACCTTGGTCTCGACTCTTTCGCCATTCGACTGAAGCGGTCTGATATTTGCCTTCGGCCGAGGTCAGTCCTGAATAAGACGATAACCCTTTTGTTGGTCGCTTCTCCTATCAGCTGATGCCTTTAGCCGATAGCGATCGCCACGTGTCGTACTCTCATGTGGCGATAATTTTTACTTCAACCGTTGAAAACACAAAAAAAAAAAAAAAAAAAACACAATTATTTATATACTTAAAAATAGAACATACAAACATTCACAATATATTACACAAACATTATCAAAACTATTCATATTACTCATATTCCATCAAAAACAAAGCTTTAATAATACTCGTTTTACCTTTCTAACCCTTACAACTATTGTAATACATATTTTATGAACATGATATATATATATATATATATATATATATATATATATATATATATATATATATATATATATATATATAGTAGGATAACTTTGAAGGAATATTTATAATATTTTTAAAATTTTGAGGGATATGTTTGTAATTTGTCCCTACAGTTTATAATGTAATTGTATATCAGCAGCATCCTACAAAATATCAAGGTTCCCACTTGAGCCAGCATGTTCGCAGTTTAAAAATAGATGAAACACACAGTGATTTTGCTATACACAATTACTTCTTCAATTGTTAACACAGTTACAATACAAAACGGTCTCAAAAAGTTCACCTAGTTAACACAAATAGCTTATTTTATTTAGGGATTATTCTTATCTCAGGATTTTACTTATTGGCAGTAATTCCGATCAAAAAGGTCACCTAATTGAATTAAATATTAATATATGCAACGTGATAGTGAGGTTAAGTAATTTCTTCTACATATTTTTAGTCACGTCAACATGACGTAAACCCACCTAAAATCCACTTGTTGATTGATCTCGGCTTGTATTCTAGAAAGAAAATTTGGAATTGTACTCAAACTTTCACTAGATGCTTTCAAATGGTAAATAAAAATTGATACTTAATTATACACACTAAATAAAATATATATTTTATTTTTTATTTATTTTATAATAAAGTAAATTTTATTAGTCATGTTAATATAATTAGTAAAAAACAATTAATTTTGAATGGATGGAGATAAATAGGATATATGTATATCATCCATCTCAAATAGAGTGTATGAATAATATATTGCTCATGATAAATTATCTAATTAGTACTCTCCCAACTTTGAGCAAAGTTTTTTTTGGTTCTAAAACTATCGGACAATAATAATTTATAAACTCTTAAAAAAAATTTATTTTAATGTGTATATATTATATATATTATTAGAGAATAATTTATGTTTTATATTAAGTGCCCCCTACGTATTTTAGTATATATATTTTGAAAAATACTTTTTATACATCGCTAAAAAGATAAGTGAAATATGTATCATATATTTCAAAATGAAATATATGAATAGCATTCTTTTTATTTATAAATTAAGCTTAAACATCAAAAATTTCATGATCAAAATGAACTCCGCTCGAAATTCGGAACAAGTAGTGCAATTTACGCGTCTGTATATCATCCACACAATTCTAAATATCTCATCATATTAGACACATAACCCAAAGTAACACAAGATCCTAGGATGATGCAAGCTTAGATTATTAGATGAAATGTCCATTTCAAATACTGTGAATTTCACCACTAGTCCCTTGAAATCCTAGTCAGGTTTCATATTACTTTTCGAATTTTAATTTGAAATTTAAGTTTCCAAGCTTTCAAATTATTAGTCCTATTTTAAGAGAAGAAATTTTTTAATCTCATAGTTTGTATATATATATATATATATATATATATATATATATATATATATATCAATTCATGCACCATAAATTCGTCAGCTCTATATTTCATACATAATCTTAATTAATCAATTGATTTAAATTTTAAATATTGGAAAGTTACAACCTTACTGACGGTAGGATTTGAATACCAGATAAAATTAAGATTAATGATTAGTAGAATATTGTTTGTGAATATAGAGATTTACACCAGTATATGAAGGTAAAACAATATTTTTTTGCTATGAGTAAAAGAGAATTGGGGCTACACTAGAATAGTTTTTAATTAAGAGTTTAGGGTCTAAAATGAAAAACCTACAAGTTAGTTTGAAGACTACGTACATTTCAAACATCTGAGCTAACAAGTAAGCACATCTTGTTAAGAGTCTTACATGCATGTACATATATCTACATCTATCACTTTATGTTGATTACAAATATTCATGGCTTAGACAAAGTGAATTACATATATATGTCTCAAAGATATCAACATCTTGCTTCATATAAAATATCTTATACTAGTATTATATTATATTCCCGTTTCGACCGACACGGAACTCAAAGCACTGCACAATGACAAGTGAGTCTCGACTTTGTGGAAAATACCATTATATATATATATATATATATATATAGAGAGAGAGAGAGAGAGAGAGAGAGAGAGAGAGAGAGAGAGAGAGAGAGAGAGAGAGAGAATAGATTGGTGGGGATTATAAGCCACCTCTAAGTGATTAATTTAAGCGATACGAATCTTAGGATGATGTATCCATCACTAGCTACATTACTGTACACTTGTTGACTCACTAATCCTAGCTAGTTAGTAGATTAACTAATTAAATATCGACTAGCCATATTATCTATATATATATATATATATATATATATATATATATATATATATATATATTGTATTTGTTTTGTAGACATAAAGGCATTCCCCTCTATCTTCTATATATAGTTCTATAAATTATAATGACTAGTTGCATAATAATCACATTTAATTGTTACGTATAATGACCGGCCTATTCTTCTTTAAGCCCTGCGTATATATTTATATATTTATACTAAGTCTACTACAACAGAAACTTGTGATACGTAGGTCAAATCCTAGGAGTCATGGAACTCTCCTTAAAAGAGGGATTGAATGTCGTTTATCTGGTCAATATTTTCAATTCTGATCATCAATTAACCACTTCTTTCTTAATTTATAATTTTTTTCAAAAAATAAATAGATAAAAATTATTGAAATTAAATGTTACTTTTTGAACAAACTACGTACGTAACGTACATCCAACAATGGATTTAAAGAGAAAAAAATTAAATGTCGGACTCACAACTATTTAAGTAGTGAGGTACATACCCGCAGGATGGAGGATTTAAGGGATCATTAAGTTCAATCGAGCCTGAACAGGCAGGCAGATTCTAGATTACCAGTTTAATTAGCTAGGGGGCTCATGCTTCTCAGGGGTTCTAATTAAGACAGCTTGGAAAGTCAATTAAAGATCGTCCTTTTGATTTTTCTTTTCTAAAATAGAAATAAAAAAGGATTGTGCTGTGAAATGGAAAGTACTAGCGAAACACAGTGCACAAGATATAATTAAAGAACCACTACATGTAGGAGTAGTAAATAGGAAAGGAATTTTCCAATATATATATATATATATATATATATATATATATATAGTGCATTTTAATTTGACACAACAAACTCATATATGGATGCATGATAGTGCAAGGTACACCAAAAAGCAAGCAAAAAATCTCTATCTCCAGTGACCAATTAATTCGGTCTGTAACCCAAGCGGCACTTTTGCCTCCAAACACCTGACATCCAATCACTTAGGCTAATTTACATAAACACCCCTATATATATCATCTCTTATATATCACCCTCCTTGATTTTCAAAATGGGCAGAAAATTCCTTTCAAGTAACACATTTTGTTGTCACAACCCCTTCCGCAATTTTACTATCCGGAAGGTGGTTGAAAATTCTATATTTGGTTCGGAGGCAATTTTTTTAGAAATAATTTTTTTATTTTTCTAATTTCAAGCTATTTAATTTGGGATAAATAGAAATAAGCATATAATTGTGTTTGACCTAAAATTCTTATATTTATGAAAATAATTAAAATTATATTTTATATTTATTCCTTGGATACCAGGAAATAATTAAAATATATATAGTTAATTAATTAACAATTAAAGATAATAAATGATAGCCCTTATATATTTAACATATTTATTATTTCATATTTTCAATAACAGTATTTTCGAATCGATAATCAACACCGTTAAATTTTATTGGCGTCTTATAAAATTTTAAAAATTAATTTTTATAATTGTTTGACATATATTATTTACTTAGTGATTAAGTGGTCTCAAATATATATATCTTAGTTAAGCTGTTAAAATTTGTTAAATTTATAGTCACTTAAACAATATATAAATGATGTTGAATATTTACAAAATTTGGTTATTGATACTCCGATGCCCCATCATTAAAATGATGTAAAAGTACCAAGAGATTGCTATTTTAGAAATATTATGGCTCAACTAAATATAATTATAATAATAATAGCAACAGTAGTTGTTGTAGTTGTTTTGTTATTATTATTATGGAATAATTGACTGTGTAACCCTGAAATCTGAAGAAATATCTGATTTACTCCTCTTATTTTTTTCTTTCCAATATACCCTTCATACGTTCCACCGTTATTAAAAATACCCCTACCGTTTTCCTTTGTTAAGTTAACTAGGGTTAAACTAGAGTTAAATAATAATCGGAGTTGAAAACTATCAGATATACCTATTTTGCCCGGATTTAAGGTTTAGGGTTTAGAATTTTTTAGGGTTTTAGGGTTTAGGGTTTTAGGGTTTAGGGTTTAGAGTTTTTTAGGGTTCTAGGGTTTAGGGTTTAGGGTTTTAGGGTTTAGGGTTTAGAGTTTTTTAGGGTTTTAGGGTTTAGGGTTTAGGGTTTAGGGTTTTAGGGTTTAGGGGTTTAGGGTTTTAGGGTTTAGGGTTTAGGGTTTAGGGTATATTTGAAAGGGCAAAATAGTAATTACATACAGATAACGGCAGTTTCAAACGGTACACTAACAGAGTTTAACTTTAGGGGTATTTTGGAAAGAAGTTGGAACGTAAGAAGGGTAGTTTTAATATTAGCCTTCTAAGAGGGGTAAATCTGAAAACAGAAAAATTTTTAGAGGTATATAGAAAATTGCCCCTATTATTATTATCATCATCATCATAATTAATAATAATAATAATAATAATAATAATAATAATAATATTTTTATTATTATTATTACTACTATTGATGTTGTTGTTATTATTATATTATTATATAATATTGCATGATATTTTAATATATCTAAATATGTAATATATAAATATAACTAGACTTTTTTATTACTTTAATTATTTTTAATAAGCTGAAAAATAGCTCAATTCCTAAAGATGGGTGGAAAAATAATGATTTATTCTGGGTAAGATTTGACGGGAATAACTTTTCTAGACATATAAATATATACTTGATTTTTCAAATAATATATTAGGATTTTTTTAATGTTTTACGAATGATAAAATTACTGAATAGGGTTCTTAATTATGATGGTGAAAACCAAAATTGAGGATTGTATATATATTTTGAAAACCTAAGATGGTAAAATACAGAGCATAATCATATATTCAAAGTGATTTTCTGCAATTAATTAACCGTTGGCAATTAAAACACTCTTCCGGATAGGGATGTCAACGGATCGGATTCAGGACAGTTTTTTAAAAATCTGAATCCGAATCCGACTACATACCCGAAATGCGAATCCAAATTCAAATCTGACGAATTTTAAATATTTATATTCAAATCCAAATCCGATCAAAAATTTAAAATTCGAACCGAAATCCTAGTCGGAAATAATTATTTTTTTTTCTCTTTATAATATTTCAAAACATACTACATTAAATCTAAATTTTTAAAATATAAATTTAAATATAATATCAAATATTTATATACACATATATTATATAACGTAAAATCAATTCGGGTTCAGTTCGGATCGAGTACGGTCAAAATTCATATCCGAATTCAAATTCGTCGGGTTTTCGTTTTTTATATCCGTATCCGAATTCATATTCGTTTAATATCGAATAAATTCATTCCGTTCTGATTCGAATTTGAATAAAATTTTAAATATTCGTACCCATTGACATCCCTATTTTCGAAGTTCCTTTTATGCTTATGTGTGAGATTAATTATGTCTAGTTAACTCTCACAATACCCAAAATATTTACATATCTCACTAAGTTTATGATTCAATCATCTTTTTTTTTCATTAGATTCCAATCATTATTTTTTGGCTAAATTACAGAAAACTCCCCTCTAATATCCCGCTTTTCCACTTTACCCCCCTGTCTTTTAAAAGTCGACAACCTGCCCCCTCGTAATTACCGAAATATGCATTTACCCCCCTGCCAGATATGAAAGTCCATCCATGAGCCTCTAATGGATGCATTTACCCTTTCCCCCTGCCAGATATGAATTGGTTTCTTACCAATTTGTTACAAGCAATTGGCTCATTAGAGACTCATGGATGGACTTTCATATCTGGCACGGGGGTAAATGCATATTTCGGTAATTACGAGGGGGGCAGGTTGTCGACTTTTAAAAGACAGGGGGTAAAGTGGAAAAGTGGAATATTAGAGGAGTTTTTTTGTAATTTAGCCTTATTTTTTAGCTGGATATTAACTATGAGAAACTAAAAAGCTACATCATTACAAAACTAACACAATGTTCAAATCCAATTCATCTTTTATTTAAAAATAGATTCCAATTCTATATTATCTTTTACTTCAATTTTCAATATCCTTAAGACTTGTTTGATTCACAGTTTATAATATTCTAATAATTTTTTAAATTATTTATTAAAAATATTTAAATTATTATATTCAACTAAAATTAGATAGTGTTGAAAAAAGTGTTACTGAAGTAGTATAACTATTGTACATTTATTGACTGTCCCTAGCGCAAGTGGCAAAGAACTCGGTGGTTGATACCGAGGTCCGAGTTCGAAGCCTAATTGCTTCACATTTCCAACTAAATTTATTTTAAAATAAACAAAGTATGCTACTTTTCTTTCAAAAAAATTATTACATATTTCCAACTGAAGGGAATAGTGCTCAATTATCATGGATTAGTAGGTATTTTTATTTTTATACTTGATAAAAATGATTAGTAGTCTATTAATTAATAAGAATATACTAGTGTTTAATTAATAACATCCCAACCCAAAAAGTTTGATAATTAATTTAGTAAAAACACTTTCTATACAAATATAAAATATATAATATTCTAAATATATTATAAAATTTTGAACCAAACAACTTTTTATTTTTAACTTCAAGACCATAAAATAATTTAATAATGATGATCTAATAGCGAAGATTAAATTATAGAAAAATGTGAACAATCGTTTACGTTTTTTTTTTTTTTTTTTTTTTTTTTTTTTTTTTTTTTTTTTTTTTTTTTACATTTAGCTCCCTAAACAATTTTATTTTTAAAAATAATTCTACAAAAATTAAATATACAAAAATAGTTCTATGTCTGTCACGCGGGCGCCACGTGTGCGCCACACGGGCGGACTGGAGTTAAATTAAACACGATAAATGGTTCACCGTATTCACCGTGTTCAACATTTTTATTTAGATGGTTAGGTTGTTAGAATTTTTTAGATTGTTAGAATTGGATAATATTTGATTGTTAGAATTTTATTGGTAGGTTGTTGAAATTTTTTAAATTGTTAGAATTGTATCTAATTTGTTAAAATTTTTATGTAATTATTAGAATTATATATGATTAAAAAATATGATACAATCTAAAAAATTTCAACAACCTACTAATAAAATTCTAATAATCAAATATTATTTAATTCTAATAATCTAAAAAATTCTAACAATCTAACCACGATGTTGTCTTAAATAGAAACGTTGAACACAGTGAATTCACCGTGTTTGAACACGGTAAATCATGTTGGATTTTATATGGTTTTATAAAGTAATTTCAAACTTATTTTGGTCTTTAGGCTTTTCTAGACGGCCCAATAACCATGGACTTTGCCTTGGGAGCCCAAACTCATTCCCCTCTACATGTGATGTTTAGTCCCACATTGGGAACTCATCACATGTAGAAGGAGTTTATATACTCCTTCATTTTGGCATGTGTTGGTCAGAAGAAAATGAGAGCAAAGGCTTCTCCTAAACACACACGAGCACGAGCCGGATCGGGCAGCGCGCGCGGGACGGTTCTTTTTTATTTTATTTTTTTCTTTTTTGTTTGTCTTAACACCTATCTTAGGAAGTACCATTTCGCTCTACCAAGAGCCTTCCTTGGGAAATGTCTGGTGGGTTGCCCAAGAAGCTAGCCGTTGGACCTTGTCCCCTGTAGGCTCTCTCTTTGGGCTTTATATATAGAGCAAGAGAAGTTGATTAAGGCATAAGCTACAGTATACTCTACTCTAATTTACAGTGTTATACTACACTGAGATTTACATTTTGCTATTCTTTTTTTGAATTCGAGTTTTTCTACTTCGAGTGTTATTCTTGCTGGATCTCTGAAAGTCGTTAGGTTCGCTCCGCACCATTTTGGAGTCGTGCCGACGGGATGGATCGTGATTGTTGTATCGCTAAGGGTGATTGCAAGAGCCTCGCACGTGGAGGAACAATCATACTTTTAGGACAATGCTTGTCACGCCCCGGGGTCGAAACTGCGACCCGGGCTCGCCAACAGATCCGCCATCTGTACGGAAACTGCCGTACAGACGAAGCGTCTGACCTGCAGAAAGAATCATCTACAGTAAACAGATATCAGAGAGCTGAAAGTAAACTACTAAAAACTGCAATCCGAACACTGTACAACTGAAATAATACAATATCCATCTCCCAAATACGATCGTATACAAAGTCCTCTGATACAAAACTCAAAAGGGAGGTATCTCCAATAAATACATCAGTGTACAAACTCTCGATACAAGAATATCCTCACTACAACAGTCTCTCAAACTGTAAAAGTAAAATACAACTCTATACCTCACAACAAAGGTCTCTCAACAGAGGAAGAAGAAGTAAACTAATCAACTGAAGCTCTCCTCTGAAGGGGGTACCGCTACACTCCAACGACGGGTAGGGAACTAGCTCGCGACTCCCTCGCCTCGGTCAGAAGGATCAGCAACAGGAGCACAGGAACAGAAGAAGAAGTCCCTGGGGAAAAGACACCACGACGGGTGTGAGAACTACTTCCCACAGTAGTTCTCAGTGGGTGCCGTCAACAAGTCCAACGGTCTGCCCACCAAGTCTACCAGAGGTAAAAGATAACAGGCAAGAAATCTGAACAAGAAAAGCTGGAACTACTCTACAGCTACCATGCCTCTATCTAGATACTCAAAAGTGGAACAGATGAAAGTAAATGAGACCACTCGCACCCAAGGTGCTCAATCGACCCAATCGAACTGACTGCCTCAAAGGTCCAGTCAAGCCTGCGCCTGTCGACTAGGAACGCACCTGCCCACTACCACACATCCACATGAGGACGGGATTTACGTGGGGCGTCCTGTCCGACTAACTCATCCCTCGCGCAAAACTGCCTCAACAGGCCAACCATCGCATCCACAGCGGCATCTCAGGGGGCGCGGCTCAACTGAGGAAAACGGCGCGGCATAGAGTAATCAAACATTGGCATATGCAGGCTAGTCAAAATCCACGCTCACTCACAGAACGGTAGGACTCAAGATCCCCAAATATCTCGCACAACAGTCGGAGCACTCTCGACGACTCAGCTGATCGGCTAACTCGAAACACGAGACACTAGCCTCTCCAACAGCTCGCAGCACAAAGCACACTGGCTGGAGATACTCCACAGCCAGGAACGACCCACAACTCAGGGTAACAAAACAGGTCGGACAACACTCAACGACCTGGGACCACCGTCAACCCCAACGGTTCCCAACAAGACGGACCGGAAGATACTCGACGGCCCGGGACTACCGTCTACTCAACGGCTCCCTCCCACGACAGCAAAAAGGGAAACAAGACCTCTCGGGACTACCGTTTACCCAAACGGCTCCCCGCACAGATAAGCAACCCGCTACAACTACCAGACTCCACTCTGCTCCCAAGCAAGAGTGCAAAAGCATCCCACACTAAAAGCAAGTCCCGACCTCTCGGCCCACTACCCGGGCGAGAAAACACTATGTCCAGGGATGAAAGAACAGTGTGGATGTCTAAGCATAAATAACCCTAGCCCAAGTGAGGGTTTTCTACTGGTCTGGTTACACATGCAACATATGACGGGGGTGCTAGGTCAAGTTCCAAGATAACTATATTAACAGATAATAAAAGGAATAACAATTCCTACAATCTAGCATGCTACACAATGAAATAACTATCATGCATAGTCCTACATCAGTAGAAATACTGTACAGTCCATAAAACTTGGAGATAAGGCCACCCACCTCGATTTGCCACCAATTGCTCGTAGACACTTGCAATTGGCCTCCACGCGATCCGCACGCAAACGGGGCACGCCGCCGGAGTCCGCACGCAAAACGGAGCACGCCGCCGGAGTCCGCACGCAAAACGGAGCACGCCGCCGGAGTCCGCACCAGAAACGGAGTCTGCACATAAAACGGTGCACGGTGTCAGGATCCGCACGCAAAACGGAGTCCGCACGCAAAACGGTGCACGGTGCCGGAGTCCGCACGCAAAACGGTGCACGGTGCCAGGATCCGCACGCAAAACGGGGTCCGCACGCAAAACGGTGCACAGTGCCGGAGTCCGCACGCAAAACGGTGCACGGTGCCAGGATCCGCACGCAAAACGGGGTCCGCACGCAAAACGGTGCACAGTGCCGGAGTCCGCACGCAAAACGGTGCACGGTGCCAGGATCCGCACGCAAAACGGGGTCCGCACGCAAAACGGTGCACAGTGCCGGAGTCCGCACGCAAAACGGTGCACGGTGCCAGGATCCACCCGCAAAACGGGGTCCGCACGCAAAACGGTGCACAGTGCCGGAGTCCGCACGCAAAACGGTGCACGGTGCCAGGATCCGCCCGCAAAACGGGGTCCGCACGCAAAACGGTGCACAGTGCCGGAGTCCGCACGCAAAACGGTGCACGGTGGGGTAATTTACAGTCTAAAAGACGCTCCAAAAACTGTACAAAAATACAGAAAAACCAACACACGGGACCTACACGTTTGCGCCGCCGTCGCCGAACGCTCCGCCGGGCGACCTCGCACGCAAAACGAGGTCCACGACGCGCCGCCGCACCTCCCACTCCTCCTCACTCCCTCTCTCTCGCTCGGGTGAAGAAGAAGAAAAGAAAAGGAGGATGAAGGCTTGCGGGGAGAAGAAAGAAGAAGAAGAAGAAAAAGGGGAAAGGGTGGTCCACGGAACCCGGTCCACGGAGCCGGTCCACCGTCGCACCAATGGGAAGCCCAACCGCCGGTCCACACACAGGGGCGCGTGCACCAGGCCACGCGCGCCCCCGCCCGCCACGCGCCGCGCCGCGCGCCACGCGGCGCGCGGTCGCGCGCCACACGGGCGCGTTGACACCGCGCCCCGCGCAGGCGCGGGACACGCGCGCGCCACACGGGCGCGCCCCCCGCGCCCGTGCGGGCGCCAACGGGGGCCGCCACGTGGCGGCCCCTGCTTGACCGCGCAGGCGCGCGTTCCCCATGCGCGCCAGCTGCGCGCTCCGTACAGCGCGCCGCCGCCTCGAGCCGCCTCGGGATCCGTGACGTCGCCTCGATTTTCGTGCCGCTTGCCTCGAAAAACGCGCACTTCATCCGGGCTCCAAAACCAACAAATAAATAGTCCATTCTTAGCGATTTCGCGCGCTGAATCCAAAAACGATGTCCGTTTCTCCAAATTCTCACCCGAAAATTTGCCGAATGCCCACTCGATCCGATTTTCCGCGCCGGGTCCATTTTTAAAGTCCGATTTGCCAAATTCCAACTCTAAAAATTCCCGAAGGCGACCGGAGAGGTAAACCTTTATCCGGACTTCACCCGGAGTCCAATTTTGACATCTGAATCGCGCGAAATCACTTCTAAACACCCGACGGGTCCTCCAATTCCCACGGGGTCTCAAATTAAGCCCGAAGTCCACCACGTGTGTCCAAATTGCGCGCAAACACCAACGACACATCCCGCAGGCCTCCAGTGATGCAACTAAATCCCAAATTGCATCACAAATCCATTTCTTGGGCCCGACACGCGCACAAACACTCCCAACGGCCACTAAAAGCTGCCCAACAACCAGCAACTCCTACGCCGGGGATTCCGGGACCTCACATCCTCCCCCACTAAAAGAAAGTTTCGTCCTCGAAACTAGATCAAGCCCATCAGGAGTCAAGAATACCACGGCTAGGTATCTAACAATACGCCTCCAGCTCCCCAAACCCCACTCGCTCCTCGTGATTACACCGCAACAACAACAAGTACGGTATGACCCGTTGTGCAATTCTCTCATCTCTCGAGCCAGAATTTGCAACGGGCGTCCCTCGTACTCCAACAATCACGGATCTCAAAGGGGCAAGTAAATCACGGGCGAGGAAAAACACATCACTACTGAGCTGAGACGTGGAAAACCAAAGGGCTCCTCGAAAAGGCTGGGGGAAACGGGAAAAACCACTAATTCAACACGCACCAAACTACATCATGGTGCCAACCTCAACAAGGCGACCCGAAGCATACCCGCACATCCATCCAATAAGGAAGGGAAACCAATAAGTTGGGGTCTTCACTCGGTTACTTCCGATCCGAAACACCCGAGTGGACTACACAACTGCAGGCTACCCTCAAAAGGGATCCTCAAAAGGCACAATCTCGTGCCACAGTTGGTCGCTCAACAAGCTATCATAACCCCAACAGACCCGCGGGTCGAAGTCGAGCCCTCAACTACAAGAACACCCTGACGGGATCCAAACCGTCGGTGAACGGGACTGAAAACTGGCTCGCAAGGCGATCATAAAGCTGATGCCCAAACTCGCGATCAAAAGTCCGAAACATCCCCAAAACTCTCACCGTTGTGTACCTACAACGTGGCATCACTGCCGTGCACCCACGGCGTGGCATCACTGCCGTGCACCAACGGCGTGGCATCACTGCCGTGCACCAACGGCGTGGCATCACCACCGTGTATCAACGGTGTGGCATCACCACCGTGTATCAACGGTGTGGCATCACTGCCGTGCACCAACGGCGTGGCATCACTGCCGTGCACCAACGGCGTGGCATCACTGCCGTGCACCAACGGCGTGGCATCACCACCGTGTATCAACGGTGTGGCATCACCACCGTGTATCAACGGTGTGGCATCACTGCCGTGCACCAACGGCGTGGCATCACTGCCGTGCACCAACGGCGTGGCATCATCACCGTGTATCAACGGTGTGGCATCACCACCGTGTATCAACGGTGTGGCATCACTCAAGCATCAAGGCCTCAGATCCTCACAGTCCTATACCCTCGAAACTCCGGAGCTGAGGAAAGGCCAAAGGATCAATAGGCAAAAACCAGGGCCCCAACTGCACAGGGCAGGACCAACAACGCTCATCTATGTGCAACACATGATCAGGTATCTGAACCTCACGAGCACAAGCTAAGGGTCCTATCTCCAGCCCATACAACAATGCAAATGCCCTAGCACACTCACAGCTATGTCGGAGAACTCTCAACGACTCAACTCACAACAACACCCCACTCATAGGCAAGAAGAACCGACTGACGCGGCAAGGATCCGAAAATCCCGATAGACCGGTGCCTAGAACCCCAATCAAACAAGAACCGACTCTAGGCTCAGTCTATCGAAGTTTTCGCTCCTTTACCGTCCAGAAATTCGGTCCCTCTCGTTTACAGTGGGAATCTATCTCAACATGCAACTCACGGCTGGAGACGCTCCACAGCCGGATCCGCGAAGGGTCCGAAAACCCCGGGAGACCAAAACCTGTGTCCCCACGCAAGAAGACACAGTCATCCCGCTGCTGCTGATACACCGGCTGTGGAGAACCTCCTGGTCTCTGTCTCCTTTGAGACTCACGACCCTCAGACTGGGATGGTGGCGGCCCCGGGGGTCTCGATCTATTCGACTGTCCAAACACAGGCGGCACTGGATGCCTCTCTCCGGAGCTGGTCCCTAGCGCTACGTCTAACGTTGGCACCCGCCGAGAATACACCAAGTGATAGATATCCCAAGGCAGTCTATTCTCGACTAGCTCAACCTCCTGGGCCTCGCCCAGGCGACATGAGGTACACCATGCAACAAGCGCAAAACTCGCGAACATACTCCAAAAGAGGTCGACTCCCCTGCTGCAGGAGTCTAAGATCCCCTTCCAGTTTCTGCTTACACTGTCAGGAAAATTGGCCCTGAGCAGCAAAGCACGAAACTGGTTCCAAGTCAACAACTGCGCTCCCGGTAGTTCAACAGGATGAACTCGACGCCACCAAATCTCGGCGTCCTGTCAGATAATCTCAATCTCAGTAAAGCAACCACCTGGTAACTCGACCAGGGCATGTACCCACCTGGTAACTCGGCCAGGGTATGTACCAATCTGGTAGCTCGGCCAGTGGAAAGTGTCCTCCTGGTAACTCGGCCAGGACATGTGTCCACCTGGTAACTCAGCCAGGGCAATGTATCCATCTGGTAGCTCGGCCAGTGGAAAGTGTCCTCCTGGTAACTCGGCCAGGACATATGTCCACCTGGTAACTCAGCCAGGGGCAATGTATCCATCTGGTAGCTCGGCCAGTGGAAAGTGTCCTCCTGGTAACTCGGCCAGGACATGTGTCCACCTGGTAACTCAGCCAGGGCAATGTATCCTCTGGTAGCTCGGCCAGGGAAAGTGTCCTCCTGGTAACTCGGCCAGGAAATGTGTCCACCTGGTAACTCAGCCAGGGGCAATGTATCCATCTGGTAACTCGGCCAGGGAAAATGTCCTCCTGGTAACTCGGCCAGGAAAATGTCCTCCTGGTAACTCAGCCAGGGAAAATGTATCCTCTGGTAACTCAGCCAGGGAAAGTGTCCTCCTGGTAACTCAGCCAGGGAAAATACCCTCCTGGTAACTCAGCCAGGGAAAATATCCTCCTGGTAACTCAGCCAGGGAAATACCCTCCTGGTAACTCAGCCAGGGAAAATACCCTCCTGGTAACTCAGCCAGGGAAAATACCCTCCTGGTAACCCAGCCAGGAAAAATATCCTCCTGGTAACTCAGCCAGGGAAAATACCCTCCTGGTAACTCAGCCAGGGAAAATACCCTCCTGGTAACTCAGCCAGGGAAAATACCCACACAGCTGGGATCGCCGTCACTCCAAACGGCTCCCACAACAACGCCCCACTCAATAGGCGAGAAGAACCGACTGACACGGCAAAGATCCGAAAATCCCGATAGACCGGTGCCTAGAACCCCAATCAAACAAGAACAGACTCTAGGCTCAGCCTATCGAAGTTCTCGATCCTTTACCGTTCAGGGATTCAGCCCTTCTCGGTTAAAGTGGGGAACTAACACAACACACAAACTCCTGGGTCTCGCACTGCTCTGATAGCTCCGTCTCCCGCTGCGGGTACTCATCAGGTGCGGGGTGTGTCCTATCACAACATGACGTCACAGGGGTATCGCAATCCGCTGCACAATAACAAACGTCAGGACACAACAACCATACGACCCAATCCAGCGAAAGTCTAAGGCATGTCATCCATTCCATAGCATCATGTTGTTCGGCAGCCAACATAATCGCTTAGGAAAATAAACATGCCAATCTCTCATCCCGTCTCTTGGGAGAGGTAAAAACTCAATCAGGACTCTCGCTAAAAGTCACGACTCTCACGTAGTCATCCTAATATCCAACCACAAGCCTAGGGTTTCTAAGTCCACCACGACCTACAACCTAGGCTCTGATACCACTCTAATCTGTCACGCCCCGGGGACGAAACTGCGACCCGGGCTCGCCAACAGATCCGCCATCTGTACGGAAACTGCCGTACAGACGAAGCGTCTAACCTGCAGAAAGAAACATCTACAGTAAACAGATATCAGAGAGCTGAAAGTAAACTACTAAAAACTGAAATCCAAACACTGTACAACTGAAAATAATACAATATCCATCTCCCAAATACGATCGTATACAAAGTCCTCTGATACAAAACTCAAAAGGGAGGTATCTCCAATAAATACATCAGTGTACAAACTCTCGATACAAGAATATCCTCACTACAACAGTCTCTCAAACTGTAAAAGTAAAATACAACTCTATACCTCACTACAAAGGTCTCTCAACAGAGGAAGAAGAAGTAAACTATCAACTGAAGCTCTCCTCTGAAGGGGTACCGCTACACTCCAACGACGGGTAGGGAACTAGCTCGCGACTCCCTCGCCTCGGTCAGAAGGATCAGCAACAGGAGCACAGGAACAGAAGAAGAAGTCCCTGGGGAAAAGACACCACGACGGGTGTGAGAACTACTTCCCACAGTAGTTCTCAGTGGGTGCCGTCAACAAGTCCAACGGTCTGCCCACCAAGTCTACCAGAGGTAAAAGATAACAGGCAAAGAAATCTGAACAAGAAAAGCTGGAACTACTCTACAGCTACCATGCCTCTATCTAGACACTCAAAAGTGGAACAGATGAAAGTAAATGAGACCACTCGCACCCAAGGTGCTCAATCGACCCAATCGAACTGACTACCTCAAAGGTCCAGTCAAGCCTGCGCCTGTCGACTAGGAACGCTCCTGCCCACTACCACACATCCACATGAGGACGGGATTTACGTGGGGCGTCCTGTCCGACTAACTCATCCCTCGCGCAAAACTGCCTCAACAGGCCAACCATCGCATCCACAGCGGCATCTCAGGGGGCGCGGCCCCAACTGAGGAAAACGGCGCGGCATAGAGTAATCAAACATTGGCATATGCAGGCTAGTCAAAATCCACGCTCACTCACAGAACGGTAGGACTCAAGATCCCCAAATATCTCGCACAACAGTCGGAGCACTCTCGACGACTCAGCTGATCGGCTAACTCGAAACACGAGACACTAGCCTCTCCAACAGCTCGCAGCACAAAGCACACTGGCTGGAGATACTCCACAGCCAGGAACGACCCACAACTCAGGGTAACAAAACAGGTCGGACAACACTCAACGACCTGGGACCACCGTCAACCCCAACGGTTCCCAACAAGACGGACCGGAAGATACTCGACGGCCCGGGACTACCGTCTACTCAACGGCTCCCTCCCACGACAGCACAAAAGGGAAACAAGACCTCTCGGGACTACCGTTTACCCAAACGGCTCCCCGCACAGATAAGCAACCCGCTACAACTACCAGACTCCACTCTGCTCCCAAGCAAGAGTGCAAAAGCATCCCACACTAAAAGCAAGTCCCGACCTCTCGGCCCACTACCCGGGCGAGAAAACACTATGTCCAGGGATGAAGAACAGTGTGGATGTCTAAGCATAAATAACCCTAGCCCAAGTGAGGGTTTTCTACTGGTCTGGTTACACATGCAACATATGACGGGGGTGCTAGGTCAAGTTCCAAGATAACTATATTAACAGATAATAAAAGGAATAACAATTCCTACAATCTAGCATGCTACACAATGAAATAACTATCATGCATAGTCCTACATCAGTAGAAATACTGTACAGTCCATAAAGCTTGGAGATAAGGCCACCCACCTCGATTTGCCACCAATTGCTCGTAGACACTTGCAATTGGCCTCCACGCGATCCGCACGCAAACGGGGCACGCCGCCGGAGTCCGCACGCAAAACGGAGCACGCCGCCGGAGTCCGCACGCAAAACGGAGCACGCCGCCGGAGTCCGCACCAGAAACGGAGTCTGCACATAACACGGTGCACGGTGTCAAGATCCGCACGCAAAACGGAGTCCGCACGCAAAACGGTGCACGTGCCGGAGTCCGCACGCAAAACGGTGCACGGTGCCAGGATCCGCGCAAAACGGGGTCCGCACGCAAAACGGTGCACAGTGCCGGAGTCCGCACGCAAAACGGTGCACGGTGCCAGGATCCACTCGCAAAACGAGATCCGCACGCAAAACGGTGCACAGTGCCGGAGTCCGCACGCAAAACGGTGCACGGTGCCAGGATCCACCCGCAAAACGGGTCCGCACGCAAAACGGTGCACAGTGCCGGAGTCCGCACGCAAAACGGTGCACGGTGCCAGGATCCACCCGCAAAACGGGGTCCGCACGCAAAACGGTGCACAGTGCCGGAGTCCGCACGCAAAACGGTGCACGATGCCAGGATCCACTCGCAAAACGGGGTCCGCACGCAAAACGGTGCACAGTGCCGGAGTCCGCACGCAAAACGGTGCACGGTGCCAGGATCCACCCGCAAAACGGGGTCCGCACGCAAAACGGTGCACAGTGCCGGAGTCCGCACGCAAAATGGTGCACGGTGGGGGTAATTACAGTCTAAAAGTACGCTCCAAAAACTGTACAAAAATAAAGAAAAACCAACACACGGGACCTACATGTTTGCGCCGCCGTCGCCGAACTGCTCCGCCGGGCGACCTCGCACGCAAAACGAGGTCCACGACGCGCCGCCGCACCTCCCAAAATCTCCTCCTCACTCCCTCTCTCGCTCGGGTGAAGAAGGAAGAAAAGAAAAATGGAGGAGGAAGGCTTGCGGGGGAGAAGAAAGAAGAAGAAGAAGAAAAAGGGGAAAGGGTGGTCCACGGAACCCGGTCCACGGGGCCGGTGCACGTCGCCAGCCAATCCGGAAGCCCAACCGGCCGGTCCACACGCAGGGGCGCGCGCACCAGGCACAGCGCGCGCCCCCGCCCGCCACGCGGCCGAGTCACCGCGCGCCACGCGGCGCACGGTCGCACGCGCCACACGGGCGCGTGACACCGTGCCCCGCGCAGGCGCGGGACACGGGCGCGGCGCACGGGCGCACCCACCCGCTCTCGTGCGGGCGCCAACTGGGGGCCGCCACGTGGCGGCCCCTGCTTGACCGCGCAGGCGCGCGTTCCCCATGCGCGCCAGCTGCGCGCTCCGTACAGCGCGCCGCGCGCCTCGAGCCGCCTCGGGATCCGTGCCGTCGCCTCGATTTTCACGCCACTTGCCTCGAAAAACGTGCACTTTATCCGGGCTCCAAAACCAACAAATAAATAGTCCATTCTTAGCGATTTCGCGCGCTGAATCCAAAAACGATGTCCGTTTCTCCAAATTCTCATCCGAAAATTTGTCGATAGCCCACTCGATCCGGTTTTCCGCGCCGGGTCCATTTTTAAAGTCCGATTTGCCAAATTCCAACTCTAAAAATTCCCGAAGGCGACCGGAGAGGTAAACCTTATCCGGACTTCACCCGGAGTCCAATTCTGACATCTGAATCGCACGAAATCACTTCTAAACACCCGACGGGTCCTCCAATTTCCCACGGAGTCTCAAATTAAGTCCGAAGTCCACCACGTGTGTCCCAATTGCGCGCAAACACCAACGACACATCCCGCAGGCCTCCAGTGATGCATCTAAATCCCAAATTGCATCACTAAACCATTTCTTGGGCCCGACACGCGCACCACACTCCCAACGGCCACTAAAAGCTGCCAAACAACCAGCAACTCCTACGCCGGGGATTCCGGGACCTCACAATGCTAACGCACGCCTCAATATTTACCGAGTTCATCTAATTTTTGCTATTATTATTAACAGTATAGTAGGAATTTGTATGTTAGTATTTCGAATTTAAATTATATTTGACTAAAAAAATTATTTTGAAAAGATTTTCAACAAATCATTCACCGTGCTCTAACACTCCAATTCACCCGTGTGGCGCACACATGGTGCCCGCATCGCAAGCATAGAATTACTTTTATAAATTTAATTTTTATAGAACTATTTAAAAAAAAAAAAAAAAATTAGAGGGCTAAATGCAAAAATAGCCCATCGTGTACCGGTATAGCATATAATGTATACGTATGCACCATGCACGTATAATTAGAAAACTACTTTGACCTTGAAAATAAGGAGAAATACTTTGAATCTTCTAGAGTACTGCTCTAACATTTGCTCGAATCATTCTCTACGGACCCAGAATCAGTATAAAGTAGTATACATGGCTAGTCTACCAAAAGACGAAATAAAAAAAATATAAAAGAATAATTTTTTTTGTAAAAAAAATTTAAATAGTTAATGACATCATGATTGCGTGGAAGCATACAAGAAGATACATCATTCAAAACCCAAAGTATTACAAAAATTAATAGAAAAC